>CP099840.1:9356532-9396532 GCA_030062745.1 Capitulum mitella
ACATTCCTTTTCCCATGCAGGTAACTGGAACTCCGACCATCGACCAGAGAATGCAGTTTGCATATCGAGCATCTCTGATAACCAAGAACAAGTGCTCTTTTAACTCTGCTGCAGTATTGTTTCATATGTTGTTATCTCCGTATTGCCTCTTCTTGCTTGTAAGGGAGCACTGCCGGCTTGAAGCGGGTCCCTGCCGGCTTGCGAGGAACCGTCTACGGGCCTGAAGATGAATTCTGTTTACACCCTCTGCCGACCCGTTAAGGGCCTCTGCTAGCCAACGGGCCTCTGTCGGTATGTAAAGAAGTCCCGGGTCGCCCTGCAGATGATACACTACGGGCCTGCACCGCCTGTCGATATGCCCCCTACCAGCCTGTAAACGAACGCTGCGGTCCTGTCGATGACAACCTGTTGGCCTGTAAAGGAGCCGCGCTAGCTTGTAAATGGCTAACCTAGGGGTCTTTAGATGTCTCCCGCTGTCCTCTAAACAGTGCCTACTGCGGGCTCTACAGGCCAATGGGACGTTTCGTTGGTCTGTAAGGGCAACGTAAAGGGGCGCTTTGTTGGCCTGTAAATGTGTGGCCCTGTAAAGCCCCCCAACCTAGCTCCTAAAAGACTTCTGCACATCTGTAAAAACCTTTCGGCTTCGGAAGTCACTTATTCGAATTTCACCTTGTTTGTCGCAATTGCGAAGCAAATACAATACAGGCCACGGTACGGGGAGGTTCGGTGGAACCGGAGCCCCCTCACCTAGACGGAAACCTAGCCTGTTCTCCCCCGAACGTAGGCAAGTCCCGGATTCACCTCTGCTTGCAAAGCAAACGTAACGCGCCGAACGAGGAGCTCCTCTGACATCTGACTCTGACTCTGACTCTGACCCCCGGCCAAACCACCTCCCCCAGGGAAATCTGGCGTATACCGCTGAGCTCCATTAATTAGTAACTTTTCATGGTTATTATTATATCATATTGGAAGTTTTAATTCTACAGAGGTCAGGCAAGTGGTACTTTGGTACAGGGTGAGCCCGAAAAGATTCCCGTCTTTTGTTTAGGCACTGTAGGACCAAAAATTAGTTAAGCATGAAATGAATTGTATTTTTAGGATGCACGCGCGATGGGAAATTGCATGATGTGGTGTTGCTCATCCCACGAAATGTTTCCGCTCAGCAAGGAATAAAAGATAAAGTCGTATAACTTTACTACAGAGCAAGATGAATGAGAGCGACTCAGCGCGCTTTCCGATCCACTATCAACGTCCGTTACGCATCCGATCCCAAGGCTATCGAGGACTTTCGGACAGTTTTGGGCTGAGGGCAGCGTTGAGAACCTCAGCCCAGGGCACAGTGGACGAAATCGTGCTAAGCGGTCTGCAGAAGACATTGGAAAGATCGCAACCATCGTCCTCGAACCCCCCACGAAGTCAATCTGGAAAAATGTCATCCAAGTTGATGCCAGTTACAGCACGGCGAGAAGAATTCTCAAAAAAAAATATTGGACTAACGCCATACAAAGTATCTGTCCATCAAAAATCGCCTGAAGGCGACAAGACTCCAAGAATTAGTTTTGTTAACTGGATCTGTCGTAAGTACGATGCTGACGCCGACTTCATCACCAACATTTGGTTGTTGATGAAGTCAACAACAACGAGGCTCATTTCCTGCTGAATGGGGGTGAGAACACCCAAAATCGTAGGATTTGGGCCCGCATCGTCCTACACACAGTAATGGAAAAGCCCTTGCACTCCGAGAAAGTTACTGCCTGGTGCGTCTCCAGCTTAAAGGGGATAATCGGTCCCCTTTGGTTCTAGAACTGCAGCGGCTCCACCGTCACGGTCACCAAAAAGCGTTACGTCAGGATGCTTAATCGCTTCCGGATCAGCGTCCGCAAGCACCTCAGAGCATCCCCGAGCACCATGTGGTTCCAGCAAGATGGAGCCTCACCCACACGTCCAATATGGCGTTTGAGTGACTGGAGCAGCACTTCGCAAGCTCTTCATCAGCCGCAAGGCGCACCACGCCTGGCCGGCTCATTCGCCAGACTTAACATCTCTGGACTTCTTCCTGCGGGGCTACCTCAAGAGCAAAGTGTGCCAGGGGCGTCCGAAGAGCTTCGAAGAACTCAAGCACGCAGTGCAGCACGAGGTCCAGAGGATCTCGGCAGGCGCGTGCGCCTAGGCAATCGAGGAGGTGAAGAAACGCGCTGCTCTGTGCAGCAAGCGATAGGGTTGCCACCTGGAGCATGTCCTAAACGCGCATACGAAACTTGCAAATGCTTCGGCGTGTATGGTAGTCGATTTTATTGTGTTCTCAATGAGCTGTGGATTCAGATGATATAACACACACATACATGGGCACGATATTTGTCCCGTTATCACAAACAGAAAGAAGGGAATCCTTTCGGACTCACCCGATGGCATTCCAAAACTTGGCACTGGAGCACTTTTAAGTTCGAAATTTAGATTACACGTACACCAAAGCAGGGCAATGCCGGGACAGAAATTGCTACTGCAGCTCCAATAATGTGGGCATGGTAACACTTCTGATGTCATGGATTTTTTTCATTGAGCAATTCTGGTAACAGTTACTTTTTCTATCGAGCATAGAAATTATAGTTTTTTTCTATATTGTACCATGTTTAACCCGCGCACGACCGTCGGTCCGTCCCGAACATCGGCGACTGGGGGGGGGGGGCAGTTGACTGCCCCCCTTTAACTCACGAACGGTTTGTCGCACGATCAAAATAAGCATACCGTTGGAAAGCCTGTGACGAGTAGGGCTCGAAACTGGTCTCATTTTTAGTTTTAGATAATATGTAAGCCAATTTACGCCCTATATATGTTTTCTCATAGCCGACTGCATGAGACCGAGAAATGGCCTGAATCTCAAGGGCTGTGACTAATAAGACATACGTAAAGGCACCAGCGCACAAGTAAATGTCCGCGGATGCCGATAAACGTCTAATTTCCCCAGATTTGTTCAATATATACGCCGAAACGTTGAGTTAAAGACACGGTAATTCTCCCGTCAGCAGTGTGCGCCGCTGCCGTATGCGGTACCATGTTGACGGGAACTAATTTTAGCGTTCCTTTATTCTCGCGAAAAAAGACGATCTATGTCAATTTTATTGATCTTTGTTGTTCTTGTGATGGTTTCTCATTCTTAAATTTTCGAAAAATTGGTTAGTTGCCATTCTACAAAGTTGGTGGAGCTTTATTCGCGAGAGACTGTTTATTTCCAAAACATGCTACTTTTTAAAACTTTTTGAGGTTCCTGGTATTAATTACGTCTGTGCAAGCTAGTTCTGCCATTTTCTACCCATTCTGAGTAATTCATCGTCGTTTTTGACGGTGGTACATTTTGGCCCACTACAGTTATTCGTGACCTGACCTCAGGTCAATGTCTGGAAGTCACTGATACTTTTCCCAATGACGGTAATTGGATGTCTGCTTCACTTCACACTAAAAATGTTATGGAATATTCCGTCAGTTTCCGAAAAAAACGACAATATGTCTTAAAAATGGGCTTGACCTTAGGTCAATAACCCGGAAAATCCGAAAAATCTGAGACGGCAGATTTGTTGCATCTATCACGATCACTAATCCCTGAAAGTATCATTGAGATATCTTGTTTTGCGAAAAAGTTAGAGGGCGCTAAACTTTTTTGACGTAGGTCTGTTTGACCTGACCTAAGTCAGGCACCTGGCGTGACTTGAGGTCAAAATTTTGACACGAGATGTAAAATTAATGGAGCAAAAGGTACACAAAGTTTCGTGACTCTGTGTCTGTTGGTTCTCTCGCAATCCCAGAAAAACCTCAGGAGGGGCAGTCAACTGCCCCCCCAGTCGGGGACGGGTTAACAAACTGATCACATGCAACCTATGTGCCGTGTGCTGGACCTATTTTTAGGTTAATATTGATGTTGATTTTAATGTTTTTTGTATTGTTCTTATTTTGTTTTGAGTAACGACTTTCAGTCGACTCAAACATTTGCCTAAGTCGAATCGGCTCAAATTCTCGGTGAGTCAGAGGTTAATCGACTCATTTTGCAAGGAAATAATGCGCGTCAAGTACAAGCCTGACGCGCTCTGGGTTCTGTCAGTATGCTGCTCTGTTTTTACGTAATGGGATCGTTGTCGATTTACCTGCATCTCTTACAGTTGGCCAGACGTTGTCTGTAATGCATTTAGTTCACCACACTGACCCAGAAACCTTCCGTCCGGGTCAAGCGCCGCGTCAAACCGAAACTATCGGGTTATTTCCATGATTGCGGATTAGTGTGAATGTAACTTGGAAGATGGCCGGTTCAGCTTAAGCGCCGGTTCTTGGCCCTTTTGATGTTTATGACATCAGACACAAAAAAACGGTAAAAATTTACTGAAAATTTCAGGTCCAGCATGGTCCAGACCTAATGTCTGCACTGTCTCTTCGTCTTTACAAAAAATTCCGGACTCTTATTTCCTTTATCTACCGATATATTTGTCACAAAACTCGTGGAGATCCAGATGACTGAAGCCAGAGAAGAGGTGCATCAGCCACCCATGAACAAGTTCAGTAAAAACAAAGGCAGGAAAATGGGAACAAAAATATCTAGCATATAGAAGGTTCTTCAAAAATAAAAACGTTATTACTTCGGACTCTAGGGCCTGTTCACGCATATCTTTTCGTCGTCGTTTTCGACGACCGATTCGGTTGGCGATTCAGCCAGATTCAAAAGCTGGGATGAATATGGGTAGTCGTGTGGCCATGCCAACCGAGTGCTAACAATTGTTTGCTGTTGAGACCATTCCTGTGGCTCCTCGATCGGAATGACTGAGAATTCTGTTTGTTACCTTATTCAGGGTGAATGAGGCAAAAGCACGTGGCTGAGTTTCATATCACTGAACAGGTCAAACATTTCTGAACTTCACAAAGAAACACGTTGGAAACTACCGCAACCGCCTCTACCAGATGAATGTCAGCAAAATTCCTAGAAGGTTTTAACCCTATTCCCGGCAGGTGGGGGCTGAATCCGCCCCCCTCGGGTTTTTTGCTTGCCAATTCCAGGCTTTTTAACGCAGCTTCACGAAACTTGGTGACTTTTCCTAGGTATTCTCTCTACGCGCCGTGACAAAATTTCAAAATTCTTTTTCGCCCAGGGGCGCAGCCAGGCAACGTTTTTGGCAGGCACCTCAGGCCATTTTTAACCCTGTTCGGGGTAAAAAAGGACTGCCAAAACTTGCGTTTTTAAGATAGAACTCGAAACGTTACATGGATGTATAGCAAAATAGTTGGGCAACGTGCAGATACAATTTTGTTCACCTGAGAACACTTAATAAGGTCAGGTTAAAGTCAAAGTCAAAGTTTGTTTTATAGTAATAATTTCGGCGCTATTTCTTCGAATGTCAAACCCGGAATACATATGACGTAGAATGGTGCCCTCGACTTCTGCACCAAGTTTCATCTGGATATCAGGTCGGGTCACGGAGCTATGACCTAAACTGTCAGTGCGCGAACCCTATGTCACAATAGCCTTAAAACGATTTTTTTTTAAATCGAGTAAATTCAAATGACTGAAAACGTTTACAGACAATATTAAATGCACACGAGATCATTCCAAGTGACTCCAAGGTCACTAGAGGTCATTTAAGGTCAAAGGCCACAATTTGGTCTGAAGAGCGTGTGACCATGACAGTTCCCGTTTTCATGTTCCTGGCACCGCCTATGCTAACATTATACAAATACTGTAATACGATTTGTACCTCTGTAGCATAACATGACTAGCAGAAGCCAAAAAAGCATTTTGCCTTTTTTGTCCATTTATTTGTTGAAAAACTAATCCTATTTTTAAAATCCTGTGAACGCTTATGAATTTTCTCAAAATTTCAATGTATGTGCCCATGGTAAAAGTCCCATTCATATTCTCTCGATTCATGTCAATTTCATCTATATCAGTCGGTAAACAACGGAGTTATAAGAAGTCCAAAAAAACATCCCCTATTTTGACTTGTTTGCACACCTATATCCACCCTTTCCAAAATTTTGAACACTACTTTTTATAAAAATGTGGTTTACGTCATGGCAAATCGATTGCCGTTTGTTGCGATGAAATCAGACGAGTAGTTCTTGAGATCTCAGGGGGGCCGAACCCCCCCCCCCCCTCTGCTGGGAATCGGCCATACCGACTAGCCCTCCGGTAACAGGGTTAAATGAAGAAAATGCCTTGAGGTATGGGTTTTGTGATGTAGCACGGATATTGTATGAACCGATGCTGTAGGATTTTATGTTATGTCGTGTTTGAGTAATGTAAATGTGGTAGATGATACACATACCAGAAACCCCCGACTTTTACGCGTCAAACGTTTGACCTAGATTGACCTTATTTGACCTAAATATGCTGAAAGCAGACATTATAGACTTCCCACATTCTCAGCATTATCTAGCCAAAACAAAAGCTTTGCAATCGGAAAATACGCGACTCCTGCCAATGTAAAAAGACGAGATTTTTTCTTCACTTTCAGGTAAAGCAGGCATTCTTGTTCCATCTTACCTCTTTGGACACACGTAAACGACTTGATTATCACAGTTTTCGGCCACAGAAAGGTTAACAGGTGATCTCACCTAAGACGATCTCCGGTGACCTCAATATTGGCCTGATTGAACTAAATCTAGGTGTTTTCTTCCAGCTTCGACAAGCGCTTCTAACGATGGTTTTTCTCCGTGGGATTTATAGGTCTCGAGATCTTGGGGGTTCTCATCACCCCCGCGCCGGCGACGGTGGATCCGGAGACCGGCCCGGTGACAGTTAAGTACTTGAGTGTCAACAGTGGAAGGAATGGGTTTCACAGACAACCCACTACTTTCACAGATGAGGAAAGCGCGCTCCAGAGGAACTGGAACCGCGTACACAAAGAGTACAAGCCATTTTCTCCACGTAAAACCGTAAGATCTGATCGTGTGTGACGACATAAATTCGAGCCGGAACGTCATACCTGAGCATGCAGTACAAAACCTCTATCGGCCGCCTAAAAAGCTGCCGAATCGGTCGTCGAAAACGACGGTGAAAAGCCAGGCATGAATGGGCTTAAGTCCCATACGTAACGAAAATCAACGGCTCTGCAGGCCTGCATTTGTACTCGATTGTGCGACTGATGTCGAGTCATGAACGCGCAGGAGACTGGAAGAAGATGCATGTTTGTGAGGATGATCCGCTTGCCTAAAGCTGTCCATGGCAAGACATTTCACGATCGAAAGGACTATGAACTCACCACATTCTGCTCACAAAGCCCTATCGCGCTCGAAGTGACCCAGCGGGTCTGCACATTGATGTCGTCGCCCGCCCTCGGGTGTTCCGCAGGCCGAGCCAGTGCGGCCGGTGCCAGCGCGGGGCCTCCGAGTCTGGACTCGGCAGCTCCTCGTACCGCGCCGCCAGCCGGCCGGGATTCACACTGGCAACCATCGCGATAGCAGGCGATCTCAGCGGGACTCTCGGGCCGCCACGCGACACTCCGATCAGACGGTGATACGGCGCCGGCCGCCGGGGGGCCATGCTAATGCCGCCGTCGCCGCCCGGCGACCCCCGTCCGACTTTATTGTCACGGGGGCGCTGCCGGCCGTGGTCGGCGGGCATATCTCTGGCTGTCGCCGGACCGGCGGCCATGTCAGATGGCCGGCCCGATTCGCGCTCGGAGTGGGCGTCGCTGAGACGGCGTCCTTGCGAGGCCACGGACTGGTCTCCGCCTTTCACGGGGGCGCCGGAGCGCGCCGCGTCACGGCCTCCGTCCGGCGCCGACTGGCACCACTGGGGACGCCCCGCGCCGGCCCGGGTCGCGCCGATATGCCGGCGCGCCACACAGCAGCACGCCCTGCGCTGGCGGAGGCGGCGGATTTGCGGTCAGGTCTGACCGGCGAACGTTCTGAGCTGGAGCCCGCCTGATACCAGACCTGCATGACTGCGAGATGTGCCTGATTGGCGGTCATCCCATCCCCCGGGTACCGTGCACGAACGAGAGCGAGGAGTGTCATGCGGACGCTCAGTGCATGACTGTTTGCGTGCGCGCGTTCAAGAAAAAGGAATTTGCGCCATGCGTTCTTCCGAAAACTCTGCAAGATTTTTAATGCTAAGAGCATAGCGCGAATAGACGTTTGTCTACGAAATCCAACCTCACAATTCATTTGTTTTCGTAGCGACCCTGTCACAGGTATGCCAAACGGCCAAAGCACATAAATGATGCGCCATTCATACGCTGACCTGGACGTTAATCCGTCGCTGAATTTGGCCTGTTCATTTTGCTCTTCTGCGTTTCTCGAGAGAGGCGCAGGCAACTTCAAATTCAGTCTGTTGTCGTGTGCAGCTCCAGGAAACCTGCGTGCGGGAATAAGCTTGTTTGCCACCGGCTTTCCGGCCGTCGTTAGTGACCTGCGGCGTGTGATCCGTTATCGATCGATGCTTCGACGGCGGCAGAGACGCACATTCTCGACGTTTACACACAAACCGTGGGATTTGCCGCAAGCTGCAAATGTTTGCGTATAACTGTTGTTGAGGTCGGTTTCTCCATTCATTGCTCGATCTGCTTGCAAATCTCGGAGAAGACGTGTTCGGAGTGCGCTTATGCTTGCTTTCCTAATCCAACGGTTTGTGTAAGGGTGCGGCCAGGTTGCGGACATTGAGCGTTCTGAGGATTAAACGGATTTCCGAGCTGTTTGTGAGCGGTGTTAGATCAGGAGACGCGCCTGCAATATAGATGTTTGCAATTTGCCGGGTCCAGTGCAATGGTCATTGTAGATGGCTACGACAAAACACACACAGCACCACCAAAATCTCTGGGAAAATTCTGGTTACGCCCTTGATTTTTCCGGTCTGGTGTTACTCCGATTACCACCGCAGAGCAAATTTCACTTGAAACGGACGTCTGGATTGCGCTGCAGAACGATGGTTCATGGTTTTCCCTGTTAAACCCTAATTTCATGCGAAGGCGATGGACTCCTCCCCTCCCTTGGTTTTGCTGGCGCCAAAGTCAAACAGCCTGAGCTGTCGCGCTGAAATTCGCTGACTTTTCCTAGATATCCTTTTTACATTGATATCCATTACATCAGACCTTCACTGGCCTCCATGTACCAAGGGCGGCTCCAAAAGACGTTTTGTTTTTGCAAAATATGTCAGGCCATTTTGCGGTCGGTTCAGACGAAAGCTCGTTTCTTGCTTTACATATCGGTGCTGCAAGCCAATATTTGGCAATGCTATGGTGTCGATTAGGGTGCTCCAAAACCCTACAGAGGAAATCGAAAACTGAAAGTTTACCGCTCACCATGTTTGCCCCTGTTCCACGACGATCAACGGCTCTGGACACCAAAAACCACTCAGACTGGATGATGCTTAAGGGTGCCGCAAAACTACACATTTCCATCTACTCATGTCGCAAATGCACGGTTGCGAGTATTTCGTTACAGCATCCACATAAGCTCAGATCTCTACAGAGTTTTCATTGTCAGAAGTGCTATACTGTGTTGCTATATGCTATATTGCTATACGTGATCTAATTACATGCTCCCAGAAAGATCTAGAGCACAAGTTCACGACAATAAACCGTCCGTACTCAGGGTACTGGTCAGAGTCCGTTCCGCCACGAGAGTGGGAGGGCAGTGTTCATTCGCAAGTGTAGTCTGCCAAGCCTGCTGCCGTCGGATATACGGCGATACATGTGGGAGCGATATCAACCAGGAGCTCCCCAGACGTCTGGCCCTTGGGTAAAGTCGACGGCAAATTTCACGGCGCTCGTCTGGCGCCCAAAAAATAAATGATTTTGAGTTTTACATATCGCCAAACGGAGCAAGAGCAGTCTCATGAAAAGCGCCTCAGCAACCGGTCGTGTACTCCTTTATTTCTTGAGAAAAGCGCGCATTCCATCAATCTCGGAGAGACCTATAACAGAAAGACTACTCAAAATGCAATGAATACCGATACCTCTGTCGGAGCCGGGGAAAAAAAACGGAAAACGCTACCGGTAAATATATCTTCAAAAATGATCAAAATGGACTCCTGATATAGCGCAAAAGAACGTACTCAAAGTCATAACGAACGAGCACATAATTTGTCTTCTCGGGCGAGGGAGGACCTGTCAAGCTCGAGCTCCGGTGCGTTGAACAAGACGTTGTTAATCGAACAGGGGGCTCGGAGGAGGAATCGCAGTAACGCACCGCTCAAGTGGAAGAAGAAACATGACCAAGGAATCATTCCACACAGCACAGCAGTAGCGGAGTCCTTCACGTCATGCTCATCCGAGCCAGACGATGATAGCTCTCCGAACTATGCTCCACGTGTATCGCTCCCACTGCCAAGAACCATGTCCCTGCAAAGACAACTATCTGGAATGCGGGGTAGCTGTTTGCCTTGACCGCACAAATGTTTCAGACCGCGCGCCTTCTGTTATCCTTGGAGCAGCAGTATAAGCGGCAAGCATGTACAATGATAAGGTGCCGCTGTCCCGCAGTACAATCCGTCGATGCCATATAAACACTCGAGCAGCCGCTGCGACCGAAGACAAGCAATCGCTCATTCCTGGCTCGCCCCTTCTACTGCACTGGGACGGTCAACTTCCTCCGAACATCACGACTGCCAAGGAAAAAGCAGAACGCGTCGCCGTGTTTGTATCTAGGGGAGGGGAAGAAAAGGTCCTCGGAGTTCCGTTTGTACCACGGGGAACGGATAAATCACAGGCCAATGTGTGCCTAGAAATGCTCCAGCACTTAACCTGTGCGACCAAGTGCAAGGGCTGGTGTTTGACACTATTGTCTGGAGCACTGGCCTCACGTCTGGGGCCTGCGCGCTGATGGAGAAAGTTGTCGGGCGCCCTCTGCTCTGGCTTGCTGGCATCCACCATATTTTTGGGGCTGTGCTCAGCGGTGTGTTCAGCTTTCTCTCCAGCACATCTAGTGGGCCGGACATCCAACTTTCCCAGCGTTTCAGAAAGCAGTGGTCTCTTATTGATTCAGCCTTATTCGCAGAGGCTGGCAAGGAGCTCTTTGAAGGCACACTGGAGGACCGTCGAGAGAACATGCTTCGGCTCAACAGCGTCGCCACGAAGGACAGTGGATTCAAGAGAGACGACTATGTTGAGCTCCTCCATTTGAGCTTTGTCGTTGTCGGGGGAACCGGGGACGAGGTCAGCTTCAGAGCCCCCGGAGCTTTCCATCATTCCCGATCAATGTCCAAGGCAGTCTTCTGCCTGAAGTTGCATCTGTTCAGAAGCCAGCTGAATTTCACTGCCGGTAAAAAAAGGGAGTAAGGGACCTCAGTTTCTTCCTGACCCTATCTACAACAAGTATCGGCACGAGACACCGCTTGTAGTGCGAGCGCCGCTGGACGGCCATGCCTTCCTCTCAGCACTGAATAAATACCCAGATGGGTCTGTTGCCGAAGAAGTCCTCAAAGCGTTTAAGCGCCACCTGTGCTATGGAAACTGTCGGACTCTCATTCTTTGACAGCTGGTTGAGCACAACAAAAAGCCAAACTGGCAAACATCCTGAAGGGGCTAGCGAAGAACAATAGACCTAATCGACTCGATGGAAAGCGTGTCGATCTCGTTAGTCCTATCGAGTCTTTCTGCACAGAGCAAACAGCGAGCATCTCCAACATCAACATCCTCATTGAGAACGGAAAAGAAAGAGCTAAAGACCTTATGGAAAAAGAGTCATGGGAGTGGGAAATGAATGTCACCTTCAGGATCTTACAACGAAGTGCAGACAATCTACGAGTGGTAAATTAAATGACCGCGCAGAGAGGGCTTATGATGTCCACTGCATCCTCTTCAACAGTCTCCGGACATTTTGTAGACGTTGTGGACGGTTGTCATAAACAGCATGCATCAGCACTAGGTAGTCCAAAAAACATGCTCAGAATATCATCCTTGCGGTACTCACCCCTGTTCCAAATCAGTAGCAAATCATGCAGACCAAATTTGGTGCAGTTCGTGTCACGTCTTAAGGCGCCGCAAAATTGACAGATGAGTAATCATGATTCAAATGCGTATTTTACCAGGCTCGCAGTCGGTATAGGGTAAACTCTCGACACGTCATTGTTCGAACATGGTTCAGTAGTGGTACGGTTTTTGCTGACGACGTCAGCATATCCTGCCGGATATTCCATCTTTTTAGGACGACTGTTTGCTTTGATGAGGTTGGAAAGACCTTTCGGTACATGTCAGCTATGCGCAGAAGATACTGTTTCTGTTCTTCGTTTTTCGTTATGGTCGCTTTATACGCTTAGATCAGCGCGGTTGCCCTCTTTGCGCAGTCATCTACCAGTGGAAGATTACGTGCCCTTTGGTGGAAGACCCTGAAGGTGGCGTTCATTTCCCACTCGCATGGGTCCTTTTCCAGGACCTCGATGGAAAGCGTGTCGATCTCGTTAGTCCTATCGGGTCTTTCTGCACAGAGCAAACAGCGAGCATCTTCCAAATCCTCGTTGAGAACGGAAAAAGAAAGAGCTTAAGACTTCCTGCAATGAATTTTGAATCAAGGTCACGGACGTCTTGGGTGACGATCTACGTATAAACTTCAGTAAGACTGAATACCTCCAGACACTTGAAAGTTCTGACCATGAAGTTTGTTATACCATGACAACCGATAACGATAACGATTAAATCATGAAACGTCGCCGTTTCATGATTTAACCCTATTCCCGGCAGGGGGCGGAATCCGCCCCCCCTCAGGTTTTTTGCTTGCCAATTCCTGGCTTTTTAACGCAGCTTCACGAAACTTTGTCACTTTTCCTAGGTATTCCTTCTACGCGCCGTGACAAAATTTCGAAATTCTATTTTGCTCAGGGGCGGAGCCAGGCAACGTTTTTGGGAGGCACCTCAGGTCATTTTTGGCCATGTTGAGGGTAAAAGGAAAATGTCTGCCAAAAACAGAGTTTTTAAGATAGAACTTAAAACTTTATATGAATATATAGCTAAATAGTTGGGCAATGTGCATATGTAATTTTGTTTATCTGAGTTCACTTTACAAGGTCAGGTCAAAGTCAAAAGTCAAAATTTGTTTTTTCGCAATAATTTCGGCACCGTTTTTTCAAATGCCAAACCCGGAGTATATATGACGTAGAAAGATGCCCTCTACTTGTGTACCAAGTTTTAGCTTGATATCAGGTCGGGTCACGGAGCTATGACCTAAAATGTCAGTGCGCGTATCCTATATCGCAAAAGCCAAAAAATGAATTTTTTGGAATAGAGTGAATTTAATCGATTAAAAACGTTTACAGATAATATTGAATGCACACGACATCATTCCAGGTGACCCCAAGGTCACTGGAGGTCATTTAAGGTCAAAGGTCACAAGTTGATCTGAAGAACGTGTGACCATGACAGTTCCCCCTTTTTTATGTCCCTGGCACCGCCTATGCTAACATTATACAAACATTGTAATGCGATTTGTACTTCTTTAGCATAACATGACTAGCAGAAGCTAAAAAAGTGTTTTGGCCTCTTTTGGTCATTCCGTTATTAGAAAACTAATCCCCCTGTTTTTGAAACCCTGTGAACGCCCATGAATTTTCTCAAAATTTCAAATTTGCATACCCATGGTAAAAGCCCTATCCATAATTTCTCGATTGATGCCAGTTTCATCGAAATCGGTCCATAAACAACGGAGTTATAAGAAGTCAAAAAGTACCCCCCCATTTTGACATTTTTGCCCCCCTGTATCCACAAAGTTCAAAATTTTGAACATTTCTTTTTATAAAAATGTAGTTCACGTCACGGCAAATCGATTGCCGTTTGTTGCGATGAAATCGGATAAGTAGTTCTCGAGATCTCAGGGGGGGCCGAATCCCCCCCCCCCCTGCCGGGAATCGGCCATACCGTCTAGCCCTCCGGGAATAGGGTTAACCATGACTTCTCCACAAGAATGAAGTGATACATGCCAGGTGGTTGAAAAATATCGTCTGTTCTCTTCTGTTCTCTTTCTCGGCCACTGACACATACACAAGCCAGGATCTCTGGTGACTTCAACGAAATAGAGGGAGAACTGCAGTAAGTTCGCACTCGACACTCTATATCGTTATCTCCAGAAGCATCAACACCATTCTGCAGTTGTCGAACCATGGACCAGCTGCGATCAGACTCAGGCAGGTTCTGACAGCTTTTCTATGTAGCAACACAACCTACTTTTCGATCGACGTCATTGTCATGTGTACGAGCCATGGTGTAGAATTTGTCGGCGCAATACACTGCGATTTTAACCCTCATCCAGTCTCAGGCATTGGTCACTCTTCCAGCCGACTGACCTACGCCGTGTGCTTTGACAGTCCGGAACCGGATCCATCTAAATGTGTCGAATTAAATCGACAAATCGACCTCATTGACCGCAGCCCAGTTTCCATAAGCACCTGTTCGGATGAGTAGTGGAAATGTTTTTTGGTGGACCGGCACCTCTAAGAAATGCAAGGTGCGTAACCCTATAGCACCACCTGTGACCAAAGCATCAAAACACCTCGCGGCCCGGAGACGTGTTGCGCAACGCGACGGGAGCAGAGTCGGTAAGAACAGAGGTTTGGCCAGGCGGGTAATTGGGCATGTCAAACAGTCGGCAATTCGGCGTGTCGCGTGACGGCTCAACTCAACGCACTGTGAGGCCTGTCGTGAAGTCAAAACGCACTGTGCAGCCTCTTCCAAGAGCTGATGTCGAATCGCAGACCTCTCCCGACCGGTTAACTCGCCGGGACCAGAGCTGCCCGTTCTTCTGCCGAGAGTCTCCACAGGGGCTTTCAGATCCCCCAATACCGCAGCCAGTGTCGAGGAGGAGAGTCATTACCAGAATGCGGAACAGTTCGGCTTAGCATGTGAAGGAGACGGTCTACACATTCTCTTCGTAAAGCTTTGAATTCGTTCACTGTGCGTTGTCATCACTCGCATTGTCAATGCCAGCGTAAGTGCCAACATTTTCACTAACTCCTGGAAGCTGAACTTAACTGTTTCATTGATCTGTGGTGGTTTTATAATGAATCGTCGAATCAATGAACCGACATAGCTTTGCTCATCGTTACTGGCAAAGTTTTAAATGCTACAGATCGTCATGAGATCGCTCTCTTGTTATGCCTTCTTGACATATCAAAGGGTTTCGACGAAACTCCTTACTGAAAACCTGCCACATCGACGTGCGATGGTTTGAAAGCTATCTGATGAGTCGCTTCCAGTAAGTTGTCGCGGGCTCAAACCGGAAGTTGCATGGTCTACAGGGCCCTTTTGAACCCGAGAGGAACCTATCAGTGATCTGCCCTTGGACCCCTGCTCTACTCGATTTACGTCACTTTAGTCTACAACGCTACCAGTACAGTCCAATACGCAGACGATACTCAGCTCTCAGCTCCCGAAAAACCCAGCGATGCCGATGCAACGATCAGCACCATGGGACTGGTCACTGGATCGTCCAATCAGCTCGGAAAAACGGGCTGGAAGTCAAAACCGATATAACCTAGGTTATCGTGCTTGGAACTCGACAAAGAATTCAGACCCTGGCGCCCATCACTTAAAATCTGGGAGCACTGATATCGCTTGTTCCTGCACTGTTGAGAACCTCCGTGATACATTTGACCAGTTCATGACTTTTTCTGCGCATATGCACGAGGTGGTGCGAAGGTTCTCCGGATCGCTGGCTAGGCTCAGTCACAGCAAACACAGCCTTCCCGAGTCCGTCCTGGTGACAGTGGTTCATGGTCTGGTGCTCCACGCCATTAGATCTTTTACGGAGCCAAAAGCATCGTCCCAATAAAAAGGATGCAAGGGATCCGGAATCATGCAGCTCGAATGATCTCAGGCAGCACAAAATTCAAGCTCTGATGTGTCGCCTGAAATTATCTAGACCGGCTCTTTGTCAAGAACTCGTTCTTGCATCTTACCGTGACGACTTTGGGAAAGATTCTGACCACACCGCGGTCTGAGTCACTTACTGCTTCAATTGTTTTCAGGACGAACATTCAGGATATCACTAGACGTCGCTCGTACCTTTCACGCCGGCCAACAGGATTTACTCGGGAAGGCGGAACTTTTATATCAAGCAGTGCCCCGCTTCAACTCTGCCCCCTCGTTCACAACGTTTTTGGAACATCTTAGGAATGACACATATTAGAACCGAACTAAAAAGCCATCTGCTGGTGGAGCACTGGTCAGCTACGTCGCTCATGCTTGTGTCTTCCTGTTCGCGTGTACTTTTTACGTTTCTATTTTCTCATCTGGCTGCAATGTCGAACCGCCAGCTGTGATTACGTACGTCTTCTTTCGTACTCAATTAATACATTGTAACATGTACCCAGTTAACAATGTCGTGTCGGACTCGATGCCAGGAATGCTCGTGTTCCGCGGATTGGCTTTTTAATGTTAATACAGCACAATACAATACAATACCGATTTTTGCATTTTAACGCCTCTTCTCGGGGACCTCTGGTTCCGCGATCTTAACCGCTGCCAGGTTTCACTGGTGGTTTTCCTTCCAGGTAATAGTTGCAGAACATTCTGCGGACCCTAAGCCAAATACCGTGACGCAGAGGACACATCATTCAGTCCGAGGCTCCCTTCAGACATTCCGGAGGACCTCGGATTGTCTGATCTTTTTCAGGCCCCAGCTTATAAGATGCGCCATATGCTTGATCCAAATTCACTTGGTCGTGTTTGTCTGACCCGATATTTACCTCAATATCCAATGCACTGAAAACATTTGTTCCAAGCAACCAAGTAAAAAAAAAAAAAAAATCCATGAAATATCATCGTGCTCCAGGAACCTTATGCGGCGAAGACGGCCACTTCCGAGACCGCGGAGCTCCCAGGAGGAGGCCCAGAGTTCATGCAGAATCCCTGCGCAGAAACGCCAGCGGGCGCCGGCTTTCAAGCATAATTCGTGTGCGGGCGTCGCATCGAGTAAAAACGTAGTCCTCGATAACAAACCCTAGTACTGACATGGCCTGCATGTTTGTGGACTGATCAGCTCAGTGGACACCGACTACATATGGCAAACTCCACTTGACCTCAGTCAGGAGATCAAAAGGTACAAGGAGATTTCCAGAACATCCACCAATGAGAACGTGGTCCGGCCAGCAATCCACGATATCGCTCGATGTGAATTCTGAGTCTCCGCTGAAGTCAGCAAGAGTTGCATGAATGGAAGGGTCCACAGGGGGTCATCAGATCTTCTCCGTTCACTTGGTTGTCTGACGTGGCATGTTAAAACTTGCACGTTTCGGAACCGGTGCAATTGGGTTAACTGGCTGCAAAACTGACGCATTCCGGAGAAGATAGCGAAAGGCTGAAAATAAAACCTGGCAAACCTGGCAACGATAGTAGTGCGAGAAGGGGTGAAAAAAGCGCTCTCATAGAGGTGCCAACCGTCCAATGATATGTTGGACTTTTGCATATGCTCGCAAAGCTTAACCTCCTTTTACAGTCTAAAATCACTGTTGATTAAGAATTAATGAATTCTCATCAAAAACTTTTTCTGGGGAAAATTGACCGCATTTTTTCCCTGAGGTATTCTTTTCACGGTAGATACCATACAAAAAAGAACGGAATTGGAAAGAGTCATGATTTGTTACAAGGGGAGAAACTTTGTGTTATTGATTATGGATATATACACAGATAAAAGAAACCACACCTAACCCCAGATATGGTTTTCTCGCCGGATCTGGATCACTATTTTGTCACTTTTAATTTTAGTTATATGCCATCTATTTTTACTACTTTTTATATATTTAGGGACTTTTATGGTTTAACGATTCGCGATTTGTAATGTACCTGCTTTCTGACTAAACTGTTCCCGTTGCGCATCAACTGGCAACATAGATTCTGCCTACGTGGTATATTTAACCCTATTCCCGGAGGGCTAGACGGTATGGCCGATTCCCGGCAGGGGGGGCGGATTCGGCCCCCCCCCCCTGAGATCTCGAGAACTACTTATCCGATTTCATCGCAACAAACGGCAATCGATTTGCCGTGACGTGAACTACATTTTTATAAAAAGAAATGTTCAAAATTTTGAACTTTGTGGATACAGGGGGGCAAAAATGTCAAAATGGGAGGTACTTTTGGACTTCTTATAACTCAGTTGTTTATGGACCGATTTCGATGAAACTGGCATCAATCGAGAGATTATCGATAGGGCTTTTACCATGGGTATGCAAATTTGAAATTTTGAGAAAATTCATGGGCGTTCACAGGGTTTCAAAAATAGGGGGATTAGTTTTCTAATAACGGAATGAACAAAAGAGGCCAAAACACTTTTTTTAGCTTCTGCTAGTCATGTTATGCTAAAGAAGTACAAATCGCATTACAATGTTTGTATAATGTTAGCATAGGCGGTGCCAGGGACATAAAAAAGGGGGAACTATCATGGTCACACGTTCTTCAGATCAACTTGTGACCTTTGACCTTAAATGACCTCCAGTGACCTTGGGGTCACCTGGAATGATGTCGTGTGCATTCAATATTATCTGTAAACGTTTTTAATCGATTAAATTCACTCTATTCCAAAAAATTCATTTTTTGGCTTTTGCGATATAGGATACGCGCACTGACATTTTAGGTCATAGCTCCGTGACCCGACCTGATATCAAGCTAAAACTTGGTACACAAGTAGAGGGCATCTTTCTACGTCATATGTATACTCCGGGTTTGGCATTTGAAAAAACGGTGCCGAAATTATTGCAAAAAAACAAATTTTGACTTTTGACCTTGACCTGACCTTGTAAAGTGAACTCAGATAAACAAAATTAGATATGCACATTGCCCAACTATTTAGCTATACATTCATATAAAGTTTTAAGTTCTATCTTAAAAACTCTGTTTTTGGCAGACATTTTCCTTTTACCCTCAACATGGCCAAAAATAGCCTGAGGTGCCTCCCAAAAACGTTGCCTGGCTCCGCCCCTGAGCAAAATAGAATTTCGAAATTTTGTCACCGCGCGTAGAAGGAATAGCTAGGAAAAATCACCAAGTTTCGTGACGCTGCGTTAAAAAGCCTGGAATTGGCAAGCAAAAAACCCGAGGGGGGGCGGATTCCGCCCCCCCTGCCGGGAATAGGGTTAAAAGGGTGGATGGAAGCGACGGTTAAATATTTAATTGATATGGCCCATCCATGCTGGCCTGGGGGCGTTCATCTTTCTCCGGAATCGAGTAGTGAACATATAATGTCAGACAGTTTTGAGCATGTGAGCTCGCAGTCTAGGCGCAAAAGCACCGACACCCGGCGTTGCAGTCTCCATTGGCTGCGCGGCTCCGGGCTCCGCATCTAACACCACACGGTGGCCGGCGGGCGAACGAAAACGAACATGTATCGGAGTGTAGTACTTCCGAACGCTTGATGAAATCAGTTCATGCAGTTCTGTGGAACTCTTGGCCATAGACCTCACTTGTGCAATTTTCATGTAAATACTCCTAGCGGATCAGCAGTTAGACATCAGGAACGGTCCAAGGCTCGGTGGGCACTGCGTTATTAGCGGGAATTGTGAAAACCAATGGTGTTTGCGGTGTTGCAACATCAAATAACTTCAGAGAGCATACCCAGCTAGCTTTGAAGTCATAAACGGCGATCTTGACGGTCATGAAGTCTGACCCCGGTTGCTGGAGTTAACATCCATTCTTCCAGGATGATTAAGGCCTAGACTGATGTCGGAACGACACTTCCCATTAATTTCATTCTCTTCCTAGTCGGTGCTGATTCATACCTGAATGCTCCTGATTTCCAAAACAGCAGAATGGAGGGGTACTGCTCTTCATCTTGATACAAAAGGATATGCATTTTTTTGTTTGTATTTTGCGTCATCGCCACCATTGAGCATTGACATCTTGGAATTTCATTGTTCGTATATATATATATATATTCGTATATAGGGGTGTAACTATATATATATATATATATATACATAGCTGGGCACTGGTCCGTTACTCCGTTACTCCGTTACTAACGAAGTTACTTTTTTGAGTAACGGAGTAACGGACCCGTTACTTTTACTTTACTGTAACGGACTGAGTAACGGAAGTTACTTTTGTGGTCCGTTACTCCGTTACTTTTTGGTCCGTTACTCCGTTACTCCGTTACTCCGTTACTTTTTAAACTCCTTACAGACACCGCCCGGCGTTATTTGCATCGGCACACGCCATTGGCTACTTGAATAGCCAACACCCAATAGCGTGCGGCGATACAAGCGCGGCTGGGCGCGCACTCAGCTGACAATCGCGGAGTAGACTTGTTGACAATATTCGTCAGCTGATAAACGTTGACGGCAAGCTGGCGGCAATGGTTCAGTATAAAGGCCAGCTGACTTTGGTCTCTTTTGGGACAAAAGTATTGAATTATGCGTAAGTCTGATATGACTTAAAATCATAAATTAACCAGTCGTCATTATTCAGGCTAAAAGATATCAAAGTTATTGTCATTTATACTGGAACAGCCAGCTGACGGCAGTTTTCAATGCTGTCTCAAGTTAGTCACGGATTGCTTACCACCGCCACACGGTTCCCCGCCAAGATCACTCAAGGCTATTGAGGACATGATTACTGCCGCCATGGCCTTGGATCTGTGATGTCCATGGGGTGATGGAGTGGTGATTAATTCTTGACTGGCCTGAAATTTTAACTACCTGACACTGAAATGTCCCATCAAGGCGTCTTTACGCAGCCACTGGAGGCCGAAAACCTTGACTCCGAGTCCGACGGTGCCTCAGCTTCGGAGGCAGAGGACGAGCCCGGTCTGGGTCACCCATGGCCACATCTAGAAACGTACTTTGAGTTTAAGGAGGAGGGGAAAAACGTCATTTTTACGTATGTCCTGTGCCGACCGAAAGAGGTTATAATCAAGGGTCACAAGAGTAGCCTTTCAAACCTAAAGGCATATATCAAGAGGAAGCATTATTTACGGTATTTCCAGGTGAGAACAGAATGTGCACAATAAGTTGTCAGTAGTGAAGCATAATTATGAAGCTTGTCGACTATTGCTTGGACTATTTGCCTTATCGATATTCTCTGCAGGCAGTGAAATTCACATTACCCTGGGGGGGCAGATCTGCGGTAATCTACCTTTCGGCCGACGCTTACGCGTAATTTTTGGAGACGCGGAAGTGGCAACACAAGTTGTGTGAACAATTTAGCCCATTCAGGTATTTTTCTAGGCACTGGCCCCTACTGGATGTGTAAACTGACTTGGTTAGGTAACTCTTGAATTTTGATTCAGTTGACACATGTTTGCCTTCAGCCGATACGAGCTAACCAAACCAAAAAACAGGCAAATTGAACCTGACAAAAAATTAGTTTTACATGCCCATCTAGGGCAATCCCTGCAACCATACAGTAGGTTTTAGGTTAGGTTAGGTTAAATCATTTTTAACTTGGAGGACAGGCTACATTGTCCATGCGACTCGAGTTACCACTCCTGCGTTCCCGAAAAAAATATCAACTGGCCGAAACACCTTTCGGCTGACACATTATTTTTTGTAGACGCAGAAGTGAGAACCCAAACTCAAACATGATATGAGCCGTTGCCACTTTTGCACCTTCGAAAAATATGCATTGGCCGAAAGGTGAAGATTACCAATTCTGCCCCCTCCCCTCCCCTCCCCGCCCTTCCAGAGATCTGGAATGCATTCGTCCAATGTTGATGGGATGAATGCCATTTAATATGTTTCATCGAGATCTCCAATTCCGGACCCCAAAAATTCAAAAATTGCGAAAATAGGGCGTGGGGGCAAACAAACTCCAAAATTTGGGGATTTTTGAAAGGTCACTACGGCCGTGTTGACCAACCAATTTTCATGGGAATGACACAGTTCAGCTTGGAATGTCCAAGTCTTTTATATACCGAAAGCTGAAATTTAAAATAGAAAACCATAGGCAGTTCCAGGGAGGGCAAGAAGGGTGATTTTTGAAATAAGAAATTTCCTTTGTTTTTGTTTGTTTTGGGTGATATAAACATCAGATGTACAACTAGCAAGCCAGTTTAAGTTTATATGTAGCGCAGAGGTGGATCCAGGTAAACAAAATTGGGAGGGCACCATAAGCACAATAGTGTGCTCCCCCATTTTTTCAGTACCTGGGTGTGCGTTCGCCTGAAAATGTGTGTGCATACGCATTGTTTAGGATGTGTATGACTATATAAATGAGTCAGTGATCTTTATTTCTACTCAGAATGTCACGATAGTGAACCGCACAACTTTGCAGCTTCACGCACAGCACATTACCGCCGAAAACGGGGGATTGGAACCGCCTCTGCGGGACCGATTTTTTTTCAAATGTTGACAAAACACTTATGTATCAGTTCCATGAAATGACAGAAAATCTTGTGGCGCTGCGGCAAACAGTGTGAGAGCGACAAGCAAAAAGACACGGGTAGCAGAATCTGCACCCCCCTTCACAGGGAATAGGGTTAAATGAAGTGTTTTTAACCCGTCTCCGGCCGGGCTCAGAATGCCCTTTGCCCGGCCGGAGGGGGAGCGCGGATTTCCGCACCTCCCAGGATCTCGGCTCCCATATATCGCGCGGAAAAAAAGGAAAACACCGGCGGAAAGGTTTTGTCAAACCGAGACGAAAACATTCAAGAGTTTTGACCTCAGGTCAATTTTGAGGCCACCAGACGCCATGAAAGGTCAAAACACGTCCTTGGAATTAGGTAAATAGACACAATACCTTGTCCCTGAAAAGCTGAACTTAAGCGACATATACTGAGCCGTAAGACAATAGCGAGTTCATTGATATCAATTTTGGCCTTTCACAGGGGTCAGGTCAGGTCACGTCATCGTTCCAAAATGTTCCACTTGTGAACGGCTAACATCCTCCGTTCCATCTTACTTATGACCATGTTTTTATAGCTAATTTGTCTTTTCAAGGGTGCTGAAGAGGTACTAAAGCACCTTTTTTTAGTCTTTTATTTCACAATAATAAAATCCATATCAGTCATGTTTTTTTGAGTCCTTCGTCGTTTGGTATTAAAAAAACATCAGGGGTATCAGGAATCTTACCTCCACGCACGCGCTCGTACACAAACTAATACACACACATAATTTCAAAACAAAACAAGAAGTTCGCGAGACCGAAACGAGCTCTGAACGGAGACCATTATGTTCAGGGCGGATACTTCGAGAGGCATTGTTGATCGATCAAACCCAGTCGATAGATGTCCGCTGTTTGTCGCATTTTGCATGCGTCCGCTCCAGCGCCGGTTGTTCCCGATCCGTCGGCGCCGCGGGCAATGAACAGGAATTCGTTGGTTTGAACATTGTGGCTAACACAGTGGTAGAATACCCGCCGCGGCTGTTGTCCCGGCGCCGCCGACTCTACAACGGCTGGTGAGGGCAGTGGGCAGGTAGCGGAGTGTTTTGGGTAAGCGCTTTTTGTTTCTTCCCTTTGTATATGGAATGCGTTTTACAACCACAAAGCAGCATAAAAGACTTAAAACCCGCATTCGCTTGGTTGGTTTTCACTGCATTTAAAAAAGTAACGGAATAACGGAGTAACGGTAACTTCCGTTACTTTTTAAGGCAGAGTAACGGAGTAACGAGTAACGGACTGGCTTTTTTGAGTAACGGAGTAACGAGTAACGAAGTTACATTTTTTAGTAACGATGCCCACCTATGTATATATATATATATATATATATATATATATATATATATATATATATATAGTTACACCCCTGTCTGTTATGTAAAGGCTGCCACCGCCAAATAGGTAATAAAGCGGAAATGCGGATAGGTTTTTAGATTCGAAGATTCGGACGGGTACCTTCGAATATTTGGATCAAATGTTCTCATCTTTCGAAGTTTATACCAATTCTACTTAAAGAGTGCGGTCGGAGCAATACGTAAAAATCATACTAATTTACAATAGCATGAACAAGTTACAGGACTTCAAGCTGCGACCGTCGCCGAGCACCGGTCGCACGACGGCCGAGCGCCACCGAGGGTCAACCAGGGGCGTGATGTCAGCGGCGGTGAGTGCTCTGATTGGCATTCAGCGGTGTAACCAGGGGTACAGACCGTCGAACCCACGCAATACGGCGCTTCAGAATGACTAGTTTGGGAAGGAGACAGAAATATGGGAAAGCATTCGTCCCAGCCTTAAAACGGGTTAAAATATTGGATCTAAATTCTCGCCACCGTATCCATAGATAATATCAGAACAAGGACTACGATCCGTTTGGCCTTCGGTAGTGCTCTCAACCACTTAACACGTGTTTTTAGCATCGGCAGCGACACGTAATTTTTGTGAACGGTCTACGCACACTTTTTGCTTCTGTTCAACGAGAGCAATTAAACTTGATTAAGGCCGTACTAAAAAAATTGCGATTGAAAATAACCTCGTCTTCTCATCGGGAATTTCGAAATTTAGTCGCCAGAATAGTCTGTAAAGGACTTCTAGCGCCTCAGTTTCTCGCTTCCATTTCGGACAAGCCTATGCCCATGACAATGGAAAAGCAGTATAAGTGCAAAGCAAAAGTCTATTGCACGCAGCATGCCAGTTAAAGTACTAAAAGGCTGGTTATTCCCCTGTATTCGTCTCAATAGACAGAAATAAAAGAGGCAATATCAACAGGCTGATGCGTACCTTACGGTAGCGCCCAGTTTTACTTTCCGCCAGACACCCACCCGGCGTCCCTGCCTGTCGTTGCCAATCACGGAACAAATGTTAGATTAATCTCGAGGCTACTAACCTCCCCACGAAATATGGCGGGCACATCCGTCCCTCAGTGGGAGGGGGGGGGCGGAGCATATCTTAGTAGTGTTACTTTCAACATTGCTCTCACACATAATGATGGACAGAAGCCAAAAAACAGCAGGCAATGCCTCGATTAGCATTTCGCTTGGTTATGTTTAATTTGGCTCGTTATTTATTCAGATTCTGCATCGGAATGCGAAGGAGTATTTGAATGCTTGGTTGACACTGGAATATTAGACGAATATTCGGATGAAAATGGCCAACCGAATGCTCGCCGAATATCTGAATCTTAAAATCAAGAACTAAATATTTTCAGAATCTGAATATTCGGCCGAATACTCGAATCATCTGAATCAGAATTATCAGCTCTAATAGCAAGTGTCTCGGAATGTACGGGTGTAACTCTGTGGGGGCCAGGGGGGATAGGTCCCCCGCACTTTTCTAGAAGTGGTGATCTATCTTCCTGATTTTTAAGGTATCCCACTGGAGACATAATTTCTTGAATTCTGACAAGTAACTTAAACAACCATTCTGTCATTTGTGCAGGCGAATGACTTGTTCAAAAGTTATGCATAGGGCTGAAAAACCCGAATACCGGCATCATTTAGCGAGAACGGTTCGTCACGATTTTTAAATCGACCAGGGAATCAAGTAAAGCTCACAGCTTTTTTGACAACTTTTGACGATTTCGGAGCTATTACGACCCAAAGTTAGGTACTAAGCATTGCTCGACATAGGTCATTCCAACCGACAACAAAACACAACAGCGTTCGCATTACGTTAACGGCAGACGTTTGTGTCGTCTTCGCAATAGATCACTGCGCATAAGTCGGGTGTGGAGAGGTTGGCCAAGACAGCAAAGTTACCCTTATTGCCTTAAAATAATTTTGCCGTGTATACATGTCATGAATAATTGACATGGACTCCAATTTTGAGGAAATTTACAGCAGCATCTATGGTACACTGAGCTCGTCTCTTTCAAGGTGCAAATGTCGCAGCCAGGAGCAGTGGCGCAGCCAGGAGGGCAAAGGTCCCAAAATCCAAATTCTGAAGCCCATGCAGGTAACCTAATTGCAGTTTAAGGAGTTATATCCTATGTTAATGCAGCCTGCATCAACGCACCTCACACGCCTTCGTGTGCCTGTTCGAACATGCTGCCTGTCAAGGCAATCACGTTATCGCACGAATAGCCGAAATAATTTTACACGACGAAGGAAAAGGACTTACGGCGGTTTATGATCAAATAATAAGCAAAAATTGGCAGATCAACAAAAAAAAATGTTTCAAGGCAGTAAGTTAGGATAACTTAGGATTAGGCATTTCACATCCAGAATTTCGACTACTCACCTTTCCCGCGGAGCTGGCAAAACAGTCCCGACAGGAAACAAAGGGTCCCAGAAAAAATATACCTAATTAAGTGCTGATTCCCGAAAAACCGAAAACCTAAAATTTCACGATCAAATCAAATGCATGCGAACAATACTAAGGTCCTGCAGATGCGAGGCCTCTCGCTAATGGGTAAAATTAAATCACATGCAATATCTAAACTAGTGCATCCCTTCAGCTCACTGCCCACTCCTTGATCCGAAGCAACGTCGAAAATAATAGCTATGCTGTTTAAAACCAAAATATGCCAATCCTATCAAGACGACGGATTAAAAATGGTCGATCTGGACAGTTTTGTATTATCTCTAAGATGTATCTCGACAAAACGATTGCAATGTAACACTTGTGCAGGTACAAAACGGGTGGTCTTGAGCCGAATTTTTCTATGTCATCGCGCAGAAAATTAAATGTCTCCCTCGTTGCATAATGTAATTGTTAATGTTCGCCTCTTCCTCGCTGTTGCTATGACTGGTGTTAGCCACAAGTGCTGTGCGAATAAGTCTTCATAGTCTTCTAGAGTGATTGAGAGGGCTACCATTCTTCACAAGCATAGTGATGCGTCTCCTCAAAGACGTTGTTTGGCCATTGTAACCATTATTTAGTAGCAGTGCACAGTTTTGCTGTGCACTGCTTTGCACTTAAAGCGATAGATAATGTGAGTTTGTTTGAGCAGACTCGTGATGCAGGACTTGTCGTCATTTACGACCACGGATGATGTTCTATTCTGGTAGTAAATGATGAGCTAAAGTTGGTCGGATGGGTTGCTAACCTCGCAGTTTTTCGTGATGATGTCGCAGAGTGCATTCTTGTCACCTTTATATCCTGATGACATCTTGTTTGTGTAAAAGATCTAGAAGGTGTTGACGGTTTTGGTGGATTTTCAGCCGTCTTCATGGGCGGCTAGGGATTTTCAAATCTCATCATGAGTGACGGCCATTGGACAAAAATTGTTGGCCAGAATTTGCTTAATTCGTTTCAGTACCTGATACACTAGGGACCAAAAGAACAGCGCTTGCGAGCTCGATATGCCTAAGCCTTAACCACGACGATTTTGTAACGTTCCGAGTATTGGCTATGACCATTCAGGCAGGCGTGGCCCGGAATCGGTTTTCTCAAGGTGTCGATAATAAAATGACAGCTGCGTCCATACTGACGCCGAGGAAGCTGATACGGTGCTGGATGTTAGGTTCTACGGATAACTGCAGCCCAGAGATGTCTTCCAGTCTTGTTTTGGACCATTCATTGTCTTGGTCTTTGACATCGATGACGACGACTTACCGTACAAGTGTACGCCGGGAATGTTAAGACTTGAGCCTTCTTCGACAGCGGACATAAATGCGTGCACGAACAGCACTATATGAAGCAAGCCCATGGCGATTCCGTTTGTGTGTTAATACAGATCACCTTGTAGGCAGCAGAAAGGAGTCTTCGTGTTGCAGAGCCTCAGCAATGCCTGACGGACGTACTCCGGCATGTCTCGAGGTGGCAGATCTTCACAGTGGCAGGCGCACCAGGTGAAAACAGGTATCGTTTTCCCAACCGGAAGTCGTGAAAATGCTCAACAAGTCAAGCGACGTCAGAAATCCTTGATTTTCTTTGTTCTGATCGAGTCCTTCAATTCTTCAGGCGACTTCGTGCCCATGACATATTTACTCAAGTGACATGTCCTACCAATTGATCGCCCTTGCTCAGCAGTAGTCTCCCTTGCATTTGCCACAAACGTACTTATAAAAACGGTGTATGCTGCATAGATATGAAAGCGCGTTAAATTTTAAGATATGACATTGAAAACTGAATATCAATATAAACCCAAATAGATACACAAGACGTCTTGTTTTATATTCCTGGTATATTGAGGCTTGGCACGCAGAGCCGTCTGGTGGCCGGAGTTTTGCTTCAACACACCATTAGCACGTTCTCATTCAATTCTCCACTTACATGTCGTTTCATCTAGTGCACTATTCATTTTTGAAAATGTCTAATGTTAGGACGAAACGTCAGATATCATATAATCATTTCATACTCCACATTGACATAATACTGGCCAATATCCTCAACGGAAACACGACCAAAAGTAAATCAATAATACGACATTTCGATGAGCTCAACAAAAGGTAATTAATGCAAGTCTGCTGCAGCCTTTAACGACCAATGCATTGTTAACAATATGTATATCTATGTGCATATATATATATATACAAATATATATATACACATATACTTATATATACTTGTATATATATATATATATATACATATACATATATATACGGACGCAATCTTGGTCTGTTTACTCATAATTCGTTCTTTGTTTCTTTCGTCAATTTCAGCATTTGGGACATTGAAAATTTGAGTTCCATGGGGTCTACCGGCCTTGGGTATATCTTTCAGTCATAGGAGGCCGGGCTCGACCTGCCAAGTTTTGCAAGAGACATGTCAGAGCCCAGATTCGTCGCTTAAATAATGTGTCGCGAACTGATACAAGTCTCCCACACGATGAAATTACATCAATTTTGAAAAGGTTATGACTGCATATAGAGCAAGTTGCAAGCTTTGCCTGATCTGGTTTCGTCGTGGCAAACCCGCTTTTTGGCGAAAAAAAATTGTTGAGCATTCAAATTTCGTTTTGAATTCGCTCATACTTTTACCCGCAGTGTGAAGACGCATCATGGTTGTAAGAAAGTGAAATTTTGGTAAACCAGTCTCTAAGAAACATGTTGCTCAACGGTATTCCCGGCAGTGGGGCTGAATCCGTCTCCCCCTCGGGTTTTTTGCTTGCCAATTCCATACTTTTTGACGCAGCTTCACAAAACCTGATGACTTTTCCTAGTTATTCTCTCTACGTGCTGTGGCAAAAATTTTGAAATTCTGTTTCGCTCAGGGGCGTATCCAGGCAACTTTTTGGAAAGCCCCTCAGGCAATTTTTGACCCTGATCAGGGTAAAAGGAAAATGACTACCAAAACTAGCACTGTTAAGATAGAACTTAAAACTTTGTATCGATGATGTATAGCTAGATAATTGGGCAACGTGAAAATGCAGGGTCACTTTACAAGGTCAGGTCAAAGTCAAAAGTCAAAATTTGGTTTTATAGTAATAGTATTGGTGCTATATTCTAAAATGTCAAACCCGGATTACGTATAACGTAGAAGGGTGCCCTCTACTTGTGCATCAAGTTTCAGCTCGATATCAGGTCGGGTCACGGAGCTATGACCTAAAATGTCAGAGCGCCGTGCCCAGTATCACGAAAGTGGTAAAATTAAATTATTGAAATAGAGTGAATTCAAATGATTGAAAACGTTTACATAGATAATTTTGATTTGCACACACACAATGTTTTTTATTTAATTGATTTTAATTAAATTAATTTTTTTAATTATTTTGCATTAAATTTATGCAATTTAATGCAATTTATTTTTAATATTTGTTTTAATTATTTGCATTGCACATGCAATTTATTATTTTTTTTTAAATTTTTGTGTATTATGCTTTTTGATATTTTATTTGCACACATTTTTGTCATTAAATTGATTATTAATGCATTAATCACATTATTATTTGTTAATTAAATGCACACAAGATCATTCCAAGTGACTAAAAAATCACTGGAGGTCATTTGAGATCAAAGGCCATAAGTTGGTCTGAAGAGCATGTGACCATGACAGTTCCAACTTTTTCATGTTCCTTTCACCACCTATACAAAACAAATGCATCACACAAACATTGTAGTACGATTTGTACTTCTTTAGCATAACATAGCTAGCAGAAGCCAAAAAATGCTTTTGTCTCTTTTGTTCATTCAGTTGTTGAAAAACTAATTCTCCTATTTTTGAAATCCTGTGAACGCCTGTGAATTTTTCCAAAACTTTGCATGTATGAACCAAAGGTAAAAGTACCATCCATAATCTCTCGATTCATGCCAATTTCATCAAAATCGGTCCATGAATAATGGAGTTATAAGAAGTCTAAAAATATCCCAATTTTGACTTTTCTGCCCCTATACCCACCCTTTTCAAAATTTTGAAAATTTCTCTTTCAAAAAATTTAGTTTACGTCTTGGCAAATCGATTGCCGTTTGTTGTGATGACATCGGAAGAGTAGTTCCCGAGATCTCAGAGGGGCCGAATCCGCCCCCTTCCCCCCTGCTGGGAATCGGCCATACCGCTATCCCTTCGGGAATAGGGTTAAACGTAAAGTCGAGTGATTGGCAGAGCCAAAAGTCTTCCCTTTCCATTCCGCCTGTTGGTATTGCATTATATTAGCCATGCTTTCTGCAAAAATCCAACGGAACTCAACATTTGTCTCCGAGTGAAAAAACTTCGTGCAGTGTGGACAGAAAATCTAAGACAAATCTCATGAGCTTCATGACATGACAAATAAATTTTTACGGGGAGCCAGCAGCCTTTAAGCCAGCCCTCTCATTTCTGCGTTTGGGAGGGGCCATGTCCAGAATGGCCCCTTCCTGGATCCGCCAGTGGATTGGTGTTGCCTTTGCCCTTGGGAGTAGGTATTGGGGGCAAGAATGTGAGGACTACTACATTACTGCGAGGTCACAGGTAAGATCGGGTAATTGCATCAGAGCCAGCCGACTCAGTGGAGGAGCAATGCTTTTGCAAAGGATGTACATATGCATGCGAAGTTGCACTAGCAGCCAGACGCCATCCACTGCACACCTGTTTACAATGAAAGGTAGACATATCATGCTGCAGCCCCACACAGTCGCACAAGATGACACCCTTAATTTACAAAGGAATGCAGAAACTGCGAGTCAGCTAACCCTGCAGTCAGTAGACATGGGAGAAGTCAAATTCATGTCAGAAGTTCTAGAAATTGAAGAGACTAGGAAGAAAGTCACTATCCTTACTTAAGTTAACTGCCTGCAGAACCGACCGGCTATCACGAATTATATTATCTGCGACGGATCTGCCGCCATTCTGTACGCCTTTCACACGGCCGTGCAATAGACGTCTATGTCCCCAATCCTTCAACGCGCTGCTGCCTTGACGGCAGGAAACGAAGCATCTTGGCTGAGTCTTCCAGACTCCCATCTGACGGCCAGGCGCCGAACGGTACTGGGACGTGGCTTTGTCTTGCTGGGGCCTCGGCCTAGGTGTCCGCTGTGAACTCCGGGCCATATTTCTCCCGGGGCGTCCGGCACCACAAAAACACCACCCGTGCGCCGCGACCGCCGCCGAGTGACAGCAGAACGAGCGGTGATCGGCAACAAAGTGAGCTTTGTCGTCGTCAGCCCGACGTCCGGGTCGTGGTGGTCCGGTATTTCTGCACTGTCGGTGACCGGCGTCGGTTACGTGGCCTTGATTACCAGAGCCGCTGCGGGCAGCAACGTGAAAGCGCGAAAGGTGTTCCGAGGGAGCGAAGGACTGGGATTTTCCGGAAGTGGTGCGGTGAACAAAAGAGCGCAGCGCGGGTCGCACGCCTCGAGGTCGCGGTGACAAAGAGAATTTCATTCGCCGGAAAGAAACCACAGTCCACGAAACCGGAGCGGACTGACTGAGATGTACTCCTCTGGCGACAGAAGCTGCAGTATGCTGACTACAAGCAGAGTTTTGAACTATCCCGCACATTGACAGGCTGAGAAGATTCGGTCGAAACCTCCCGCCATCAGCACTCGGCTCTTCTTTCGTCCCTGAGCCTCGGCCCGGCCAAGATCTGGTGGTCTAAGGTGGTCGTATCACCGACGCCTGGTGCCTTGTGGTAAAACACGTCAGCACTCTGCACGCCGACGTGTCACCTTTGGATCTTTAATCGCCGTATGTCGGGGAGCAAAGACCGAGCTTCATAAGCCGAGCTACAAATCAAGTAAAGCGCAATTGATCCTGACGTAAATTGGCAACCAGAAGCAGTGCAGAGGCGCGTCTATCATGCGCATGCTACGGGTCTTTGTATAGACGAGCCAGCCGGAACGGGATGTTGCATTCGCGATACATCTCAAGCGGGCTTCCTTCAGCGCTGCCTCAGTGTCCCCGGTCACAATGCCAGCTCTTCTGCGGAATGTCTTCCCGTGCAGGTGGGTCCGTCAAGCGATCCTGGCCGTGCCCAGCGGCATTTCCTCCACTTCATTCGGCTTCTCGCGCGGAGAAGTCCGACATTCGCAGCTGAGCGGAATCCGGGTGGTACAGCCGACCGCAGAGCACTCTTCACACGATGCGGCGAGATGTTATCGAGACAGTCACCGACCGTGTTCCTGGACCGGAAACGTCGACATGTGCTTGGATTAAACGAGGACTGCGAAGTCGAGCACAGACTAACTACCTGCGACATGACGAGAGATGGCAGTCAGCAGTGCCGTGAGCTACGTTCCCTGTTTTATGTAATTAGGTACGAATTACGCTATTCTCGCCACTATTTGACGCAGCGCCACAGTCCACAGAATGCCTCCGCACAAGACGGGAAGTTCCAACACCTGACTTCACGGTGTCTTCATTGAAATTGACTTGCCATGCATTCCCTCCAGCAGCGCAATGTTTCCGCTCTTAACGGCGGTTTGTTAGGAGCAGACAAGAGAACGATTAGTGATACTCTCGCATGACAACTTGGTATCGAACGATATCAAACATATTTTCCACATAAAGCATCTAGGTGTCTATAGAAAGCAGTCTGGCAGATCATACAAAGTTACGCTCACCAAGGTAACTATTTCACGAGCGAATAGAAGCTGATACTGTAACAGTTTTGTGAACTGATACAGCATCAGCATCTCCACTATCTGAAATCCAACCATCTCCTTTCTTCATCCCAATACGGCTTCCGACCCTGGCACTCTACTGAGATAGCCCTGCTAGACATTTCGGACCGCGCGCTTTCTGCTATGAATGAGGGCAAAATTTCTTTGCTCTGCATCATCGACCTGAGTAAATGTTTCGATGTCATCAGACATTCTAAATTGCTTAAAAATTGCAGCTTTACTGCATCGACACCGCTTGTTTCGCTAAGTATTTATTTGGCCGTACGCAAAGTTTCTGCCTCTCAGGTTCACAAATTTCTGCTTCGCGGCCCATCAGGGTCTTCTGCCTTTCAGTCCTAGGGGCACCTGCTTTTCACCGTCTTCACCATCATCAACGACCTCAGCCTGCATGCCGCCGGCGCTTTTGTTGTACAATACGCCAGCGACACCCAGGTTCTCGTCTCTGGCCAAAAAGTCGCTCTCCTGCCACTTATCGATGACATGGAGACCAGCCTAGCATCGCTTAATGCGTACTTTCGCTCTAACGGCCTGAAGGTGAACAAGACAAAATTTGGACTCCTCACTGTCGGCACAAGACAAAACATGCGGAACCTATCCTGGTTCACTGTGAAACTCCGCAACAAAATACTGGCCACCTGCACGGGAGCCAAAAATCTCAGCATCCGGTTGGACTGTTACCTCTACTGGGATTCGCACGTCTCTCAGCTGTCTCGGAAGTGTGTCTGCTGTCTCCCATCTCCACCATTACCAATCCACTTGCTCTGCGTCCACCACAGTGACCGTCCTGGTTTTCTCGCACATCCGTTACTGTCTTCCGATGTGTGGCAGCGATCCTGCCAGGAACATGACTGCCGTTCAGAAAATTATTAGCTCTGCCGCTAGAATTATCTCTGGGAAGGAAAAAATAGATCACATTTCTGACGTGCGCGAAAGACTGGGCTGGCTGGACTCTCACGACATGTCCATTCATCAAACCCTCACACTTCTGCACAAAATCCGTACGACAGGTGAGCCCGAGTCACTAGCCGTCAGGTTTTGCATTAATCAAGAGCGTTCCCAGTCACGTGCGGAGCACGCGGCAGGATCACCTCTTCAGTCTACCTTCCTTCCACGGCACCGAGGTCGGAAAAAGACAGTCGCATACCGTGTGGCCAACCAGTACAATGCGCTACCGCCTGGATTTGCCGCTATGATAGTGTCACGGTTCAGGCGCGTCCTGAAGCAACGCTGATCAGCGACATCGATTTGAAGCAAGTCCTCTATCATTACCTATGAATAACTTTTTAACAGCATAACATCTCTTGCTGACTCCTCCTGTTCCTAGGCTCCGCATGAGGTATGTGTATGCGTATGTGTGTTTTATCCATTGTGCATGTTCCCATTGTTTGACTTTGGGCCCAAGAATAGCCCTGTCGGTTTCGGCCATGCATCGAGGATGGACCCACGAAGAAAAATAAATAAATAACTTTCGACGTTCCAGAAGTTTTTCTTTTCGCGACAGCAAAACTGTTTTTCTTATCAACACAGTCGTTGGACATGAAACATCCACACTCTGCAACATGAAACGTTGTGAATTTTCACTCTCAGTACAACTGGTGCACAAGAGAATCATGCTGCGGACTGTTTTCGCAGAAAAATTGCGTCTTCCAAGGCTGAACCACGAGGCGATACCTGGTACAATACATCCTGAATGGTGCTGTTGGCACTTGAATGTGGCTTAACAGTTGGTCGTGACGTCATATTTCACCGTGCAGAATGTTCCACCGTTTTAACTTTTAAGACCTGTTTAAATGGAGCTGAGACAGCGAAATTGTAGCGATATCACCAGAAATCGATTTCCTGTACGCAGCTCAGCATTTATCCTGTTTCAAAACGATTTCTCGTGATTTTCCGTTTCCCATTCGTCCGTGTCCTATCGTCAGCAGTTCTGTGGCTCCGTGAGTCCACGGCGCACGACAACAAAGGTTAGCAAAATACCCGTACTTGCGCGTACTTTCGCGTTATCGCCAGCAGGGCGGTTCGGTGCCCTGCCGTAATGGGTGGAGGTTATGTCGGAGTTGTAAGCCCTGGGCCGTGACCCCCAAAATGACCATGGTAATCTCACAACGGAAAGAGGAAAACACTATCGCGGCAGCACGTAATCTTTATATGTGGCACATAACAGTGCTTCCTCAGCTCCCATATTCTGGAAATCCTGGTAAAGTCTTCAGTGGTCCATTGTGACATGACACAGGGGCATGGAGGTGTCTTTTCTTTACAACTAAAAAGATTTCCACAGAATCGCATGAAACAAAACTTGCTTGGCTTTTTTTTAATGCAATAATACAATAACGATTATTTTCGTCTTTACTGCTTTCCATTTTGTAAACCTAATGTGATTAACAATGAATGTTCCTTCTTAATCGATTTTAATAATTACTTATAGCTGGTAAGGCTCCTAGAGTCTTCTTTTGAGGTAAATAAATCAATAATTATGCCTGCGTCTTCCTGCAAGACTGGAACTCATAACTGCAAGTCACTCATCTTTTCTGTGAGACCGGAAGTCTCAAGGGAAAGACGTCGGAGCGCTCAGTATTTTAAATATCCCAGAAAGTCCATGCATACATACACACAGGATCGTATGTACCCTGGGTAATATAAACTAGAGGCAAACCAAAGCGTTAAACGACTGGTTTAGGGTCAAAATCAAGGTTCTGTATCGCAAACAGACCCGTGCACTCGCTTTGTATTATCATTACCCCCAGCCATAAAAAACAGGTACTTGTTTATGATTCATGCAACAGCATTTTTGCGCAGTGAAATGGCGTAATAACGGCGAACTGTGAGCAATGAAAATCCTCCGCGGCCGGCAGGACTAGTACCCGCGCTTTATGATTCACAGTCATGCGTCCTAACGACTCAGCTACGACCACCCGCGAGCAAGAACTGACTTGAAATGGGGTCATTCAGTAAACTGCGCTGCTTGCGTCTAGCAGAGTTCATAAAAAAGAGTCGCATGTTCACAGCATGTGACCCGTTACACCCTGTACATGATATGGGACAACGTGTGATCTGTCTACCGGTGCAGATCTATCTGCCCACCCACTTTCAGCCGCCTAGGTCACTGCTTTCGGCACTTGGAGGTCCCCGAGTCCAAACTGAAACATGTGCCTGTGGATCGCCGCCCAGATCGCCCGAGGGTGCCGACCACAAAAGCGAGTACCCGCTAGTGGAGCTAATGTCGGGAAGTCTTGAGTCATCAGTACCCGTTCTTTGACCTGTACCCGTGATAACTGAATTCTGCAGAGGTCCGACTCGTGCAACGTGGCAAGTGCCACACGCCACAAACCGCCTCGAAACCTACACAATAATCTGTCCGCCGAGTTGGCACACCCGATGGTGCCACTTGTGTCGCGATCGGCTAGTGCGTTCGGGTGTTAGAAAATCCGAAACTTGGCCACGCACACACACGCGCGCGCGCGCGCATGTAAACACCTCGATCTGAACAGCTCCGAGCGACCGGCATGCATGAAACCTCATTCGCTAAAAGCTTGTTTTGCACGCTTTCATCTCCTTCAATTTTGAGCAACTACTATGCATCCTTATGTACAAACCTTGCAAATCAAGGTTACACACAAACCTTGGTCTGCTTCAAGACCCAATCGTCTTCCATTTAACGTGAACTCTGATCTTCTCCTCAGCTTTATAACGTTTATATGCTTGCTGGTTCAATCTGTTTGTGGTGAAGCCCTTTTAAAGCAGATTATTCGGATTCGAAGATGGAAGTATAAATGCAGCATATCGTAGAGACTAGTTTAACCCGCCCCCGACTGGGGAGGCGGTTGACCACCCCCCCCCGGCCCCCCCTGAGGTTTTTCTGGGATTGCGAGGGAATGAACAAATACAGCGTCACGAAAGTGTCAAAGTTTTGACCTCAGGTCAAGTCAGGTGTCTGACTTAGGTCAGGTCAAACAGACCTATGTCCACAAAAGTTAAGTGCCCTGTAACTTTTTTGCAAAACAAGATATCACAGTAATACATTTAGGGATTAATGATCTTCGTAGATGCAACAAATCTGCTATTTCAGATTTTCCGAAATTTTCTGGGTCATTGACCTAAGGTCAAGCACATTTTTTAGGCCTGCCGTCGTTTTTTTCGGAAATCAACGAAATTTATTCAAAATATTTTTGATGTCGAATGGCGCAGCCATCTAGTTACCGTCAATGGGCAAAATATCAATGACTTCCAGCCATTGACCTGAGGTCAGGTCACGATTAACTGATGCGGGCCAAAATGTACCACCATCAAAATCAGCGATGAATTACTCAAAATGGGTAGAAAATGGCAGAACTGGCTTGCACAGACGAAAGTAATACCGAAAGCCTGAAAAAGTTTGAAAAAATCGCATATTTTGGAAATAAACAGGCTCTCGCGAATAAAGCTTCGCCATTTGTGTATATTGGTAACGAATGAATTTTTCCAAAATTTAAGCATGAGAAACCATTAAGATCAATAAGATTTACATGGATAGGATTATGTCGCAAAGATAAAAGAACGCTAAGATTAGTTCAAGTTAATTTCTTACTGCGTGCGGCTGCGGCGCACGCCGAGAACCGGCGTGAAAATTTCCGTGTCTTCAACTCAATGTTTCGGCGTATCTGTTGAACAAATCTGAGAAATTAGACGTGTATCGGCATTTTCAGACCTTTACTTGTACGTTGGTGCCTCTACCTATGCGTTATTAGTCACAGCCCTTGAGATTCAGGGCGTTTCTCGGTTTCATGCAGTCGGCTATGAGAAAACATATATAGGACGTAAATTGTTTACATATAATTGAAAACTAAACATAATACCAGTTCCGAGCCCTACTCGTCACAAGCTTTCCAACGGTGTGCTTATTTTTATCGTGTGACCAACCGTTCGTGAGTTAGAGGGGGGCGGTCAACCCCCCCTCCAGTTGAGCGTGATCGTCGCCGACTGACGGTCGTGCGCGGGTTAACACGAGCGAGCAGGGGCATCTTATTTTGGTAGCCGACAGCCATATGTAGCTAGAAAAGATGATGTGGTGTATCTGTTCTACAATTATGAAGGTTGTCCTTTTCCTCATGGAAAAAATCACTTATTACGGGGAAAAAGAGACCCACGTCTTCATGGCTGGTCTGGAATACGTTTTTTTCGTGCCATATGGTAATAGGTTTCCACGAATATGCAAGAAAACCAGATGTTTCGTCACAGACCGAACGCAAATAACGTAAGTTCACAGTCCTGACGGTAAAACAAAGCGGGAAAATATAAACCCTTGAACATACAGGTACCTGGATGGAACGATTTTGCCCAGTATCCAGGCAAGCGAACCGCAGCGTTCAGTGCTGGCGTCTTTCATAATCGCTCCTGAACTCTGAGCGAGTATCGGTAAGATCCCTGTCTTTTAGAGTTTTTTGCATAGAAATGTATCTAGGAAATGCAGGTCTCCATGTCACGGAGTGACTGACTACGAGTGATTGCCACTTTCGAAATATTGGAGTCAAACGAGGTAAATTAAATGGTCACCGTGATGTCGCAAATGATTTGTGACAGCGAAAAAGGAGAGTTAATGGATTGCTTACAGAGGTTGAGTAATGACGTTATTGGGCCTTACGGAAAGTTTATTTGGTATCTACTGCAGATGAGATGTGTTTATTTCAGTACCCTGCCAGCCATAACCCTGTCTGAGCATATTAGGTACAGATACTTGCCACTGGCAAAAAAGTTAAGTGTTTCAGCATCAGTAGTTCCCCCCATTGTTTGATTTCCTTAACAAAAGTGAACGCACAAATAAATGTTGATTTCGTGTTCTCCAACGTTCGTCTAGCAGGAAAAAGCAGACACACTTTCATTCAAAGTAAGTTATCATAGCCTTCGCTGAAATGAAATGATAGTGAGGTTTGTGCTCGACCATACGAGGTTCACATGTGCATTCGTTTTTTTTATTGCATTTAAGAGCAAGCAATGTAAAACAGAAAGGAATTAATCTGTGGACATCCGCACAACGCGATGGAAATATATGAAGTATGCAAATGTGTTCTGTACGCAATGCAAACATTCCACTGCATTACGAAAAAAATCAGACTTCATTTTGTTTACGGCATGCAGGGCATGCTATTCCCCATTGCAACCAAGCAGGAATAAATAAACTTATATGTTTGCGCACAAAGTTGCCATGCAATGGCAAAAAGGTGGCCCGGCAAACAAAAACACAAATTACAATAAAATGCAGGAGTCACAACACGCACGCTTCAAACAAGCGGATCACGCAAGGTCACAAGCAGACTGATATGCAGTATCAAAATACTGGCTACGTTTCAAACTCACCCGGTGAAATCAGATATGGTCGGATGATTATGATTTAGGTCTTCTCATTCGAATACTACAAGAGCAGAAGGACGATGAATTCATTTCTTTCTAAGTTGGTCTGCATGGCATTATTGTATCGAGATGTCGACGTCGATGTTCTGCTAGCAATTTGTTCGTCGTAATTTCCTCTGGCATATGATGGTGGGACCGCTGTTCATTCCACCCTAAAAATATACTGTATGTCTATACCCTTTCTGTATGGGCTCATGCCTCAAACTGACCCTTCTTGTGGTTTTCCACAATGGCGCTCAAGATTCACAAAATACTTCGTTGAACTTTTACTCGCCTTTCAGCAACTGATCAACACGTTTGCGGCCCAAATTTCCGTGAAGATCGTACATTGATTACATACATGAACATGATACATGAGCATCGTACAATGATCGAGAATCACTGATTCTCGATCATTTCATCTTAAACGTTCTTGGTAAAACCGGACATGGTGCTTGAGTTCTGAGTGGAAAATGATGGATTATTAAATCACAGCACTAAGACGTTTATTACCTTATGTGTTGCTTAGAAAGTCTTACATCCTGAATCATGGCCCTGAAATTTTACAGACGATTTAAATTTCATGTTGCTTTCAATGTTGCTTTCCTTTTTTAATTTCATGTTGCTTTCCTTGTTCTTGACAAATCTTAAATTTTACTGCCAAGTGCCAGTAACTTCTGGATAAGTGAAGGCGTGATCTGAACGCTTGGGATGTAAAAACAAAAATATTCCCCCATTTCGGTGTCAAGATGCACAAAACGATGGTAACTATCTTATGAATAAGCGTGTATGTCCCTACGAAAATTTCAGAAATCTTTAAAATGAAATTTTCAAGGCTGATTTTTAAATGAATCTAACGCTGAAAAGAATTAGCACATTGCGAAGGTTTCA
>CP099840.1:9399032-9741532 GCA_030062745.1 Capitulum mitella
TGTTGAAGGTAAAAGAAAAATGACTGCCAAAAAATAGAGATTTTAATATAGAACCTTAAACTTTATATTGCTGTATAGATAAATAGCTAAAAGACATACACAACGTATTTTTCATCTGCGGTCACTCTACTAGGTCACGTCAAGGCCAAATGTCAATATTTGGTTTTAGGTAAATACTTTTGATATTTGTCTCAGAAATGCAAAATCCAGAACTCATATATTACTCAGCACAGTGTCCTCTACTTGTGTTTTAAGTTTCAGGTCGAGTCACGGAGCATTGGCTAAAAATGTCCGCGTGTTTACCCGGTATCATGACACCCATAAATAGAACTTTTCGAAATATAGTCAATTAAAATTGTATGAAGCGTTTTCAAACGTAATAGAATCACCTCAATGCTGTTCCACGCAACTCTCAGGTCATATGAAGTCATTTAAGGCCAAAGGTTGCGAGTGACCTGATGAGCATGCAATCAGGGGAGTTGCCCGTTTTTCACGTCCCTGACGCTGCCTGTGTCAACGTTATGCAAGCAGTCTCTTACGATGTGCACTTCATAAGTGTAACTTGACTAGTAAAACCTATAAAACATTTTAACTTTTGTGTTCATTCGGTTTTAAAAAAGTCTCCTATTTTCCAACCCTACAGAGGCCTTTGAATGTCCCAAAACTTAAAACGCATGGGCCAGTGGGAAACGTCCCGTCGATGAACTATCGATTCAGGCCAGTTTCATCAAAATCGAACCACAAACAACGGAGTTATAACAAACAGAAATACCCCCTTTCGGACTTCTTGGTCCCTCTGTACCCACGTCTTTCAGGATTTTTAAACTTCTTGTTAAAAGAAATGTAGGTTGCGTCTAAGTAGGTCGATTGTCGTTTGTTCTGATAAAATCGGAAGTGAAGCTTTCGAGATCTCGAGGGTGGCGAACAAGCCCCCTTACGGGAATTCCCCATACAGGATTGCGCTCTGGCGTTATGGTTACGAGGATAGGGTTAAGCTCTCTGACTCTGCGGTCATGTGACATCGTTGTGGACATGCTTCTATGGGGCTAAAAACAGGTGGGACCTGAGCTGGAGCATTACTGCGAGCATGTTTTTCTCACTCTCGATCGTTGCATGCTATTCTCGTCTGGTTCATGGTGAACCGGGATCAGCGCTCCCTTGACGTGCTCGTAATTTTTAATCGCGAGAAGCAGGCTACGACCAGTTTTCTGTTGACCTCACTGCCTCGCTGTGCCCGTTGTCAAACGCTGACCGGTGCGTGTGTGTTTCGTATCGTTTGTTTGGTGTCGCAGAGGATCAGGCGGAGCTGCCAGGTGCAGGCAGAAAAAGTTCGGGCCTCACGGTCCGTTCGACAACGCCCCTTGCGGCGGCCTCTGGGCCAGCGCGTTTGTCTGTTTGTACGGCGGTACCGCGCGTGAACCGGTCACTCCCAGCGGCTCAGCACAGCACCGGGGCGGACGGCTGCTGCCGAGCCGCTCTCTTCTGGCCAAAACACGCCGTGTTTGGCGGCCGCGATTTATTTGCGGCGTGCCGAATGCTGACATTCTGCGTCCTGCCCTGGTCCCGGCCGTTCCGATGTTACACCACGCCCGCCGCTCTCTCGAGTCCCCGGCGAACCGGTTCTGCTCGATGCACCGTGCGCCACGGTCGCGACCCTCATGGGCGGCTTCTTAGCGGCGGTTACGTAACCGGGATGAGGGGAAAAGTTACGGGCGGATTAGCAAGGTTGCCTCCGTGCTTCGTCCGCCCATAAAAGACGCCTCAAATGGAACGCTAAATTGGCATCACTGCCATGTATCACTTTGCATGCGGGTTTTTCTTATCCGGCGTGCCGCTGTGCACAAAAATAGAGGGATAATTTACGGTGTGCTAAAATGTCACGCATGAGGCGCCGTTTAGTATCCGGTTGTGTGTGCACAACACATTCGCAAATCCACAAATGCGGATGCATGACTGCACGCCGCACACGCGTTGGGAGCTCGAGCGACCGGCCACGATGCGTGCTGCCGTGTCCTTCAGTGCTCTCCTGTTACCGCAGGTACGAGACCACTAACGGCATCTCCGCCAGCGAGGACGGCATCTCTTATCCTGGAAACGAGCCGGAGACGGGCAACTACGTGAGGACCGGCTCCTACTCGTACGAATGGGACGGCGTCACCTACACGGTCACCTGGACGGCCGACGAGAACGGCTTCCACCCTGAGGGCGACCACCTGCCCGACTTCAGCTTCACCCGCGAACACATTGGCGACGTGTCGCAGTACGAGTAGAGGGGGCGGCCCAGCGGGTGTGCCCGGTGACGGTTCGTCCTCATGTGATACACTAACCCGCGGAGTCGCCTGTCCCGTCCGAGTCCCGTGCGCCCGCCGTCGTCCCGTGTGCGTCCCGTCCTCTCGTGTCCGCTGTTGATGCGCTGTGAAGTGTCATTACCACCAATACATTGTTACATGTGATCCAATGGCTGGCTTTCGTTCGGACGGGGAATGGCGCAGGCAGCGGTCCAGGCGGAGCAGCCTGGGGGACAAAACCGCACAAGTTAACATTTGAGCACAGTGATTACAATGGCGGGAGTGCAGCACGCTTGAAGAATCAGCCCCGAGTCCGTCTTTGCAAGAGGAGGTAGGATGGTGTTGCACCACTGGTCTTGGACCGGTTTCATGGGAGCTCAGTTGCCATGGAAGGTGGCACGCTTGCGAAATCCCGCTATTGCAAGCCCTCTGAAACAGATTCCGTCCAAGATCTTCGAGTCGGTTCTCCATGCAGTCCTATGCAGATGAGCCCACCTTGACCCCTGGGAAGGCGTCGACGTCGTTCGCGGTGCTTTGCTGACCAAACGACAGGTGAGAATCAGACTATTCACTTAGTCCGAACTGCGCAGGTACCGGATATGGTAGCGAACACCTGTGTTGGCAGCTTTGGACGTCACTTTCCAGCGTTGCAGCACTGATACCATGTAAAACGCTTATTCAATGCATTTCTTATGGTTTGTATTCGAGGTTTGATTCATGTTCGCACCACCCTCCAACAGCTGCGCGCCGTTTTCTGGCAGGACGACGGAGATCGTTAAGCACATAAAGCATAACACCTTTCGACCTTGCATTACGCGTTCGAGAGTGGGAATGACTAAACCGGAACTGGCACCGATTTCGATTTGTTGTTTGCAATTAAAGGCAAAGTAGCCTATGACGCACCACACACCATGCAGCAGTGTTTGTAATTTCTCGGAGACGTACTTGTTGACGTCGTTTGTCAATGAACAGTTGGAGCTATGCTGTGTGACATTCGCACTGAGTTCGATTAGCGACATTATTTAAGTAATGTAATGTGGCATTACTGACCAAGCCACGGCTTTTTGAAAGGAAAACGCCGAAGTGAATGTGGAATTTTAAATGCTTCAGCGTGGCTCAGGCACCTGGCAATTTACGACACGATGGAAGCTTCCCGCCAATTACATCGATTTGTTACCTGACTGGCCTTTTCCCTAGTATTTACATGTTTAATCAGTCCGGGGACCTGAATTTGGTTCTCGGGAACACTACCTACCAGTTTTTTTAATAAGATTACCTCGATGAAAGCCATACCAGTCGAATGCTTTTACAAATATAGGAAGAAGGAAAGTCGTTTGATTGGCTCGATCCCTGTTTCTAAAACTTGATCCGTCATAGATGGCTTGCGACACTGGCGTTCCATGGACGCTAAACTATTCAAGACAAGAAAGGCATTGCTTATTTGTTTATATACTCGCGTTTAGGGACGGTCCAGGTCCAGAGAGTTCAACAAAACATTGTGGTATATACCTCATCTGGTATTCAATGAGTTTCTCGGCTCTCGGGCATATCGTGCGCGTTGGTCTGCAGTCTTGCAGTTGGTCTGCCTTGATCGGGACTGCAGTCGGACTACAGCCCAGTCGCTCCTCCGAGACGTTTTGCTCGACGTAACATGCATCTGTAGTCCCACGCATTGCCAGTCCACCTTTTCTTGTTTACTTAGTTACCTCCCTCACTTCAGGAGCTCGCGTTTGCTAATCGCTCGATGTAAAAAAAGAAAAACTTGGCTAGAGCCCACGGCGCCTTACAAAATTTAGGTGAGTTTTGTCGTAAAACGCAAAGAAAAAACCGTTCTCGGAGTATCTGGTACCTACTTCACGCAGCACTGCGATGTTTGATTTCCGTATTACTGCGTTGCGATTCCATATCACGATAAATTATACCCTGTCGAATCTGTTGTTGACTGCATATTGCTTGGGTATTATTGGCTAATTAATGTTCAGGTTGCATGTAGATAAGTTTTTCAAGAAATGTATATTTAGATTAGAATGCTTTTAGCGCCGAGGCTCGATTTAATCCAGCGTGATAGGGCGTATAAAGATTGGTATGATCCGCTAAGGTATCCAGCGTGAAGGTGCCTCGTAAAGGACTCCATGGGCGGTGGTCCTAAGCTCGGTAAAATCGAGATTACGGGCACTTCAGCTGCATTAGGTCGAGGCATCTCCTGCAGAGCACTGACGACGTCAGAGTGCGTCAGAGCTAAGGCGCTTAGCCCTATTCCGAGCTGTGGGGGGCCGATTCTGTCCCCCTCCTTTTTTTTACTCGTTATTCCCGGACTTTTGAGAAGTGCTTCGCGAAACTTGGTGACTTATCCTAAACATGTCATTTTTAACATTTTACATAAAATTTCAAACAACTGTCTGCTCCAAACGCAGTTCCAGGACTCCTTTTCGTGAGGCGTCTTTGGAATATCTTGTTTTGAATATTTCGTCTGGAGAAATATCGCGCTTTCTTTAGATCACGCATTTCGACGTGGTCGTGCAGTATTTTGATGTCCTTTATTATTCGGCGGACAATTCAAACGAGTAAAATATTTGCAACCTTCACGCTTTAGATTATTTTTAAGAAAATGGTGGTCAATGTCGGGTGCAGGTGCGTGTAAAATAGAGTATTTGTATTTTCTTATTCCTTTTTTAGGAATTGGTTATCCGTTGTATGAGTAAAACAAACCTAATGTGTGGCATCGGCAATTTTGTCATAATTTACTCATATACTAGAGGCAAACAAGTGCCTTACACGGTTGGTTTGGGACCAAAATCGAAACTCTGTATCGCATGCATACCAGTGCAACTGTTTAGTGCTTAGTACAACTGCAACTGCAACTACCTTTTTCTAAATGACGGTACAAAGAAAGGTATCACAAACTTCCCACAGGCGGAGGATCCCAAGTCCAGTAAGCTGCACGCTCAAGTCGACGTCATCTTGCCACTGATGTCCTAAATCTAGCTTGTCCTGAATGGTGCTTGTGTTTTTGCAGCGCACCACAAAATGTAGCGCCTCCAGCATCAGCGGTTCCCAAACTAAAGGCCTGAATGGCAAATGGATATACTGCAGCACGCGCGTCCCTCACACAGCAGGCTGAAACTACTGGTACGCAAAAAAACCACATATGTCGACTGCAACACATCACATGCTCCTGCCTGCCAATTTCAGCATTCCAGCAGTTGTAGTTTTGTGGCTATGAAAGAGGATTGTTAATCTTGGGTACCTCGCACTATGCATAAAAGCTGCATCCTCATTTCGGACAAAATCCATCGAAGTTGATCTAGCTACCCGTTCGCCTTTCCAAGACGTCATCGCCATTCAAGACGTCATCTAAACTGCGCCGTTTGCGTCCCGACGACTGGCCCATAAAAAGCAGAGGGGTTCAAAAGAGGCGCACGCGCGCTGCACGTGACCCGTTGCACCCTGTCCGTTATATGAGGTACCGTTGGATAGCTCTGGTGCTTTCAAATTTCGGCGACTTAGGTCACTATTGACGGCACTCAGATGTCCCCGAGTACAAAATGAAACACGTGCCTGTGGATCGCCACGCAACTTACACGTGGGTGCTGACTTCAAAAGCACGTACCCGCAAGTGAGGAAGTCAAAAGCACCTACACTGGGACTTGTACCCGCGATTAACTGAATTTTGCAGAGGTCTGGCTCGCGCCACGTGGTACGTGCCACAAACCACGAATCGCTTAGAAACCTGCACCACAATCTGTCCGCCGAGTCGGCGCACCCGTTGGTGATACTTGTGTCGCGATCAGCTGGCGCGTTTGGACGCTAGAGGCTCCGAAGCTTCAACACACAGTGAAACACAAACACCTCGATCTGAAGCTTTGTTTTTGAGCGACTGCCATGTACGAAATCCCACTCGCTAAAAGCGTGCAAAACACTCTTTTAGCTCTTTTGATTCCGAAATGCACCTATATATGTATAATATATATGCATATATATATATATAGTTGTTATATATATATATATATATATATATATATATATATATATATATATATAAATGTACTGCCAGGGACGCCTCGAAACATCGGTTCTGGGGCGCACGTTTCGTCCAATAACATGTTCAATGGACCTAACAGACATCTTGATTTGTGTGATTGGTTTTGTTGGCTCCACGTATATTACGACCAAATGCCATATGTTTAACCCTATTCCCGGAGGGCTAGACGGTATGGCCGATTCCCGGCAGGGGGGGGGCGGATTCGGCCCCCCTTAAGGTCTCGAGAACTACTCGTCCGATTTCACCGCAACAAACGGCAATCGATTTGTCGTGACGTGAACTACATTTTTATAGAAAGAAATTTCCGAAATTTTGAAATTTGTGGATACAGGGGGGCAAAAATGTCAAAATGGGGGGTACTTTTGGACTTCTTATAACTCCGTTGTTTATCGACCGATTTCGATGAAACTGGCATGAATCGAGAGATTTTGGATAGGGCGTTTACCATGGGTCCGCAAATCTCAAATGTTGAGAAAATTCATGGACGTTCACAGGGTTTCAAAAATAGGAGGATTAGTTTTCTAACAACTGGATGAACAGAAGAGGCAAACACCCTTTTTGGCTTCTGATAGTCATGTTATACTAAAGAAGTACGCATCGCATTACAATGTTTGTATAATGTTAGCATAGGCGGTGCCAGGGAACATGAAAAAGGGGGAACTGTCATGGTCACACGTTTCTCAGATCAACTTGTGACCTTTGACCTTAAATGACCTCCAGTGACCTTGGGGTCACCTGGAATGATCTCCTATGCATTTAATATTATCTTTAAACGTTTTCAATCGTTTGAATTCACTCTATTTCAAAAATTTCATGTTATGGCTATTGCGATATAGGGTACGCGCACTGACATTTTAGGTCATAGCTCCGTGACCCGACCTGATATCAAGCTGAAACTTGGTACACAAGTAGAAGGCACCCTTCTACATCATGTGTATTCCGGGTTTGGCACTTGAAAAAACGGCCCCGAAATTATTGCGAAAAAAACAAATTTTGACTTTTGACCCTGACGTGACTTTGTAAAATGACCTCAGGTGAACAAAAATACATCCGCACATTGCCCAACTATTTAGCTATATATCCATACAAAGTTTTAAGTTCTATCTTAAAAACTCTGTTTTTCGCAGACATTTTTCTTTCACCCTTAACATGGCCGAAAATGGCATGAGATGCCTCCCAAAAACGTTGCCTGACTCCGCCCCGGAGCAAAGTAAAATTTTCAAATTTTGTCACGGCACGTAGAAAGAATAGCTAGGAAAAGTCACCAAGTTTCGTGAAGCTGCGTTAAAAAGCCTGAAATTGGCAAGCAAAAAACCCGAGGAGGGGCGGATTCCGCCCCCCCCCCCTCTGCCGGGAATAGGGTTAAACCCGAATGAAATCAGAGACGGCTCCAGGACAATGTAAGAGGGAGTGTTTCCTTTGCTCTCATTGACGAGGAATTATGCCTCGATTTACGGAATAAAACACAGCTATCACCATGTAGTCATTTATCCCTCTTTTTCTGAAACCTGGATCCACCTATGAGCACTTGCAACGTGTGCATAATATGGCATGAGACACATATGGGAATTTTTTCCTCAGCACACGTAAACTCACCAGACTCAGAATACCTGACCAATTCAAAAGGAAATTTTCCCCTCTCATGTGTCCTGGTTACATCTATGATTCTTTTCTTCCAAAATGCGATGAGACTATGTGAAACTCAAAATGTGAAGTTTAAGCACAATACAAAAGTGTTGACAGTATGTTTGAATAATATGGCCAGTTACTAATGATGTTGAATTCGTAATCATGATGTAGACTTTACCCCACTTTTTCTGGTCGCTGAATCTGTCTATGGGCATTTGCCATTGTCAAAATTTTTTATATGCCTAGGGTACGCCTACCAATTTTGGAAATCAACTTCTTCATAAAGTATGTGGTAGAGCTATCAGTTCTCGTGTCGGCGGTCGAATAACATGGAATGAACAAAATTGGTCATAAAATGCGGTTAGAAAGCTAGTACATGTAAATGCCTATTCATACCCGAATTTCGACCCGCTATCCATCTTTTCAAAATTTTCAACGTCTTTTTGACAGCAAATTTCACTACAGGCTACCAAATGCCGTTTTCCGCAAGAAAATCGGACCAATTCTTTTCGAGATCAGGAAGAGGGCAGAATCTGTTCCTTCCTAGCACATAATCGTATAAAACGTGCAGGAGCGCGGAAAAAGGATTAACGTTCCTTGCTGGCGAAGCGCAGCATTTCGTTTTTCTGTGCTTGATTTATGTCGAAACGGACGAGGAACGTTGCAGCTTAAAACATCGGGGGGGGGGCTGGTTTGGCATTCTTCAGGCAATATGTAGTTCTAACGTGAACACGCAAACGATAAAATAGCAGGATGAAACAGCTTTCCACAATCACAGCAAAATCGCAGCGTTAATAAAGGGAACTCTAATTTAGCGTCGCTCTATCCTAGAGCATACTCTGAGCTGAATGAATGTGACCTAAATGCAGGTTTATGTTCATAGGGTAGTTGTGCATTGTAGTGAAGTCGGCGATGACCCTGTTTGTGTAGAGACGTGCGCAACGGGCACGACATGTTGATGTCAACAGCGATTTTCGTCCGTGGTAACGACGGTCATTTTTCTGTCACGAGGTCGCGGAGTCGGCTCGTAGTCGGCTTACGTGCGCATCCCGATGCAAAGCACATTTCCGGGTATTGCTAGGAAAGTCGCTTCACTTATATAACCATGGCGACGTTACGTAAACATCGCGAAGCTTCCATCCCAAAGAGTTGTTCCTGGGAGAGGGCGAAAGGTTCGTTCTACTGGAACATCCAGGACCCAGGCATAATGACGGCAGAGGATGAAAGGGAAGAGGGGTTGGAGGCAGGGGCAGCTTACCCCTTACTTTGAAATTTAGCATCTGTGTTGTCTTTACATGGAAAACCGACATGAAATGACATTTTCCTCCAGCTCTGAAAATGCCCTGCCATGTCCGGGTATCACCAGCGGGCGCTGAAACGTTCACGGTATGTTGGGGACGCCCGGTGGAAACATGGCCGAAATAGAGCCTTGATGGTGGGTTGCTGTATATCATTATAGACCATGAATGATTAAACAGGAGATGGCTGGCTACAACGACCCAACGCCGCTCACTGTTCGAGCCATATTTATGTAACACCAGTTAGACGACTTAGGCACATAACGATCGAGGCCAAGATAGTTTTCATCTAAACTGGGAAATATGTTTTCCAGAACTGTTTGGCATATTGATTTCCTTCGGCACATTTCACAGCGCAAATTAATGTGTATCGCTATGTTTCAATATCCCAGGCATGACAAGTTTAAATATCACGCTGTCCCATGATACTGCTCGCAGTATGCCATTTCTGAGCAGTTCAGAGACAGTCGTCTAAAATGGGTGAGAAATGCCAAACAGTACTGCCGGAATAGCTAGTAGAATACCTTGCAAGCTACCACACAAGCTACCACAACGCACTGCAAAAAAAGTTTGCAAAATGTAAAGAACTGAGCTATTTTCTAGTGGAAACGTTATGATTTCTTGTCCAGTGATGGGCGAAGTTATTAACTAGCGGCAAACGTTGCGACGGGCCAGGACGTCCGTTCGGTTTGATTTGTTTCTTTTAGTTGAAGTAAGACTCCTCAGCCTAGCATCGTTCATGATAAAATGCTGACACCAGTTCCCTCTAGGTCGGCACCACTTTTCTTCGGCCTATGCTGGGGCCTTTTGTCGAGTCTTCCTCCTGAGGGTTTCCAGCATCCCTGGCTGTGGGACACCGGTACGCCTTGAAGCGGAAGTGCCGAGTCAGACGACGCGCACAGTCCGTGCGGAGGCGGAGATCCGCCGTTACCGGCTCGTGAACGTCGGAATCTCTCCATTCTGTCCGCCCAGCACTCATTGCGAAATACAATACCGCTACGGCCCGCTCACTACTCTAGCGCAGATCCAGCGCGAAGACCAACGTCAAAGTCAGCAGATGCGTAGGTCTCTTTTGTTGTGAGCTGGTTCAATATCATTGCCTCGATTGTGCTGCACGCTCCTGACGCCCTCTGCGCCTTCCTTGCATTTGCATCCGCTTGAAGAGCGCCAGTTGCTCCATCCGTCCTTGGTACGGCCTGACCATGCCAAGGCCAGATGCCGCATTGGAAGCAGTTTTCTGAGCAGGCCACAGAGACTGCACTCCGTATCCAAATAAAAGGGTCACTGTTAGAAGCATGGGTGAACTTTGTGGGTTTTTTGGGCGGCCTCCCCCAATAATCTGGGATTTTTAGCCTTAGGTCTATGGTGGTACGTTGAAAGAATAGCTTTGAAAACGTCAGAAACTGTCTAAATTAGCACTTGGGACCCCCAATCATTTTTACAAAGCTCGGTCACTGGTTGGAAGGCTGACTGTTTCAGAAATCATCGGACTTCAGTCCTTAAGCGAAATGCATCAAATACAAGGATGATAGTGGTTAAAATTGCCCCACTGGCACATGGGTCATTCCACGTAAAATCGCTCAAGAAATTACCCATCCCCATTTCGATTTTGCTGGCATTTGGTACCCTTATAGAAGCTATGGAAAAATAGCCAGCCATGCATTTTTAGCCCCGGGTGGCCTCTGAGATCAAAGTTACAGGTCATGGGAGGTCACCAACTTTTATCGACATTGTTTTGATCTTACACATTGGCACAGGCATGATTTCAATGCGCATACTTGGTGATAGATTGTCACATAACGATGCGATTAGAGCCATTCGAAAGAGAAACGTTCCAACTTTCGTAAATAAGTCTATTTTTTGCAGTGGCCTCGGGTTGACCTCTAGCCTGACTAGGTCACATGTAGGGCTGCAATTTTGAGAAACCGCAGGCGCGGCACCGTGTCTAAACTTAGGCACAGTGTGCCTAGGCGGGGCTTGTGCTTAAACCGACCGTGTCTTTGCCGTGACTCCAAGGAATGAAAGCAAAGTATGGATATGAATTATGGAAACGTATAATTAAACGCAACAGATATTTTCTGACACATTGAGCAAAATCGTTAAATGAATTGTTATGAGTTATAATGCGTAGTATAAGTAAAGCATAAAGTAGTAAAACTGAGTTAATAAACTGCATCATTGCAGGCTAATCAGGAGATGAGGCCAACAGCACGCCACATTCTTAGAACTGGATGAATGTTGTTGGCGAAAAAGACTGGATATGAATGTGGAGCACGATGAAATATCCAATCCTACAGCATGATATTTCGGATTGGATATTTGACAGTTTATAGCTTGACAGTGTACAGCCATGTGCAATCACACTGCACACCAAACATGAACATTTGTTTGCTTCAGAGTCCAAACACCGAGCTTCTGCAAAATTGCGTCCAAACACCGTGTTTCTACAAAATTATAACTACTAAGTCATCTAGAAGGTAAACAAATAGGACGAGCAGATCATACATCATTTAGCAATACTTGCAGGCACGTAGCCAAGATTTTTCTCAGGCGGGTGCCGAATGTCAAATTTTGTCATATGCCACTGCCATATGGCGAAATTTATAGGAAAAAGCAGCTATGTTTATGTAATTGACCTTATGTTTAACTCGCGGAAATACATATAATGTTTGCTTTTGTAACATATATATGACCATTGTTCCGTATTCGTGCAAAATCGCTATATATCTAAGGAAGACCGCTTTGCTCACAGGGCCATGGGTCCCATGCCCCCCCCCCCCCCGGCTACGCGTCTGAATACATGCATCATGAAAGCATATCTCGAATTCTGGTGGGTAATAGATGCATATGAGAGATTTCAGCTTGCGTGGATCTGAATACTGAAAATTGCAGTTCACAATGTTGGTAGATAAGAGAACCAAAAAATACTTGCAGTTGTGTTTACAGAAATGTGACTGAACTCTACTAGGGTGCTTGCTAAAGCTGACAATCCAGATGTGCTTTGAGATTCGAGGATTTGGATGGGTACATTTGAATATTCGGAGCGAATATTCGAGCTTTTCAGAATTGTGCCATTTCGTCCCAAAAGGTACGATCATAGCGAAATGCAAAAGTCGGACTGATTCGTAACTGCATGAACACATTACAGAATTTCAAAGCTGCGGCGGGCGCGGAGCACCGGGTGGACGGCGGCCGGACGCTGCCGAGGCAGGGGAGGGGCATGACGTCAGCGGCAGAGGGCGCTCTGATCAGCAGTCATGCTGCTGTGTGACCAGAGCTTCGAACCGTGAAGTCCGTCACGGGAGAAGCCCGCGGCACTGCAGTGATTTAGGCGCGTACTGCGATCGGAAACGTTGTTCGGACTCGTACTGCCCAGAATACACACGTGAAGTTGTGGACTGTCTCCGATACGAGCCATCCTGATACAAAGCCCACACGATACGGCGCTTCGGGATGACTAGCTTACGGAGTAATAAATATGGGGAAGCCCCAGCCTAGAAATTGGCAGGAATCTCTCGTCCTGCTCCTCGCTACCCTATCCATCGCATTAGAAGAAGGACCTTTTGAGTCTGGGGTTTCGAGCAGGGGCAGGCGCGGATCCAGGGAGGGAGCGATGTGGCGATCCCCCCCCCCCCAGGTCTGAGACGAGCTTCTTTCCCAGCCAGCAAATCCCATCGGGGCCCAAGTGGGCTGAGGTAGGGCTGTACTCACGTTGGTTTATGGGCGTAGCCCAACGAGAACTTGGGTATTGACTGACGTTTGAAACAGGAACGCCAACCAAAACTCGATCAAAACCCGACCGGGCCCCGCCTAGGCAAATCTATCCAAAACCCGAGTATGCCCGAGCGAACTTGGGCTAAGCCCACGCTGAGTAGTATAGTACCGCTCGGGCTCTGCTTGGGCTCCGCACGAACTGCGCAACTGTGCAGCTCCAGCCGACTCGGGCACGGCCCATTGGGCTCTGCCTGGGCGGAGCCCGAGCTGCTACGTGGGCCTGCCCCACCCCGGCCGTAACATTAACCAACCGGAGCCCGATCGGGCTCTGCACCGCCAGCCCCCCTGCTGTCTGGGCTGGCCCATCCTGGAGCCTGGCCTGGCCCAGCACGAACTGACCCAACCTAGAGCCTAGGTTGGCCGAACCTTGAGCGTGGGCTGGCCCAACCTAGGGCCCGAGTCGGCCCAATCTGGAGACCGGGCTATCCCGGCCTAAAGTCTGGACTAACCCAACCCCGTTCCAGGGCCACCCAAACTTAAAGCTCAGGATAGCATGCCATTGCTAAGGTTTCTTCTTTCGTAGCATTCTCAACCACCAGGAATAATCACTTTTAGCGAATGAAGAACACGGCGATACATGACAAACGTTTATTTGAGATAAACCCTACAACCGGACTAAGCTGATTGTTCGCATTGAACTGAGTGCTAAAGCAGTCAGCGCTGGCAACTCTCCGAACAGCCGTTCTGTTACGGCCACGCATGCTTGAACAGCACTCGCAATTCATGTAGTGCCGCATGATCAACTCAGTAACGAGCATTTTTTTCATCATCTTCATCAGCAGTTCAGTTTAAGTTCGCCAAAGAACACCTCGACCTCTTCTTGGTCCACTGAGACCCCGTCCTGGTGCACTGGGGCCACCTCGTCCTGGTGCGTTGTGGCCACCTTGTCCTGGTGCATTAAGGCCACGTCGACCTGGTGCACTGTGGCAGCCGGGTCCAACTCAGGCCCTGGTGCTGCTGGGCCAGATGGCGTTGCGCCTGCGACTGCCTTCTTGAGATGTTGCAACCGTTCTCCGTTGCGGTCTCGGCTGCCAGACGGCCGGCGTGCCACCGCCCGCTCGATGGCCATCCTGGTGCCACCGCCACACCGGCGCAGCGTCTCTGTGAAAGCTGAAAAAAACAGATTCAGTCAGTACTACGTCGTTGGGCTGAGAAAGGGGCAGATGGATTGTCTTTGTTTTAATACCAGTGTGCAGGCGCGAAGTTTCGCAAAATCAGTTGGGGGGCTCAGCCAGATGAAAACGGCTGAAACTGCGATCAAAATAGACACAAAACCCAATATTCCCCGAATTTGATACACTTTCGTTTCGAAGTCGGGGGCTGATGGTGAAGTTCAAGAGGCAGTTTCAATCGTCCCTTCAACTAGATAGGATACTACACCCCTGCCAGTGTGGCTTTATGTGGTGCAACAATCAAAGCATCGTTACAACCCGGAACATTGGGGTATTTGCTGAGCATACTAGGTTCGTAGCCATTATCCCGTTTGTCGGCAAGGATAACTATACACCAACGGCAGGACCTGAACCCACACCTGGTTGACCCGAGGCACACACCCTGGCCAACAGATGAGGTTGCCATTTTCCATGGAGCAGGCTGCTAGATATTCCCCGTAACAGATCTGCTTGCACACTTACCAGCTATCACCTCATGAATCTGGTGCCACGTAGACACAGCTTTCCTTTGCGTTCGGAAAGGGACAGCCGCTCGGCCATTTCGTTAGAGATGAGGGCCTTCATGACGGCCCTCACATGGGCCTCCTCGTCACTGCTGCACTATCCAACAAGGTGCTCCGCCTGGGAACATACTGATGTATGACGTGCATGACGAAAAAAGATGTCAACTGTCGGGAAGCGCCGCTCGGCTGGGCCGAACGGGCTGACATCATAGAACGTTTCAGAGCACAACTACTGCAATTTTTAAGGCGTAGAGAACTTCTTGGCGCTACGTCCACCTTATCGGGGAAGGCGCCAGTAAAGTTCAGTATGCCTAACTGAAACCGTTTGTCCGTTTCTAGCGGGGAAAAAACAAACGGGCAAAGGCTTCCACAAATAAATGAAATCAGCCAAGCAACACACCAATGCCTACAGCACACTTATAACTACTTGCGTTGATCGCAGCTGATGGAGGCCGTCAGTCTTCGTGCGAGTCAACTTCGTTCGAGTCACCCAACCTGCCTCAAACGCACCGACAGCACCGGCAAACTAAAGTATGCGGCCTTTCAGCAAAAAGCGTTCTGAACGCCCTAACGGTCTCAAGCTCACCGGCTTCCTCATTGGTTCCCTCAGGCTACCGGCGCCAGCAACCAATCCAATAGAAACACGCTGTCCGTATTCGAGGAGAGGCCCTGGGAACCCTTTCCTTCCTCCGTTTTCCGCAAGCAACAGAAAAATAGCTTGGGTTAACGCAGAGCCCCCGGTATCTCTTCTCATGTCGTGGGCGCGTCCAGGGAATATCACGCGTCGCGGCATGCGTCCGGTATCGTATTCTGAGCTCACTATCAGATGTGCCATGTCTCTCTTCGTCACAACGACGGGCTTCTCCAGTGGGAGGTTGGGACCAGGGACCACGACCCTTTCGCCCCCCCCCCCCACCTTTCCTGGCGGCAGTTGACGGCTGGCGACGTTAGAAACTCACATTCTGGGGGAGGTTAGGCTGTCGGGCCCAGTAGGGTCGTCGGTTCGCCCCCCCCCCCCATCATTTACACAAAACGACAACCCTGGCCTCAGGTCACGCAACTGCATCTACTGTTATTTTGCGCAACGAGTGGAAAAACGCAAACATATTTGGATACATGAGAGCAACTGCGCCGGACAAAGCTGGCCGTTTCAATAAATATACCGTTAGATGAAGTTAAAATGCGGCTTTCTCCACGTACCTACGAAAGCGTGAAATGTTTAAGAAATGAGGGTGCGTCCCGACTGTGTCGGTCACATGCACGCACCTGTTTGTTCCGGGAAAATCGCGCCCGAGTGCGGTAATGAAACAGCGCGCCAGCCTTGGTCAAACAAATCGCCAGCGTCGTCCAGGTTCGGGCCGGCCCGCCGTGGTGCGGAGAAGGGGACGCAAAGACAGGTGGCTGGGAGGGCCGGCCGGCGACTCCGCGCTGTTTACGGAGACCGCGCTGCACGTGATAAACAGCTTCCGGTGGGACAAGTCGTCGTCCACGAGCTCATCGGTCAGGGCCATGCAGCGCTCCAACTCATTCCGTCGGTTGTCTAGGAATCGGTCGGAGAGGGTCGTGCTTCGAAGATGTAGGCGATATTTTACATATGACACGATATCATTTTGTGTGTTTTACATTGGAATGCAGGATAACATTTCAGGTGGCAATACTGCCCAGTAATGGGTAGGAAACAATACAAAAAATATAAATGAATAAACTGGTAACTTGAGGGACTACAATCAGTAGACTAGACAGTGGGCTGGACTCGACACTGGACTATACAGTAGGCTAGAACACCCACATAAAACCTGAGCTGGCAGGAACTTGGGTTGAACGCTGATCAGCCCTGGGCCCTCCTTCTCCCCAAGTACTGAGGCCATCGCAGAGTTCAACAGCTCAGTCACCCACACTGCCAGTCGTACCTGCCACTGGGGGTCCACCACGTGCCGCTCAGCCGGTCCCGGGGCCACGGACGTCAAAATAAATGGCAGGCGGGTCGGAGCCAGCCCTCGGCTGAGCTCCGATGACGGTAGAGTGTAACGTGGGAGAGAGGAGACAGCAGCAGGGCGGTGAACGTCTTGGTGTCGGGTCGGTATAGAAGGGCATCACTGTGGACTCGTTAGGAATTGCGCAGCGTCTTAAAAGCTACCTGTTATACGTGTCCTGAATTACCACACATTGAACAGCTTCGTTGACGACGGTGCACACGGGAACCTGTAATTTATATCAGGCGAATGGTTCCATCGTTCCATCAATTTGACCTAAGGTGTTCTTTTGCTGTACTAGGTGGTTAAATGCGACCTTCTGTTTACTGTTTTATGCCTTTGGAGCGACGTACAGGACGTCTACGTACCTTACGTCTGAAGACTTTGATATGAACATAATTCCAAAAAATAAATGTGTCCTGCTAATCTGACGACGGCTTTTCCAACAAAATCATGGTCATGAACGATCAAAATCTAGCGGGCTTTTCCCTGAGAGATTGTCCAGATTTTCTTCTTCCTTCGAACAACCCCGTTGCCTTCTCCAACCGCGGTTCGTCCATGCCATTCTTATGCTGATTTATTTGAGGCTCAGGAATGATGCATGCATTTTGTATTTGTACTCTTGTATTTATTTCTGATCGTCAACAGGTACTAAACCTTAAGCCTAGGTTACAGTGAACATGTTTTCCGGGTCACGTAAGTTTTTTTCTTCTAGGAGCCGCAAGACACAGCATTCGGCATACATACCTAAAACCACCACGGTCTGTGAGGATGCCGTGCACCATCATACAGTGAGCTCTTCGAGAACTCAACCTGAATGGGGATATCAGGTTCACTTTACTGCCCATACATCCACCCTATGGCGTTGCATGGAAAGATATGACTCGAAAAATGGTCGACACCCCCCCCCCCATGCCGGAATATGTTCCGCCCCTAATGCCAGTTGCGGTTGTTTCATGAACACCAAAATGGAAGAAATGGAAGGCCTTCAAGCTGCCCATGTTTTGGCTGAGGCATGAAGCCCACCAACATTGAATGGGTGTGTAATGAAAAAATGCAGGAAGACTATAGTTTAACTGAATAACAAGACTAACGATAGTGTAACTGCGTGGTTAATCTCTCAAACTGGTCTCATAATGGTCTCAAGCACATATTTTGCCACGGCACTCGCTCATGCCTTTTGAATGGTAATGAACGTGAAAAGGAATAAGAAAGTTTGTCTTTTTGGCATTGCATTTTGCAGGCATTTTATCTGGGTTGGCCCAAAATGGACCTACGTGCGGGCCTCACCAAAAATCCCAGTCAGGGCCCGTGTCCACCTAAGCAAATCAAACCCACCCATAAACCATCTGAAGCTCAGTTGGGCATGCTGGCTGAGCGTATCATGCACGTCCATCGCCCGTTGTGCGATATTGTCGTTAAGTCATACGAAGACATCGTCTCCACGTCATATGAAGGCGTCGTCAGCTCGTCATATGACGGTCACCTACGGACCTACGCCGTCAACTGCCTTCACGGCGTCGTGACAACATGCCCACGACATAAAATACAACCTGACAAAAATACGACGTACTCAGCCCAATCGAAGCTTAAGACGCATGAAATTTGCTCAACCACGAGAAGAATAAAGGAGGAAAGTTTAATGCAAGGTTCAGTCAACTTCTACTTCTGCCAAATAATTTACAGACGACATTTTGCCAACTACAGAAAAGCTCGCCAACATGCGCGGAGACAGAGCTGCCTCTTCAGCCTGCAGGCCCACAAGGCGCGGGCTGAAGAGGCCCGCCGGGCATCTGCGTGCTTTTGCAGGCCAATTATTGGGGTTTTGCGAGCCTGTTTTGGGCTTTCATATGTCGCGAAATATTAAAATTCAGTAGAACATGTGCAAAATATGCAGCTTGCCATATTGTGATGACCTCAGTGCTTCATAAAACATTCGACAATCAAATGGAAAGATCTGCAGTAATTATTTTGGCTTAACAGTTAGAATTAGGTTTTTAATCCGGGGGCCCTCGTGGGTTTTTTCATTGAAAGTCCCTTGCGGGTCCGGCGCTGGTTTCCCGAGGTAGGATGCGAGGCGGAGCCTGAGTTCGGAATTAAAAGCGTGGCAGCTCTACGCGGAAGTATTTGTTTGCAAAAGCTTCGGCCCTGCAGGTATTTTCTGAGGAAATGCTAGCTTCCTCGCTCTGCTCTGGGCATAACTGCGTTTAGTTGGGCTCAGCTCAAGTTAGGTTTTACACAGTATAAGGCGGGCTGAGCCCTATCGGGCTCATCTGAGCATGTTTGGGATGAGTCCATGTTGGGGCTCTACCCAACCTGAAGCAGGCTGCGTCCACGCCGTTTTTCTCCTATCCATGTGTCGAGGTCGGGCTAACTTGGGTTCTGACCAGGCTATGCCCAACTTGCTCACCTTCAGCCCAAGGAGATTGCTGGCTGGGTCTCGGGCTGGCCCCAAAGGGGCCTCTCTCATTCTCAAAAGCGGACCCGAGAGAGCATCCTATGAGCTTCACGGGGTCTCAGTGAAAACGTGACGGGTTCTTGATGCGGTCAGAGGGCCTCTGGGAGGTTTAGACAAACCCTGAGATGCGAAGAAGGGCCCCGGAAGTTCCCAAAGGGTCCCTGAGACCACAACAGAACACCAACATGGCAGATCGCCTCTGAGACCGTTAGAAGGGTCACAGGGCCCCTGAGACGGCCACGATGAGGAATAAGTCCCGAGGACGGCATAGGGGCACCTGGAATAGCATAGGGGCACCAAATGGGTTTCACGCACCTGTGTGAAAAGCTGAAGGTTCCTGATGCAGTCAGAGAGCCTCTGGGAGAACTAATGAGACCCTGAGACGGTAAGATGGCCCCTAAGATGGACAGAAGGCCCCTGAAACTCTCCAAGTGTTCCCGGGACCTTAACCCTATTCCCGGAGGGCTAGACGGTATGGTCGATTCCCGGCAGGGGGGAGGATTCACCCCTCCCCCTGGGATCTCGGGAACTACACATCCAATTTCATCGCAACAAACGGCAATCGATTTGCCATGACGCGAACTACACTTTTATTAAAAGAAATTTTCAAAATTTTGGAACGTGTGGATACGGGGGGGGGCGAAAATGTCGAAATTAAGGGTATCTTTGGACTTCTTATAACTCCGTTGTTTATGGACCGATTTCGATGAAACTGGCATGAATCGAGAGATTATGGATAGGACTTTTACCATTGGTACAAACATCTTAAATTTTGAGAAAATTCATGGGCGTTCACAGGGTTTCAAAAATAGGAGGATTATTTTTCCAGCAACTGAATGAACAAAAAATGCAAAAGCACTTTTTGGCTTCTGTTAGTCATGTTATGATAAAGAAGTACAAATCGCATTACAATGTTTGTATAATGTTAGCATAGGCGGTGCCAGGGACATGAAAAAAGGGGAACGGTCATGGTCATATGCTCCTCAGATCAACTTGTGACCTTTGACCTTAGATGACCTCCAGTGACCTTGGAGTCACTTGGAATGATCTCGTGCGCATTTAATGTTACCTGTAAACGTTTTAAATCATTTGAATTCATTCTATTTCAAAAAATTCATTTTATGGCTACTGCGATATAAGGTACGCGCACTGACATTTTAGGCCATAGCTCCGTGACCCGACCTGATATCAAGCTGAAACTTTATACACAAGTAGAGGGCACCTTTCTACGTCATGTATGCTCCGGGTTTGACATTTAAAAGAACAGCGCCGAAATAATTGCAATAGAACTAAATTTTGACTTTTGACCTTGACCTGACCTTGTAAAGTGACCTCAGATAAACAAAATCATATCTGCACATTGTCCAACTATTTAGTCATACATCCATATAAAGTTTTAAGTTTTACCTTAAAAACGCTGTTTTTGGCAGACATTTTCCTTTTATCCTCAACATGGCCAAAAATGGCCTGAGGTGCCTCCCAATAACGCTGCCTGGCTCCGGCCCCGAGCAAAACAGAATTTTTAAATTTTGTCGCGGCACGTAGGAAAAGTTACCAAGTTTCGTGAAGCTGCGTTAAAATCCTGGAATTGGCAAACAAAAAACCCGACGGGCGGCGGATTCAGCCCCCCTGGCGGGAATAGGGTTAAGAGGGGCCCCAGCACGGCAAAAGGCCCATGAGACTGATTAAAGAGATCTAAGCCCATAGAGGGGCCGCTATTGGACTGTAGGGGATCCCTGCCGGTCTGTAGCACCCCCCAGCCCGTGGGGGCTCGCACAGGCAAATGCATTTATTCCCTCTATACATGGGTATAAATGCATTTTTCATTTGATCACTAGCTAGAAATAGCTTATAAATTTCCGTTGGTTAGAATAAAGTGGACTAAATCCGTTGAGAAACCGACATTTGAGGGAAGATGGGTTGTAGGGTCCTCGCCTCGTTCCCCCCCCCCCTCCCAACCATTTACAGAAATTGGCACCCGCTGGTTTCGAGTTTATTTGTAAATTAGAACACAGCCTCTTGGGCCCTGATGTCCAGAGTCTTGTGCTCTTCAGGTGTCAGTCGTGTGACAACGTTTCTTTGTTGTCAGTACTCACGGCCTTTTGGGCTCAGGCATCCGAGTGTACGTGAAGTCTTGCGTCTCGCCATGCGTCAGCCATTCGTCTGCATCTTACTGACGTTTGTTTGTATGTTTGTTAAGCGAAAGCATGTACGTGGGAACGGGGGGAGGTTGGGGCCATGGCCTCCTCTACTTTTGGGAAACTTAACATGAGTCCTGCGGGGAAACACGTCTCTGCCCGCTCCCCGCTTTACTGGATGCTCCTACGTCACTGGGTGCGGATTAGGACGCACAGCCTCTTCCGCCCAGGCACGTCCGTGTCTTGCGTGAAGTCTTGCATCTAGTCAGACGCCAGTCTGTGACGCTTGTTGGCTGGTTTGTTTGGGCGCACAGACACTCGAGCTAAAGCGTCCGGCGTCCCATCCCCACCACACGCGTCACATAGAGCTAGCGGCGTCGACACTTGAACCCACAGCCATGGGTGTGGTTTTTCGAAAATGATTGTGGGTGCCCAAAACGCATATGGGGACATCTAGACGTGTATTGGGGGAAGGGGGATGTGATAGCCGTTTATGTCCGAAGTTCACAGAAATCAATTTAAAAAGGTATTATGGGAGGTAAATTACAGAAGGATGCATAAATCATGCATGGCTTTATGGCGACGACATCCTTAACCCGCGCACAACTGTCGGTCCGTTTCGAACATGGGCGACTGGGGGGGGGGGCAGTTGGCTGCCCCCCCTCTAACTCACGAACGGTTGGTCGCACAATAAAAATAAGCAAACCCTTGGAAAGCGTGTGGCGAGTAGAGCTCGAAACTGGTCTCATTTTTAGTTTTAGATAATATGTAAGCAATTTACGCCCTACATATGTTTTCTCATAGCCGACTGCATGAGACCGAGAAATGGCCTGAATCTCAAGGGCTGTGACTAATAACGCATAGGTAAAGGCACCAGCGCACAAGTAAAGGTCCGCGGACGCCGATACACGTCTAATTTCCCCAGATTTCTTCAATATATACGTCGAAACGTTGAGTTGAAGACACGGCGATTCTCCCGCCCGCTGTCGGTGTGTGCCGCTGCCGTATGCGGTACCAAATTGACGGGAACTAATTTTAGTTTTCCTTTATTTTCGCCAAAAAGACGATCTATGTAAATTTTATTGATCTTTGTGGTTCTTGTCATGGTTTCTCATGCTAAAATTTCGGAAAAATTCATTAGTTACCAATCTACAAAACTGGCAGAGCTTTATTCGCGAGAGCCTGTTTATTTCCAACATATTCTACTTTTTCAAACTTTTTGAGGTTCCTGGTATTACTTACGTCTGTGCAAGCTAGTTCTGCCATTTTCTACCCATTCTGAGTAATTCATCGTCGATTTTGACGGTGGTACATTTTGGCTCACTACAGTTATTCGTGACCTGACCTCAGGTCAATGGCTGGAAGTCATTGATACTTTGCCCAATGACGGTAACTAGATGTCTGCTTCACTCCACACTAAAAATGCTATGAAATACCCCGTCAATTTCCGAAAAAAACGGCGACATGTCTTAAAAATGGGCTTGACCTTAGGTCAATGACCCGGAAAATTCCGAAAAATCTGAGATAGCAGATTTGTTGCATCTATCAGGATCACTAATCCCTGGAAGTATTATTGAGATATCTTGTTTTGCGAAAAAGTTAGAGGGCGCTAAACTTTTTTTGACATAAGTCCGTTTGACCTGACTTAGGTCGGGCACCGGACCTGACCTGAGGTCAAAATTTTGACGCGAAATGTAGAATTGATGGAGCAAAAGGCACACAAGGTTTCGTGACTCCATATCTGTTGGTTCTCTCGCAATCCCAGAAAAACCTCAAGTGGGCAGTCAACTGCCTCCCCCCCAGTCGAGGACGGGTTAAAATGAATATATCTGGTTTGTCCAGTATCCCAAAAACACACCTTGGGAATATTTAAGATGGGTTATGAATCATCGTCTAAATGAAAAGAGCATTTTGTTAGTCTCAGACCAATATTTAAGCATTTATTGTTTTTATCCACACTTCGATATCGCTGAGGCTAACGTTACGCTGGCACGTTTACTGTCAGCGATTTTAATGTTGAAAAGGAAATAGGGCAAATAAATTAAACTTGGGCAGACAGCAAGCACACTTACCTCAGCAACATATGAGCAAACAAGACCGAGCTGGCAAGAGCGAATGGTACCTACGCCTCAGTTCATAAAAATGTCTCTGTGAAATTGTACGAGTGAAGTCAAATATCACGATTTGTGTAGATAATTCCTTTTAATGGAAAATCTTGCTCCAGGACCCAGTTTGACACAATTTTACTTGGAAGGTGGTGGGGGAAAAACAATGGAGGCGGCAATGGAGTAAATACGTCCCAGTGGAGTACAAATGGGGCGACAATGGAATAAACAAGTCCCGATTATTGCTGCTAAAGCTGATTTTAAGTTGTTAACGTTATGGGCCTGAGAATATGTTTCAATATTTAACATACTTCAAGCTGTGGGTTCCCAAGTTGTATTGTGGGTGCCCATTTCCAGTTTGTGGCTGCCGCGGCACCCACAGAGATAGGAAACCACGCTCCTGCCCACAGCCTTGGGATGATGAGTTCGAATCTCTTTCCACTACGCTAGCTTCTTTGTGAGGTTCAGCTGTCAGCCTCTTAGGTTCAGGTGTCAAAAATCTTGCGTGAGGCAGGGGCGCAGTCAGGATTTCCTTGAGGGGGAGGGGGGAGGCCGACCTCAGTATGAATTCAGATCATGCGAAAGCCGCCTGCTGAGAACACTAGGCGCAATGGATTTCACAGAAAAATTCCGGCCTAAGGGGGTGGGGGCACATGTCCCCGGCCCCCTTGTCCGCGCCTGTGGTGAAGTCGTGTGCCAGTCTGTCCTCTGACCTCACGAGGTTTTTGCTTGTTGTGAGTCAGGACCCACAGCCCCCCAAAATGTACTCTCCCCATTAACGCTTGTTTGTTTGTGAGTTGGACACAGCCTCTTGGGCTCAGGTGCCCAACGTCTTGGATCCCAACGTCAACTTTTGTCTCGTCGGGCGTCAATCGACCTCAACGCTTGTCGTGGCACCGCAACGCACAACTGCGCAGTATTTGTCTGAAATATGAATGTAATCAAAAGCAGATAAATAGCTGCCAAAACGTAAAACGACCAATCAAATAGGAGCTACGGGTCACGCCATAACGGACAGTAGTTATCCTGGAAAACTTGTATGCAAGGATCAAACAGATTGGGTGCTACAAGTCGACGACGATAAACAAATGAAGTCCGTTATTGAATTTTGTATTGTCGCCGGGTATCGTAACTTGCGGGCGCGAAGACATAGCGCTCCACCGGAATTGAAGATTGTGATGTCAAGCCCAGCTTAGGAAGTAGTATATAATTTGATATTTGGGGTCTCTTTGAAGGTCTTTCAGGTAGACACCAACAAGACTTGAGGAAAACGTACAGGTGGGAGTGCGTTTGTTTAATGGAGGCTTTACTGGGACGGGGAGAAATACGAATACTGTGCTTGGGAGATACGGGTTTTCATCTTTTCTCACACCTTTGCAGATGCATTTCGAGATTGAACTGCATGGATGTACACGACATTGGTTCCTATGGTATCAGAACATGGTATTAGAAGATAAATGCAATAATAGGGCCATGAGGCTTGAAGTAGATTAAGGAGGTCTGGTAATTATGCTTGAAGCTTGAGGAAGGGAAAAGATGCAGAATTTTTTGAACTTAGAATCATTGTTCTGCAACTGCTGTGATATTGGCCATACATGACATTTTCATCAGGTGGTGAAAAACAACATATATGGCATAAAAGCCATTCAACAAATGGCTCTAAGTTAAATAGTTGTGATTTGGTTACTGCTGAATATCATTTCAAGGTGAAGAAAGTAAAAAAAAAAACAATGAAAAAAATTGCAGCTCCATTTGTTGCTAATCACTGCGCCATTTATCTGTTTGACTTCTGTTGCGATCGTGTGGTGACAGTCAAAAGGGGCGGTTCCCAAGGTGAAGGTATTTTGGCTATAATGACATTATCATATAACCTAATGAAAAATAAAAAAGATGACTAACCCATCCTAACCTAACCTAACCAAACCCTAACCTAACCTGGCCTAGCATAATCTAACCTAACCTAACCTAACTTAACCTTACCTATCTAGTCACACAACCTAACCTCTGTTAGACAGAGCCAAGTCTGATTGCACCATTTATCAGCCTATCACCTCTAGTACCCTATACCACATCTCTGGCACAGGGTTGTGACTTTGGCTCAACATTATGCCCTGTGAACATCAGTTTATTGGACTGCGGCCTCTAGTATCATTTACTGGTGATATCATCGAACCGTACACAGTGCACACAGCATCCTTGGAGCAAAGGCAGTGTGAACAAGATGGTGCTGCCCATTCTGGTCATGTTTGCTTATGGCAAAAATGCAATTCCATTTCCTTTGAAAAGCATACTAGTAGTGTCACAATTTCCTGCTTTCATAGGAAAGTTTATGAGATCTTCTGTGTCATATGTATAGCAAAGGTGGTCTGTCAAAAAGAGAAGAAATATGGTATCACTGTGTTATCTGCTGTTGCTAAAGGTTGCATGTTTGGAGAGGATGTTGTCTTTCCATGTGGTAAATTTTTGTTTGCATCAGTTGATAATGCTTATAATCATGGGTGGTGTGACCATGGGGTATGTGGGGTACCATTGCCCCTCAGCAGGGTTGGAAAAGGTGCTCTTGTTTGGTGTTAAGGGCCACCAGAAAATTTACAATTCAAAACATGTTGTACTCCCTTAGTTTGATCTTGTGACTCCATCAGAAAGCTGCATTACAACCATGTTGACAGATTTCTGACTCTGCAAGTAAATAACCATGTCTTTATTCACTAAGTAGCAGGCATGCCATACTTGCTTTTAGTAGGTGCTCTTAGTATACCTGGCCAACACCAAGAATGCTGACTTCAACCAGTATTGCTCTTTGTAAAATGTTGTGCTCAAAAATGAAAATTGTACTGAGACACCAAGAGCAAAAACAAAACTTCCAACCCTGTTTGTCAGTCATTTGATTGTGGGGTACTGCTTTTACCCAGAACTCCATGATAATTGTAACTTGTGAAGTGAAGTATTGTGTTGAACCATACAACTTGTTCTTAGATCTCTGGGAACCATCATGTCAGCCAGATAAGCAGCAGGTTTCGATTGCAAAAACTGTAAGTCATAAAATGAAGTGACCCAAATGAGGGAAAAACCCACTTTTGAGGGGAGGCTCCTTTTAAGACCACATCATCTTGCCTGCACCCCTGGTAGTATCCCATAGCCAAAAATCTGTAGTGCCATCCTCACTGATAACTTAAACAGTGTATATCTGTTTGCTTAATCAGGCATAAATATATGATGACTAAACTATAATGTAACTGATGACTAACTGATTAAGAGAAAGAAATGAGAACTGAAATTAAAAAAAAAAGAAATGGGAAATAACTGAAAGTGCAAGAAAAAAGGGCCAAGACAATACCACTTCTACTATGAATTTTAAGAAATCTCACCTAGTCTGACCTCTTTTAGTGGCCAGTATCATAGGACAGAATTCAGGTCAGGGGCTGCAAAGGGTAAAAAATAAAGTGGTAAAGTAAAACCACTTCATTTTCATTGACATTGTAAGGGGTGCATCACACAGCAAGTGCCTGGGAAGGGAAAAATTGATTGAATAATTCAATTCTTCGCCGTGTAAATATTATTTGTATTCTCTTTTATGTTATGTTCTGTTTGATATGGTCTGCTGCTCTAGTTATCAAGCTTGAAATTCACAGAGAACACCCACCAGTAGAAAACAGTACAGGGGACTGCAAAGCATTGCAAATGTTATCATACACTGCACATATTATTATATGGAATACTGCAAAGGCATGTCCAAAAACGAAATGCCTGCAAATTTGCAGTAACTGAAAATTATAGATGGCCATGTGCATCATAAATAGTAATAGGTCATTTTATTTACATCCACTGTCTCTTGCAGGGTTGCAAAAGTCCACCACTATATCCTTTGTGGCCATTCATGGCATTGGATGCCAACCCTTGAGGACCCCAGTATCACATTTACAACCTTGGTGTGGAGTAATTCAGCAGCAGAGTAGAGTACTTCATAAATAGAGTACTTCAGCAGGCCATTGAAAATGCATCCTTATGTCACATGTCTTCTTACAACAGTGGTCCCAGCATCTCATCATTCATGTGTATTTTGACTCATGAAATGTGATAATAATAATCCTCATGATAAATCTGAAAGTGGCATAGTAAATTTGCATGATATGCATCACAAATGTGTTTGACCATGTTTTATATTTGTTTGGTTTTGTTGAGATGCCATGGGGAAAGAGGAACAAATTTTGGCCAGTTTTAAAAGAAATGGAGTAGTTCTTATTTGGACCACAAAGCCAATAATAATGCAAATGAGAAAATGCAGTACTTTAACCCGCGCACGACCGTCGGTCGGCGACGATCACGCCCCACTGGGGGGGGGGGGGCGGTTAACCGCCCCCTCTAACTCACGAACGGTTGGTCGCGCGATAAAAAAATAAGCACACCGTTGGAAAGCTTGTGACGAGTAGAGCTCGAAACTTGTCTCATTTTTAGTTTTAGGTAATATGTAAGCAATTTACATCCTATATTTTTTCTCATAGCCAGTTGCATGAGGCCGAGAAACGGCCCGAATCTCAAGGGCTTTGACTAACAACGCATACGTAAAGGCACCAACGCACAAGTAAAGTCTGCAGATGCCGATATACGTCTAATTTCTCAGATTTGTTCAATGTGTAGTCGAAACATTGAGTTAAAGACACGGCAATTTTCACGCCGGTTGTCGGCGGGCGACGCAGCCGTACGCAGTGAGATTAACGGGAACCAATTTTAGCGTTTCTTTATTTTCGAGACATAAGCCCATCCATGTAAATTTTATTGATCTTAGTGGTTCTTGTCATGGTTTCTCATGCTTAAAGTTTTGAAAAACTCATTAGTTACCATTCTACACAATTGGCAGAGCTTTATTCGCGAGAGCCTGTCTATTTCCAAAATATGCAATTTTTTCAAACTTTTTGAGGTTCTTGGTATTACTTGAATCTGTGCAAACCAGTTCTGCCATTTTCTACTCATTCTGAGTAATTTATCGTGATTTTGAAGGTGTTACATTTTGGCTCACTACAGTTATTTGTGACCTGACCTCAGGTCAATGGCTGGAAGTCATTGATACTTTGCCCAGTGACGGTAATTAGGTGTCTGCTTCACTCCACACTAGAAATGTTATGAAATATTCCGCCAATTTCCGAAAAAAACGACATGTCTTCAAAATGGGCTTGACTTTAGGTCAGTGATCCAGAAAATTTCGAAAAATCTGAGATAGCAGATATGTTGCATCCATGAAGATCAGTAATCCCTGAAAGCATTATTGTGATATCTTGTTTTGCGGAAAAGTTCGAGGGCGCTAAACTTTTTTGGACATAGGCCCATTTGACCTGACCTAGGTCAGACACATGACTTCACCTGAGGAAAAAAGTTTGACACGGTATAAAAATGATCAAGCAAAAGGTACACGAGGTTTCATGGCACTGTGTTTGTTCGTTCTCTCGCAATCCTAGAAAAACCTCAGGGGGGCGGTCAATCGCCTCCCCAATCGGGGGCGGGTTAAAACAACTTTTGTTGCAGCTTATAAAACAAAGTGGTGTAACTTTGCTCAGAAACTAATGTAAGGTTTGTTCATTCTGACCCAAGTATCTTGTTGATGTCTATGGTATGGCTTGCAGTGTGGCTAATACTGTGCAGTGCCATGTGGGTTTATTAGAATAATATGATGGAGAAAGTATTCACATTTCTGTGTTACCAGGAATGAAACCAGTTGCAAGGCAAATTATTTACTGTTTGAAGTTCATGATTTAAAGTAAGGAAAGTGATCAATCTCTTCCTTATAATTGTTGATATCAAGGAGTGATGTTGATGTAAAGGGGGAGGAGAATTTCCTTAGTTAACCAAGCTTAAATGTGTTATGGCAAAGCAGCTACTCCCGCAGCATAGCAATGATATTAGGAGATCGTGAACAGTTTGCTGTGCCTGCAGGTTAGCAATCACTTTACCAACATTAAACCAGACATTATGTTTTTGCAAACCAGTTACAGCCACAGTGAGTGAATTACTATGTTTACTACAGGTCAGTTATGCTCCTGGCAAAATGAGCACTGGTGTTGAGATAAGGATCCCACCCAGTGGGGTCCTTATTATCTTCCTTGTGATCAGTCAGATTATCCAGTGCCACACAAAGAAAGACAAATGACCTGGTAGCAGAGCATGTTGCTGTGGCTTGTGCACAATTTGCTGAATATCATCCATACATTGCTCAGTACTGTAAGTAGGCATGCTGGACACTTTTGGCAATATCAGTATGTGTCAGTGGTATAGGATGCCATCTGTTTTGTTAACTGCATGGGGCTGTTAGATGTGTTTGATAGTCTTAAACAAAGATGTTATGAAATGCTTCCTTGGACAAGGTTGTCAGCAATGTTTGAAGATATATTGTTACACACAGCTTTGTTCATTAACCTAGTATCAGACTTGTAGCTAGACTGAAAAAACATAGCCACCAGTTAAGGCATTGTTCATTTGTCAGGGTCCAAGCAGCAAGCAGCACAGTTGTCCAGTGAAGCAAACCTCTGGCGTTTTTTTTCTTAGTTATCGGTCGCGAAGGTGCACTAGCATGCGTAGATGCATTCGTCGTGAGTATTGCGCGGCGCCCAGTTCCAGATGTTGGGCGTGGCGCTGCTCGCGGGCGCGGCGCCGCCGGCCGCGGCCGTTCCCTAACAGACATCCACCCTCCCGCCTCAGGATGCCGAAGCGGAAGCGGATGAGCAGCAGTCACGAGGACGACGCCGAGTCGGTGACGTCCGAGTCGAGCTCGGCGACGCCCGCGCCCGCCGGCGCCGGCATCGGCACCAGGAAGCGCCGACGCTTCGGTGCCGTCTCGGTGAGCGGATAATCTCCAGCCGCCGCTGGGTTTAAGGCCAGGCCGTGTTGTGACTGTTCCTGGATAAGCTGTAAACCTGTCAGGTGGCTGATGGGCTATGGTTTCCTTGTTTATGTGGAACTTCCTTGGGGCGAATGTTTTAGAAAAATGGAGACGCATTTGCGCTTCATTGCGCTCGTATTTTTTTCACGGAGATCCACCTTCAGCTGGGCGTGTTCTACAGTCGATTGGTGAGCGAGAGGTGTGACAAGCTTCCGTGAGCGCGTTCACAAAGCAAGTCGGCGCCAGAAGCTGAGCCAGTCCAGACTGCCCAGCTGTCCAGGCTCGGAGCCGGTCACGCGCTCCGGGCCGCCAGCGAGGTGGCCTGTCAGCTGACTGTCCGGCGCCAGTGACATGTCGACTACCTGCCCCTGCAGAGCTGACCTGAATCACGTATATGGCTGTCTGTTTTCTGTATAAACTGGTCTCGGTGTAAGACTTCGTGGAACGCATCACGTCGCTGTACTGTCGCTTCGTATTGTGTGCGCCGTAAATGTTACGTGTACTCCTCTTACTTCAGTTTACCAACAGTCTGTTTGCCTCCAGCAAGATCAGCTGAAGCAGCTGCTGGAGGCCGTGCTGAACCATAAACGGCAGGATGGGTCGTATCTGTCGGAAACCTTCTATCGTCTGCCAAAAAGACGTCTCAACCCCGACTATTTTGAGGTATGCGAAACGGCTTGTGCCCCATTGATGGCAGAAAGTTGATTCCAGAGGAAGGCAGTTTACTTTTGTGACGGTCCATCGATTTAGTTAAGTGTTGCGCCTGCCGTGTAAGATGCCATTTCGCTCTCCGCGTTTGAGCACTTGCAGCTTTTATAGCTCATCCGTTTTTTTCAAATATCTGATGTGTATTTGGCCGACCTCAGCCAAGACCTCTCGATCTGCTGCATGTTTAGCTACTCTGTCTTTGTTCTGCAGACTGTGCAGAATCCTATCGATTTCGCTAAGATCCAGGTGAATCTGAACACCCATCAGTATGACGATGTAAGCCAGCTGGCGTCTGACGTTGAGCTGTTGGTGGAAAACGCCAAGCAGTATTACCAGGTGAGAAATGTGTTTGACTAAATACCGGGATACGCTGTCGAGAGGTTAACCCTGTTCCTGGCAGGGGGGCTGAATACGCCCGCCCTGGGGTTTTTTGCTTGTCAGTTCCAGGGTTTTTGGCGCAGCTTCACGAAACGTGGTGACTTTTCCTAGTTGTTCTTTCTACGTACTGTGACAAAATTTCATATTTCTGTTTGGGTCAGGGGCGGAGCCAGGCAACGTTTTTGGAAGGCACCTCAGCCCATTTTTGGCCCTGTTTAGGGTAAAAGGAAAACATCTGCCAAAAATAGCGTTTTTAAGATAGAACTTAGAACTTTATATGGATGTATAGGTAAATAGTTGGGTAACATCCAAATGTAATTTTGTTCGTCTGAAGTCACTACAAGGCCAGGTCAAGGTCAGAAGTCAAATTTGGTTTTATAGTAGTAATTTTGGTACTGTTTTATTCAAATGCAAAACCCGGAATACATGTGACATAAAAATGCCCTCTGCTTGTGTGTTGGTGTTGTGTGTTACAAGTTTCAGGTCGATATCAGGTCGGGTCACGGATTTATGACCTGGAATGTCACTGCATGCACCCTTTATCACAACAGCCATAAGATGGAATTTTAGAAAGAGTGGATTCAAATTATTGTAAACGTTTTCAAATAATATGGAATGCACGTAAGATCATTCCAAGTGACTCTGAGACCATTGGAGGTGATTTAAGGTCAAAGATCGTAAGTTGACCTGAAGAACATGTGACCATTACAGTCCCCCTTTTTCATGTCCCTGACGCCGCCTGTGTTAACATTATGCAAACATTGTAATACGATTGGTACTTCTTCAGCATTACATGACTATTGGAAGCTAAAGAGGTGTTTTTAACTTTCGTTTTAATTCAGTTTTTGAAAAACTAACCTTTCTATTTTCGAAACCCTGTGAACGCCTATGAGTTTCCTCAAAAATTTCAGATGTATGGACAAATGGTGAAAGTCTCATCTGTTCTCTCGATTCATGCCAGTTTCATCAAAATCGGTCCATAAGGTTATAACAGAGTTATAACAGTCCAAAAGTGTCTCCATACCGATTTCCCTCCCCCTCCCTGCATCCACCCTTTTCAAAATTTTGAAAACTTCTTTTAATAAAAATGTAGTTTACGTCATGACAAATCGATTGCCGTCTATTGCGATGAAATCGGATGTGAAGTTCTCGAGATCTCGGGGGGGCCGAATCCCCCCGCCAGGAATCGGCCATACCGTCTAGCTTTCCGGGAATAGGGTTAAGGATATGTGGATTCAAGGATTTGAGATTTTCTTGGTGCATTCTGTGAGGGAAAACAACATTACAGAATGCATGTTATTTGCTTATTGAGCACTGTTCAGTTGAACAACCTATTTTCCCATGTTTCTTACTGACGTATTGAAAGCTCGTGGAGTTCATGGTCTTAGATTGCTCTTTGCTCAACGTCGATGCAGTAAATAGCACTGTTATTCTGGCTTTCCACTCGTCATGAGTCCGGCGCTCGGCGATTTCAATGTCATCGTCGGGGACATGTATGGTGGCTTCGACCAATCTGTGCGCGGTCGTGTGCTTGACTAGCCTCGTGAAGTGGCTCGCTGCTGGGTCTGGGCTCAGTGTCACCCGTCTGCCGACCGTTTAGCGCACCAGCCGGGAGTACATGGACGCCGTGGCCCTCTGGAACGTCTTCAACGAACACCGCAGCATCATCATCACGGAGGAGGCACCCGCCGAGAAGGTGAAAGAAGAGGAGAAGCCTGAGAAGATCACCCTGAGGCTTAGCAGAATGGTGAGTACGCGCTGGGCCGCTGCAAGCGGAGTGGGGAGCACCGGGAGAGCGATTTGTTGATTCAACAAACGGTTTGTCTAGGCACGTTTTTTCTACTCATAATTTCTTAAAAGGGATAGATGCTTATGTCGTGAGAAGTATGCCTTTTCTTTGTATTAAACGGCGCAATATCTTGGGACAGTTATATATGCCGTTTAACAGTGGTAGAGCTGCACAACAGTATACTCGCAAATAAGCTGCATTGAAGTGCCAAGCATCATGCACCACTCGGAGGAAATGTGAACAATTACCCCCAGAAACACTTGCCTTTGCCGCTTGGCGCGCGATAAACTTTGGTGGATGATAACACCGTCATCAAACGAGTGATAAGGCATTTATAAACCCGAGGGAAATTGTGTCTTGTGTCAGTCACCCGCGATGATAATGTTCAAGATCGGCACTGATACATGATCGCCCTCTTATGGTTTTCCTGTGCTTAGTTTGAAAGTTAGGCCGTTGTAGTAACTGCCAAGGTAGTCATTTCTTTCCGAGTGTCATGTAGGGTGCGGCATAATGGTCTTGTTGTGCCGCATTGGACTGGCTATCTGTCTAAGCGTCCGGAACAACGTTTCCTTTTGCTCCGCCTTCGGTCAACCACACCTAGTGACCGGGCATCGTCCGACCTGGCCTCTCTGACCGTATCAGCCGGACGCCGGATACAGGATGTCCACCACCGTCTTCTTCTGGACGGCCACCTTCCGGATGTGGTGGGTCAACCAACAAGTGTAGACCAGCGATATCAGCAGCGTGGCGCAGTAGACGCCCGACATGGTGAAAACGTCGACGAACGTGTTGGTTGGCACGCCGTAGAGCTGCACCACCACCTCCACTTGGTGCCGGCAGAAGGTGCTCGTCTCCACGTGTCCAGTAGAGAAGCGCAGCCGCAGGAAGGACGGGCAGTCGCTGTACTGGTCGCAGTGCCACGAAATACCGTCGAACGCCGACTCGGGCACATTGCGGAAGACGGGCCGGTTGAGCGAGGCTTGGTCCACGTCGGCTTCCTCGTCGGCCACGGACGGCTCCCAGATGCGCCAAAGCAGCGAGCTCATGCGCCGCTGGCGGGCCGCGTCGTAGCGGCCGACGCTGGCCGCGCTGAAGCCCTCACCGATGACGTCCAGCGTGTAGTTGCCGGTGTACGGCTGGGAGCGGTACGAGGTCCAGTCGACCAACGACAGCTGCGGCCGGAACACGTCCGAGTACAGCAGGCACGGCACACCCTGGTCGCACAGGCACCGCGGGCACTTGTCGCCCAGGCCCGAGCGCTGGAACGTGCTGGTGAAGTTGAAGACGAGCGTGCGGCTGGGCGGGCAGCCGACGGCCACGCGCAGCGGCTCCGGCTCGGCGCCGCGGCACGCGCCGGCGGCCGCCTCGGCTCGCAGCTCGGCCCAGCTCATGTTGGCACCAGGCGTCTGCTGCGCCAGCCGCACGCCGGGCTGCGGCTGCACGCGCGCGCTGCAGCTGCGCCAGCCGCTGCCGGCCGTGTGACACGAGTCCACGCTCACGCTGAGGAGGTTGGGCCGGTCGGTGACAAGCCGGGCGGCGGCCGCCGTCGGCGCCGTGAACTCGAACAGCAGCGTGTCGCCGTGGTCCAGGTAGACGAGCGGTGGCAGCGGCTGCTGGCCAGAGCCCAGCTCAGACGGCGCCACCTTGGCGTAGCTGTCAGCCGGCACGTACACGCTCTGGTTGCGCGCGAAGAAGTAGCGCGCGGCGTCGTCCACCAGGCGGGCGCGCTCCTGGAAGCGCTGCAGCGGGCTGGCCAGTGCGTCGTGCGTCTCCACCTGCAGCTGCTCGCGCTCGAGGAACTCGGTGAGCACCATGAACGCCAGGTACTGGTAGCCGGCGAGCACTGTGCGCGGCGCGGCGCCGTCCGTCCAGAGCTCGGACGACTGTGGCGGCAGGAGGCGGACGCTCTGCAGCCTCGATAGCCGCGCGCCCAGCTGCACGGCGACGGCGGCGCGCGCCCGGCCGCCCAGGCAGCTAAGGTCGAGCGCGGCCAGTGCGGCCGGCGGCTCGCCGCCGCTGCCGCTGGGCGCCAGGTTGAACCTGCGCAGGCCGGGCCGGATGAGCGGGGTGCCGGCCGTCTGCACCGTCAGCTGCGCGGCCACCACCGGCAGCGGCGCGATGAACGCCGCCGGCTCGCCCGGCCGCCGCCGCACCGGCACCGCCTGCATCAGCAGCTCGGTGGGCCCGGTGCGCGTCGAGACGCCGCGCACGCTCACCTCGGGCAGGTGGCGTTGCTGCAGCAGCCGGTGCAGGTGGCGCTGCTGCAGATGGCCGCCGTCCGAGCCGGCGCATCGCACCTCCAGGAGCAGGTCTAGCCCGAACGCGTACAGAGCCGGGTTCCGGTAGATGAGGCCGGTGATGTTGGCGATGTCGGCCTGCGGCAGCCGACGCAGGTACTTGCGGGCGGTGTCGTAGTCGATAGTGGTACGGTTGTTGAGGCTGGTGATCTCGGGCGTGAAGTGGCGGCCGCTGCTGTAATTTGCGGAACTACTAGGTCGGACGAGTTTGTCCTCGACGCTTTCCCAAGTGTCGCCGTCGATGATAGTGATGTGCCATTGACACGGAATGTCATCTAGCTGAGCGTTGTAACCGTGCTTTAGGAGACAGATCATTATTGCGGAATTGAGCCATCTTATACGGTTCATCAGATGGCCCGAAGAATGTTGAACTGCAAAACGGCGACGCCAGCAGTCCGCAATGTACCAGCAAATTGGGAATGCCGCTGGTGGCACCACGCACAATAATGTTCGCCAAGCTTATATGGGTCCGCACGCTCTATCCTTGACTGTACTAACGCTTTGCAAACTTTATCTAGCTACACATTTGGGTACACATGGCTGTTGTGCCAGATAGTAGTAAAATTGCGCCTTGAACGTGCTGTACATAACAAGCCACTCCTCTCTTCATGCGTCTGACACTTTGTCCTTTGCATACTGACGTCGAAAGTGTGATCACACTGTGCAAACGGCTCTTCAGACATCGGCCCAGAAATTTCTAAATCACAGATGTCTGTACGGAATTCCCTGAAACACAGATGTCCACGGCGTATCTTCTTACGTTCAAATTAGTAGTGTACATCCTGGATACCCGAATTTGTGGCACTGATTACTACTGGTTTTGTGCGCAATTCAGTATTTGTAGTCTTCTGCTTTCGAAACTGACCACTCTCAAATGTGTCTGTCCCTTGCAGCTATTATTTACTGGGTTACGACTCCAGTTATATGAATTTCATATGGAACCTTTCTGTTATTTCTAGCCGTTTCATGTATCTACCTAGGAATAGGTGGCTGAAATTCACCATTTCTCTATCGGTGATTTTGTGGTTTTCACAACCATTGCCGAGCTCGGCCGCTGGCCAGCCATGCTCGGCGGCCACCAACCGGCTGGTGGGCCGGGTGCTGACCGTGCTGATCTGCTGATGGCTGAGCGTGCTGAACGGCTGCCGGTCGGCCGTTTGCTGGCCGTGCCGAGCTGCTGATATGTGACCGTGCCGTGCTGTGTCGTGCTGGCCGTGCCGGACAGCCGGGTGCTGACCGCGCCGGCGGTGTCGACAGAACCGGCGCGGCTCGGAAGCCATGCCGCTGACCGGGGACGAGGAGTCGGAGGCCAGCAGCTCGGTGGCGCCACCGTCGGAGACCAGCAACTGGACGCCGGGCGGTCAGTGTGCCGCGCGCCGCGCGCCGCCCGACAGGCGGACGGGCCGCCGTGCTGGGCGCGGACGGACGGGCGGGAATCTCCCGTCATTGGTGTGGATTTCTCTGCATGGGCGAGGTAGTGGGACACATGCACGGGATGTAGGTGGAGTAGGAGCATTTGAAAATTAGTGACTCGTTGAATTGCACGGACCATTTAATATGGTGTCGTATGGTTGCAGACTGGGGATGCATGGATGATCGTGGTGCTGGTGGCGGTGTTACCTTTTACTGATGAGCTCAATGCATACTTGCCGCAAATAGCCCCGAAGTGACCCAGACGTCTTGAGCGAACCATCCTTGACCTCTGACAGTGAGTGTTGTCCTCGTTTTCCCGTCCCTGTGTTTGACCGTTCCGTATTTTCTCCTGGTCCAGCGATCCTGTCGGCGTTGTTCTGTACCCTGCCGTCCAGCCTGAGACCGGAGAGGTTCCGGCGGTCGGAGGTGGCCGCCACCGGGCCCGCGCCGACCCCGGGCCCCCCAGAGGCCCGTCCTCCATCCTGCGTCGGTCCAGAGCCAAGTCCTGACCACCCCGCCGTCGAACCGATACCCGGCAGCGCGCCACCGGAGGTCCCGCGTTCGTCTGGAGACCACGCTGAATCGGTACCCGGTGCGGTGACTGCCGCGCCCGTGCTGGTCGAGATGTCCGAGACTCCGCCTCCGTCCAGCCAGCGACCGAGTAGAAGTCCCGACGTGTCCAGAATGTGCTGTGGTGAAGATGCTGTCGGCCATGCGTGGAGCTCGGGTTGGTGCGAAGGACCGCCGCCATCCAGTGGCTGCGCTGAACAGCCGCCTGGTGCCTCAGCTGCCGGCCCCGTGCAGAGCCCGAATCTGCACGGGATCCTGCTCTTGTCCGACGGCGGTCTTGCCCAAGCCATGAGTGCTCCAACGGCCGACCTTCCGCCAGACGTGAATTGGTCGCAGGCGCCGGCGCCACGCCGCGACCGCCCGGGAGAGGTTGACGATGCGCCGGCTGGGACCCGTCCCGTGCCAGGCGCGCCGCCTGCCGGGCGGCCGCGCGCCCTCCAGCGGCGGAGAGGCCGCCGCTCGGGCTCGGCCGCCGTCCAGTACGTAGCGACGGTCTGGCGCGGGATGGCGCCGCCTCCGGGCGGCCGGCTGCAGTGGCGGGGAGCCGGCCGCGGCCGGGCCCGGGGCCGGGGCCGGGGCCGGGGTGCGGGTGTGACGCTGCCGGCCTCGGCCGCCGCCGGACCGCGGCCGCGCGGTAGGCCCGGCCGTCCGCTGCGCACCGCTGGCCAAGGAAGAGCCCGTCCCGCCACCTCTCGGGCCGTGGTCTTTGTGCCGGCCCACGGCGGCTCCGCGACCTACAGACCAGGTCCCGTCCTTCACCGCGCTCCCTCTCCGCCCCCTCGCACCGCTCCGCTCTCGCCTGTACATTGGGCTTATAAGGCCTGCTGTCTACATTTTATTTTACCCGCCCTTTGTCGGTGCTACGTAATGCATGTCACCTGTGGTACTCTTGCTTGTGTGTGTGTGTCTTGCACACCTGTTCGTGTATCGTAGACGTTTTACTAGCGTGCTACGTACTCTGCATGATGCTTTTTTACTTTCCGCCGTTCGTATTCTGCGCCTGCGTCTCGTTGACTCCTTCATTCTTTTGCCAGCGGCATATTTCTTTTGCTCTCCATTGAATTCGCCCGTGCTGCGTGATGGGTCACTTGAAGGAAATGTCCCACCTTAACACATGTTTTGACCTGAGACGTGGGCGCTAAATCATGATGAAAGCGGCTCGCCCTTAAGCCCAGTGATCAGTCATTTGAACTGTAATAGCCAAGTTGTAGCTTGCTGTCCCAGAAGCCAATATGTAACGTACATTGTGTCTGAAAACCCCACACTTACGAAGGTTCAGAGTGATTTTCCTCAGTTTTCCCGTGTTTCCTATTGGGCTGTGTCCTGCGGGCTGATGTTGCTTGATACGGCGCCGCGACAGCGAGGGGGCGCCGGCCAGCGAACGCTTTTCGAACGAGTCGTGGCCCTGTTCTCAGAGCTGGAGGACGCGCTGGAGGAGCTGTTCACCTCGATTGCCAAGGCGACGGACGCGGACGGCCGGCCGCTCTCCACCTGGTTCCAGCTGGTGCCGCACCGCACGGTACGTGGCGGGGCTGCCCGTGACGGCTGCATGACGTGTGCTGTTTGTATGCTGCACTGACCTGCTGTTTTGTTTGCCGCACTGCTTGACGCCTTTAGAGAGTTTTCCACGACTCCTTGTTTGATGACTGTCGCCTGAGTTGAAAGCTTTTGGTAGACGTCTGCTAAATGTGTTATTTTCAAAACATTGCTGCAGTAGTGGTGGTTTCTCTGGTTAGCGCGCGGACGGTTTCGTCGTGCTGATCGGAACTGCAGCAAAGGTAAAGTGCGTGGCGTCGTCTCGCTGTAATTGTTGGTGTTTCGCCCCCTCAGTCTGGGCAGAGCCGTCCGGGGCACGGCTCCGCCGAGCCAAAAAAGACTTGGAAATTGCCGCGAGAGTCGTCACGGGACCTCCCCGCTGTGAGCACATCTCGCCGTCGGTGCACTGTCTCGGCTATCTCGAGGATGAAATGTCTTTTGCGTCTCACGAGTAACTGTCATTCTGTCCCTCCGGACGCTGAAAACGGTCGAAGCCTCTTTTCCTAGTTGTATCTCGATGTCTAGATGTGCTCCACTCCACCGAAAATCTGATTCGGTATTTGTTTGACAGTTATTTCTTTTTTGGTATATAGGCCAGGAGACCTTTCTGCGCATTTTGTTTGCACACTGCATGCGAATTGTCATCTCTGTTGTACTCCACATTTCATTGATGTATGATTGATTCCTTATGAAGTACGTAGTTTGCAGTGCAGCTGCGATGTGTTGTAGAACATTCGAAACGTATTTCCCTTTGCTGTTCCCATGCTTTGATCTGGCTCCGCTCGGTGTGTCAGCCCGCACCCCTCCTGCGCCCTGTAACGTGACCTGGCCAGACTGGCCACCGCCTGTGATCTTCACTGCCTGCCCCCGCCCTCCCGCAGAAGCTGCCGCAGTACTACAACGTGATCAAGCAGCCGATGGACCTGAAGACGGTGGCGCAGCGCATCCAGGGCTCGGAGTACGCCTCGCTGCACGAGCTCGAGGCGGACCTGTTGCTGGTCTTCAAGAACGCCTGCACGTTCAACGAACCGGGCAGCCCGATCTACAAGGACGCCAAGGTGCTGCGCCGGCTGGTACAGACGCGACGCGCCGAGATTGAACACGCCCGTCTCACGGCCGCCAAGTCCAGCGAGCGGATCAGGTAAGCGCGGGGAGGGGAGGAGGGAGGGGGCTCGGCGCGGAACGTCCACGGAAACGGTGGCAGTGGGAGAACGGAAGGTGTTTGTGTAGCGTAGCGTGTTGAGATTTTTGAGAAACAGTGCACTTAACTGTTATCGTCGTTGTCAGATTTTGTTTTTGCAGGGTAGTCATCATGGTTTTATCATTTTGTTGCCAGATATGCTGACTTCACATGAAACATAACACAGGCTTGATGTACAGTCCGTAATGACATTTTTACTTGATTAAATTTTTACGAGTATACGTGAGTGTAATCCGACTGCTGAAGGCATATGAAGTGTTGCTGGAGTATGTGGGCTTTTTATAACATCAAACCCGCTGTGCTCTGGTATACTCAAAAACCTTAATCACAGCACAGTCTTGTTCGATTATGATGAAGGGCGTGATGGCCGCAATCCCTTGGATGCCAGACATAGAGTTAACTTATCTTGTCTTGGCGGTGACATTGGAGAATCTTGGGGAAAGGAAAGTAAGAAAACTCATGTTTTGTGATTTATTTCTTTCGTCTGGTGTTCCAACCGCTTCATCCACAGTGTTCTCCAACGTTGTCAACACAGAATTAGTTTGAACCCGCCGCTGTCCAATCCCGACGGTGTTCCATCAGAGGACCTACCGTCATCACACACCCATCGGTACAGAACGGCTTCTTGACATGACCCGGAGGATATACATGTGACACAAACTTAGGTGCTGGTGCTGTGGTATGTCTTGTGTGTCAGAGCAGATAGCATTATGCTGCCGCGTCTTGGCGGTCCATGTGCTGTCACGTCATTGCGCTGGCTGCGGGCAGTACGTTATCTTTGGCGTGGACTGGTCAGGACAGCTGCCGGACCGCTGTGTCGGCGGGCAACGTAATGGCTGTGGCGGGGAGGGGTCAGGACAGCTGCCGGACCACTGTGTCGGCGGCGATGTAATGACTGTGTGGCGGGGACGGGTCAGGACAGCTGCCGGACCACTGTGTCGGCGGCGATGTAATGGCTGTGTGGCGGGGACGGGTCAGGACAGCTGCCGGACCACTGTGTCGGCGGGCGATGTAATGACTGTGTGGCGGGGACGGGTCAGGACAGCCGCTTGGCTGCCGCAGGTCGAAGCGGATAGGCGGCGCTGGCTGTCTGTCGGCCGAGCTAGCACAGCTCGAGTACGAGGAGGACGAGGAGCAGAGCAGTAGCGACAGCAACATGAGCGAGGACAACCCGCTGTGGCAGCTGTTCGACAACGTGCGGAGCTACACCACGCAGGCCGGTGAGTAACAGCTGCAGCGCAGCAGCTGACAAGCCGACAGCGACACCACACAGACTGGTCAGTGACACCTGCAGCACAGCAGCCGTCAGGCTGTCAGAGCGACACACCCCGCAGACCAATCACCTGCAGCTCAGCAGTAGGTCGACAGCTGCACCATGCAGGCCGGTCAGGGGCAGTCGTGTTCATGTGGCTACACCATGTAGGCCGGTCATTGGTGCCTGTAGTCCGGAGGCTGCACCGCGCAAGAACACAGCGCAGTTTCTCCAGCGTTGCCCGTGGTGCACGGACTGCTCCAGACAACCGCACTGTATAACTCAGTAGGCACGGTTAGTACGTATTGTGGCTCTTATTCGCAATAAACAACTCTTCACCGTAGCCCGTTCGGCAATATCCCACACCGATTGTTACGTATTTGCTAGATGCTCTCTGGTCTGTGTCCCATGACCTTCCTTCAGGTCATACACGGAGTCTCGTGGACCTCTGAATCCGCAGACGTGCTCGCACAGAGTATGATACACGCGACAGATGTTTCGAATCAAAACGGTTGTATTTACGATGTGATTTGCCTGTGAGCAATCCCGTGAGGTCTGTTCTCTGCGCAGGGTACCTGCTGAGCGAGCCGTTCAAAACCCTGCCTTCCCGTCGCCTCTACCCAGACTACTACGACGAAATCAAGAACCCGATTGCCCTGAGACAGATCAAGCGCAAGATGAAGGTGGACATAGCTTTTCTAGCATTAATAAGTGGAAATGTGTCTGAATGATGAAACAGAACGTTCGAAATTTGTTTTGTATTGCACCCGGAAGAAAAAGTTGCTATCCACTGGTCTTGTTTCCTAATTTACTTTATTTTTTTTCTTTCTCTCCTAAAACAGACGTAAATCACTTCTTCCTTTGAGATTTAACAGTAGCTATCTTCGCAATCAAATGCCAGTAAATTCGTGATTGCAATGTTTGAGGTCGTTATAATCACGGTTTTCCCCTGTTTCAGCCATACATTGTATTTCCCACTCCGAGCCGGTAGCACATATACAATGTGGAGGCAGTGGTGCCTGACCCGTTATTATTAAAAACATCCGGATTTTTTTAGATGAATCTTGAGCAGGCCTCCAGATTGAGACGCAGCGGCCATGTGCGTTACTGTACCGTGGCGTACAGCCAGGGTGAGGAATAGCGGCGCGAAATGGCGCGGTCATCATAGTGTCGCCAGCAGCACAGCCCTGGCAGATAGCGTCTGTCGTGAGCAAGAGTTTGGCGTCACTGATTCAGGCATGTTTTCGCCAGGACGGTGTTTATTCGGGCATCCAGGACATGGAAGATGACATGAACCTGATGTTCGAGAACGCCAAGCAGTACAACCCGCCCGAGTCGAAGCTGTACAAGGACGCGCTCCGCCTGCAGAAGGTGGTGCAGAAAAAGATGAGCGAGCTGACAGCCGAGTTCGATGAGGTAGGCTGTCAATGATCTGGTTGGAAACCTTTCGAAGTTTGTTGCCACTGCAGCATCTAGCTGTCATTGTTAAAGGACATGTACCGCATTATGTCCCTTGGCGCCCACTTTGGCGAAGCCGTAGCGTCATTCCCGTGTATCGTAACTCCGTGGAATGACAGCCCTTTAGGTGTGACTCCAGGCATGGAGTGAAGCCGGGCGGATGCCGCGCTGTCGTTCTGTCATGATCATGCTCCGCGCCGGCCTCCCGTGACGCCGTCCGTCTCTTCCCGCCAGGGCGACGACGACAATTCGGAGGACTCTGTGCCTCTGCCGCCGCGCAAGTCCGCCTATCGGCGCGACCACCCGGTCAAGACCCGGTGCAAGATTCTGTACCGCTGCATCAGGGACTACGTGGTTAGTCGCACCGGCGGCGAGCGTGGCGCCGTCGCGGGCGGCGGTCTGTGATGCTCGGGAAATGGAACCTTATGCAACAGTTAGGACATTTAGCAGCATTTGTGGACAATGCATCGCAGCAGCCAAACGGTTATTCAGTAAGCTTACCACAGAGGTGTGCTTAACCAGAGAAAAAATACGAACTTGCCAAAAAAAAACCAGCTTTGAGGATATTCAGTACATTTCAGCCAGTCAGTAGTACACTGGCAATCTCACGGACATTGCAAAAAAAATACTTGACCTCATCCTGGACACAGTGCAAGAACGCGGATTTGGCTACACTGCAGTTGTCGGCGCTGGACTCAGCACCCGAGACAGGCCTGCGCACAGATTGTGTCGAAGCCATCAGTTGTGTCGAAATGCGAGGGACGAGGTCGCCGATGTGGAGGGCGGGGTGCTGGTATATACGTGCTGGACGCCACCTGCGCCGGTCTGCGGCGTCACTGTCGTCGGGTTTTGACGCCGCCGCCTGCCGCCGCAGAACGAGGAGAACCGGCAGCTGAGCACCGTCTTTATGGAGCTGCCCAGCAGCAAACTGTACCCGGACTACTACGAGATCATCGATAGCCCCATCGACCTGGCGCGTATCGAGACCAAGATCCGCGGTGACCAGTACGACACGGAGAGTGAGATCCTCCAGGACTTCAAGGTGAGAAGGCTCTGGGCCGAGAGTGGGGTCCGACGACACCACACCGGTAACCGGTAACCGTTGGATCAGCCGTGGCCTGAAGGGCTCGGGCGTTTGGATGGTGCCCCTTGTTTGACTTACGCTGCTGTGTTGTACACCACAGCCCGGACGGGACCCGGTCAAGTGCCTCGTCGGTGCCATGGTTTGTATTGTACATTGTTCGTGACATCAGACCGGTACATGGACCGTCACTTGTACGCTGGGCGTTGCAGCTGATGTTCAACAACTGCCGGCAATACAATGAGGAGGGCTCGGTGATCTATGACGACGCCAATGTGCTGGAGCGCGTGCTCATGTCCAAAGTCCGGGAGCTGGGACCACTGCCCGCGCACGAGGGCATCCGAAACAAGCCCCGTGTTCTCAGGTAAGCCAGACGCGTTAGGTCTGTTTCGAATTGTGATCTCGTCCGTGTTGTCCTTTGGCCGCATGCGTCTCTGGCGTAGCATCCGTAGAGATGCCGCTGTGTTTTGGTATGCCCAGCAGTGGACATAAAACGATGCAGTCATGCCCACGCTGCGAGTTTTTCATTACAGGCCGCTATACGTGCGCTGTCCGGTGCTGTGAATCTGTGGGACTGAGGATTGATTTGGGTTTTCCCTGCGCTTGTTTTGTATTCCAAACATAGTTCTACATCAGTGTCGCCTGCCACTGAATAGCTACCGAGCTCCGCTAAATAGCCTGGGTACTGACGTCCGTTTCTCGGGTCCGTCAGCCGCGCTCAGCTGCTGGAAAAGATGCGCACACTGTTCAGCACGATCAGAGACCACAAGGACGCCAGCGGCCGACAGCTGTCCATCATCTTCGCCAAGCTGCCCTCGAAGCTGGTCAGTGGCCGGTGTCCCGCCCGGCTTCGGATGCCAGTGGTGGTGTGAGGGTGTGTCTTGGTGATCGGAAAATCTTCCCTGTGAGTAATTCACTTTGGACGGAGTTCAAAGTGAACAAACGACTCAGGAGGGTTACCGCTCGCCGTCGGTCGGTGGCTGCGCGGCCGCCCAACTGACCGATCCGGCGGTCGTCTCGCAGGAGTACCCGGACTACTTCGAGGTGATCAAGCATCCGATCGACCTGGAGCGGATCTCGCACAAGCTTAAGACGGGCACGTACAACACGCTGGACGAGATCATGGCCGACCTCGTCCTCATGTTCGACAACGCCTGCAAGTACAACGAGCCCGACTCACAGGTCTACAAGGTGAGCTGTGCCTGGCAAGGTGTGCTGGCAGGTGTACGGTCAGCCCGGCGTGCGGGTGTACGATGTGAGAGGACGCATTTCTGGCCGTGTATTTGTCGAATCCACTACCTTTTGTGCACCCGTGCAACGTTTGGTGTGACAGGCTGTTTCATCATACTTTGTATGACTTGGACTTGGTACTTTTTTTAAACGTAATGATAGGGTGAAATCACAGGTATAATTGGGCTCTTGAGTTTCGCCTGGTTCTCTGCCAGGACCTCCAGTGTTGTAGCTGTTCTCGTTTTTGTTCGTTTTTGTTTTTGTTTTTTGGGTTTTGTTTTTGTTTTTGCTGCTGGCATGACTATGCTGTCCATCTCACACCAGGACGCCCTGAACCTGCACCGCCTAGCGTTGCAGACCAAGCTGCAGCTGACTGAGGACGCCGAGGAGGTGCCGGACGTCAAGACGCTGATCCAGGTACACCATCACGTTCCCGGCCCGAGGGCATGAGGAAACGCCGGCGACGAGGAGGCGTGGTTTTCCGGCAGGCTGCGGTGTTGTGCGGGTTGGCGTTCTGGTCCCTGAACTTAATGGCAAGAGCAGGTGACGTTCGGAAGATTGTATCTGGCCGTCAGCTCAGAGGACATAACTCTGCTCGGTCTTGGACACCCGTGGGTCAGTGATTCTCGAACCCCGTTTGTAGCTGGACGTGATTGTGGTGGAGCCTGCCATGTGTTGTCAGCGGCGCCGTGACTTGACCTGACCGGGCGCCGCGCCGCTCTGCCGGCAGGAGCTGCTGACGTCGCTGTTTATCGCCACGTACAACCACCAGGACGCTGACGGTCGCTGCTTCTCGGACTCGCTGGCCGAGCTGCCCGAATACGACGAGGTCGAGGGACAGAGGTGCGGCCTCCGGGCTTACGGTGTCGTGCGCACGGCGGGTGTGGACCTCGTATACTTTCAGGTTGCTCGGGCCATGTTGCAGGCTGCGGTAAATGTCTGCCAGCCGTCGAGGGCTGTCGGGTTAACGAGATGTGAAGATAGGTGTGGTCAGCCTGTGACGCCGTGCAGCTTGTGATACGAAGCTAAATGTAAGTGCATTTCACGAAGCAGTCACGAAACGCATTGCGCCCATCTGGATGTCATTAGAGAACACTGACAGTGACGCCTGCCTGGTTTGGGAGACAGGAGTGGCGTGTTTCTGTCCGCCCGCCGGCCGCCGCCGCCGCCAGTGACCGAGCTGCGCTGACCGGCAGTCGTGTGCGCGGCATCTCGCTGGAGATCATCAAGCGGCGTCTGGACCGCGGCCTCTACACCCGGCTGGACGCCTTCCAGGAGGACATGTTCGCCGTGCTGGACCGGGCGCGCCACCTGAGCAAGCCCGACTCGCAGACGTTCGAAGACGCCGTCGAAATGCAGATGTTCTTCATCTCTTACCGGTGAGGCGCCGTGGTGAGGCGTGGAGTTCGCATGTAGATGGTAGTTCAGTGAAGGGTTTTTTGCATTGCCTAGCGCTTTTTGTTTTTGTTTGCTGTAATTACCTCGGTGAATTTCATACGTTCCTGTGGTAGCTTAAAACGCAACATGTCGTCGTGTGGGCCTTCGTCTGTAGAAATGGCCCATTTTCGGAAGGCTGCGAAAAAGTCTGATAACCTGCTGGTTACCTCCTAGTTTTCATAGGATTTTCCACTCAAGTCATGTAGATGCCAATGCTTTTTGGATGTGCACAATACCTAACAACTGTAAGTTGCAGAGTCAGTAAGTAGCGATGTCTCAGACTGGTTACACTAAATGGTACCTTAGCCATAAATAATGGGCTCCTGCAGGATCAACGTAGTGTGAAAGCACATAGAATGTTTAAGATCAGATAGGTGTTGGTGATAAGTTATTATGCTTAGCAATGTTGCGTTCAGAATCCTAGCTGTTTTGATTGATTTGCAACACTTCTTATATCCATTCTGATGGATGTAGGTACTGTGCTGTACATACTGGGCAGCTGGTATTTTTTTATTAACTGCTTCCTTGGCCCAAAGGATTTCTGCTAGTGTAAACTCACGTAACTTTAGCTGTATACTGGCTGTACATGATTTCTTAGTTTTACTATGCCTTTCCCTGTTCTTAGCATGCGTATCAAATGTTCACTGACAGGTTGGGAGCTGGGAGCAAATGGCAGAGAGCATGTTGCCTGCGATAGGCAGAACCACGTTTCGTGTGGTAAAAGTTTTTCATTGAGTGTATTATTGAGGCAAATTTGAGGAAAACTGGAGGGCAATTTTGATATGCAGATAACACGTGGCATTTCGTCTACAATAAATGTCATTGTATGCCATTTTATGTCGGTTTCAAGCGGCAAGTGGCGTAAAATGATTTCGGCCGATTGCAGTGACCTGGAGAAGAGGCTTAACCTGTGTGCGGATAGTTCTGTGTGTTTCTCGCCACATCCCTGTTGGCTCGTTGTCGGAAGAAGGGACAACTGGTATTGCCTGTCTCCCGCTGACGTCTGTCCGTCCGGCAGGGACGAGCTGTGTCGCAGCGGCACGCTGCTCTCGTCGCCGGCGCTGCAGTACTCGCAGGAGGACCTGAAGGCGCAGGTGACCCAGCTGAAGCCTGAGGTGAAGCAGGAGGAGGAGGAGAGTCAGGACGCCAAGGTAAGCGCCGCTGCTCGGCCCGGTCCGGCGCCGGGTCGGACTCCAGTTCGCAGCCTGCCGCAGACGATGGTGTTCGTGTTTGTGCTGCTGTGGTGGGTGCGATCGTGTCCGTCTGTTGCCGCGGGAGGCCTCCGTCACCTCGTGCCGACTGTAGACGGCTGCGAGAGCTGCCGGTCGAGCAGTGGTCCTACTGTGACGGCCGTCTGTCCAAGTGTGGACAGATCTCGGTGTTGGTTGCGTGACCATCAGGGTCCGTCTGAAGGCCTGTTCTTCCTGGCAGGCGACGCCGGCCGGCCTCGGCGACTCGATGAGCTTCAACCAGATCCAGTACCGGACCGGCGAGTTCGTGTACGTCGAGCCCAAGGACAAGGGCGTGGAGCGGCACATCGTTAATATCGGTACGGAAGACGTCGGATCAGACCAACGCTGGGTCGAAGCGGAGCTTGTGCTCAGGGACGACTCGTTTTGTGGGTATTCGTTCGATGGCGGTTTTCGGTTGTGTTCGTGACGATGGCGGCGACCCGCCGGTCGTGGGTTGTATTGCAGCATGTAAATGCAGAGCGTAAACAGCGCGACATGGCCGAAGGCTTCAAAATAGTTAACGTACGTCATTTTAGTTACAGTTTCGTCATTTGGTTTTGCCTGCATGATCGAAAGCAGAAGAAACGGAAGCTCTTTGAGAATATGGTTACAACAGCTTTGTTAATCGTTGGCCAGAGCTCCGATCTTTGGCGAACAGTCGGTAAGAATTTCGCCGTCCCGCAGAGCGACTGTGGACGAACAACGAGGGCCAGCAGATGATGTACGGCTGCTGGTTCTTCCGGCCGGAGGAGACGTTCCACGTGCCGACGCGCAAGTTCCTGGAAAAGGAGGTGTTCAAGTCAGACCAGCACATCGGCCGCCCGCTCAGCCAGATCGTCGGAAAGTGCTGGGTCATGTCGGTCAAAGACTACTTCCGCGCACGGCCGGAGGGCTACCCCGAGCAGGACATCTACGTCTGCGAGTCGCGCTACTCGAGCCGATCGCGCTCCTTCAAAAAGATCAAGGTGAACTGGGGATGATGGGCCGGACGGAGCTTGTCGTGTAGAAAGTTGAGGAATTGCTGTTGTTTCGTGGTGGTCTACCAGATTTGCACTCGGGGGACATTACGAACCATATGAATATGCGGAGTAGAGCCGTTTTATTAGATATGTGGCGTGAATACGTGCAGTCTTGAAAATATTTACATAGCCATCGGCACCCAAAAAGTTTCTTCATATTGTTTGTGCTTTTTCCTTGTGGATGCCTTTGTGGCGTACCCGGCCATGGGTAGGATTATCCACATATCGGTAGATTCGCGCATTATGCCTGTGCTCCTCCCTGCAACCTCCTCTGTGTCCGGAATATCCTGCCAGCCTATCCGTGTGACCCTCATGAGTCCTCCATCCTTCTGCTCTCGTTCGGCGTCGCTGCCTCAGCCCTCGGAGCTCCTCTCCGCGTGCCCGCGCCGTGCGCCGGCCTCGCGGCTCGCTGACGGGCCGGCACCGCGCCGCCAGCTGTTTCCGTTTGCCGCGCCGGACCGGCTGGTGGAGCGCGAGACGCCGTTGGAGCCGCGCCGCGTGATGTCCGTCTTCAGGAAGCGTGTCGAGAAACACAAAGAGGAGCTGGCCGAGCTGGAGGAGTACGAGAAGGTCCGCAGCAGGGAGCTGCCGGTACGTGCTGGTCAGGCTGAGAGCGGCAGGGCTGTGGTAGATGGGCTGGAGAGATGTGAAGAGGTCCGCACCTGGGAGGTGTAGGAGAACGCACACGCTGTTCAGTGTGTGAGGGCAGGGCAGTGGTTGCTGGGCTCAATAAACACGAGAAGGTCGGCAACAGGGATAGTTAGGAGAAGGTACGTGCTGGTCAGACTTGCTTAGACAGGGCAGTAGCGCTGTTGAGACCAGAGAGACGAACACGTTCTCGGTAAAGCGCGGACAGTACGGCACTCGGGTGGAGAGATGGCCAGGAAGACAAATGGTATCTTATGATGTCATGGTTAACTGGCATCTTTGCGACGCACTCATAGGAGTACTTTGAGTCCCCTTCTGTATGTCTAAATATATATATATATATATATATATATATATATATATATATATATATATATATGATTAAGAATGTTTTGCCTTGCATTTTTCCCGCCGCCGCGACCGGGGTAGAACGAGGTGTCATGAATAGAACAGGATGAATATTGCCGCGCCCGGGGTGGCTCGGCTGGTTCTTTTCGCCTCCACAATTGGCCGACTGTCGCCGTCCACGCAGAACGTGGAGGTCGACAACCGGACGGCAATGGATGGCAATACCTATTACGAACAGCTGACAACGGGACCGTTCGTGCTGAAGACGGGCGACTGCGTCTACGTCAAGTCAGAGCACAGCAAACAAGTCATCGCCCAGGTGGACACCATGTGGACAACGCCAGAGTAAGTGGAACTGGCCACGTCCGTGGTAGGAGGACGCACCGTGAACTTTATCAGAGCTTCTCTGAAAGACTCGATTTAGGTCGTATTGCGTGAGCCCGTGTAAACGACCAGTAAGATGACTAGGAGATTGGCCCTGATGTCTTCGTCGTCTGGTAATGCTCGCTTTGAAACCCTGGGAGTGTGTCATTTCTACCATGTGGGACATTTTTAGGACTAGGGGCACGAGGTGGGTACCCGGATAGGGTTGGTATTTCCCCTCGCTGTCATCACCGCCATCCCGTCTCCTCCGGTGTGGCTCATACCCCTCGGCATGCCAGTGGTTGACGGGAGACTCACTGTCTGCCTAACAGCGGCGCCCAGTACTTCCACGGCCCAACGTACATGACAGGCGCCGAGATCGCCACCTCCGTGCAGCAGATGTTCTACAAACAAGAGGTGTTTGTCTCGTTGCTGGAGGACACCCACTCGATGGCGTTCATCACTGGAAAGTGCTGCGTTCTCGATTACAACGACTACTGCTCCCGTAAGCAGCTGCTGGCCCATATGGTGCAATTACCGTGCAGATTTAAAGTTCTGGTGCACTTTCCAACCCACAGAATGTCTGCCTTTTGGGTACAGTGACCCTAGGCATTTGTTCAGGCGCCTGCTGTGAATCATGATTTGCTATTGCCGCGGTTTAGCGTGATGCAACGCCGTACGTGCACACAAGGTCTGCCTCTGCGCTCGTCCGGATGTCGTTCGATCTCATCGAGCCTGCCATGCCCGCGGACCGGACCCCGGCATCCGGTACCTCGTCCGACTGTCGTGCCTGTTGCCGCCACCACCGCCTCTGATTCGCCACCACCGCGTCTGACCCGTCACCAATGTGTCTGACCCGTCACCACCGCGTCTGACCCGTCACCAATGTGTCTGACCCGCCACCACCGCGTCTGACCCGTCACCACCGCGTCTGGCCCGTCACCACTGTGTCTGACCCGTCACCAGCGTGTCTGACCCACCACTGTGTCTGACCCGTCACCACTGTGTCTGACCCGTCACCACCGCGTCTGACCCGTCACCACTGTGTCTGACCCGTCACCGCCGTGTCTGACCCGTCACCACTGTGTCTGACCCGTCACCACCGCGTCTGACCCGTCACCACTGTGTCTGACCCGTCACCACCGCGTCTGACCCGTCACCACTGTGTCTGACCCGTCACCATTGTGTCTGACCCACCACCACCTTATCTGACCCGTCACCACCGTGTCTGACCCGTCACCACCGTGTCTGACCCGTCACCACCGTGTCTGACCCGTCAGCTGCGGTCAGGCCGGCCGCCTAGGTTGGCCGTCCGTCCCCCTGCGCGGATCTGAACGGCGTGACCCTCCGCCGCCGGCAGGTCGGCCCACCGAGATACCAGAGGCAGACGTCTTCATCTGCGAGAACCTGTTCGACGAGTCGAAGCGGCAGATTGTGCCGCGCGGCTCCGACATGAAGCGCTACACCCACTCGGACGCGGTGCTGGAGGACGAGGTGTACCACTTCCGCCGGCTGCTGGTGCTCCGCAAACAGCCGCTGGCGCACATCCAGGAGGAGGCCAAGGAGCGCATTAAGTCCCTGTTCGCCGAGGCTGTCGGGGTACGGACCGGCGGCCGAACGCCAGTGAGGTGTCTGCTGTTTGATGTTGCATGCCGGCAGATGTGTGGCGTGATAATGGACAGGCCGGGCTGTCAGTGTGCAGATGCAGTTGTCGGACTTTGTAAATGGTTCGTTGGGGAGGCAGGTCATGTTTTAGCAATCATTGTCAGCATGTGCATAGACAGTTTGACATGTCCCGTGGTGTTCATGCCGATGTTATTGAACTAGGACCACTTTCGTACGTGCATTGTATTGAATCTCAAGCCTGTCATGTCTGAAACCTATCTCAAGCCGTATCTTATGCTGGTTGTGCTCAGTTGCAGCCGCCCCCTCCCTTCGCAGTGTTTACCGCCTCTGACCTGTCGGTGCATGGTCTGCGTGCCGCCAGGTCTCGTCGCCGGCCGGCAGCAAGATGGGGGACGAGGACTCGCTGGACGGGCCCCCGGCCTCGGTCGGCTCTGCCGATATCTCGCTCGGCACGCCTCACAGCTCCAGGAAGGTGAGCCGCCGGCCGGCACCGCGCCAGCCGGCCCGCCCCGTTTTTAGTTGGTGCTAGCTGCCGTGTTTGTGCCTGCCGAGCCGCCCGCCACCAGACGTCCGCCCTCCTGCCTGAACGTCTCCCCGCCCGCCTGCGTTTTGCATCGTTTTGTTCTTTTTCCGTTAGAGTGGCAAGCGACTCAAAATACTGACCGGCTACATCCTGTACTCTGCCGACATTCGTAAAAAGATCACGTCCAACAACCCGGAGGCCAACTTTGGCGACATCAGCCGGCTGGTGGGGACCGAGGTAAGCCGGGCGGCCGCCGGCGGCGTCAGGTCGGGCCGGACCGGCCGCGTCGGACCGCCGACGGCCGCCGCACGGCGGGCACGGGGTCTGCCGCGGCCGGCCGGTGCCGGGAACAGCTTGCACAGCTGGCCTGGACTCACCGCCGCGGTTTGTGGGGAGGTTAGGGTGTGTTTTCGAAGACTTGTCCAGACTGGGGTCTGCTGTATCTTTTTTGAAGCTGTGGGACCGCTGGTGGTTGGGTCGCAACGCCGAACGCTCCGGATTCCGCAAACCGTTGGAAGTCGGTACACTGGGTGGTCCTTTGATTTTTCGACACCGAAATTGGGATCTGGAACGTAATGCAGTAGCCGAGAATTAATAAAGAAAATCATGTCCGTAGTTGACCTCACGTTTTTGCGTTTCGTAAGTTCGTGCGTGAACATCTGGTAATGTGAATCCGACGAAACTTTGACGTCGGTCGCGTGGCCGACAACTCGGGGAAATGCGTTTTTAGATGCTGAAAGATGTCAGCGGTTGGTATTATGAAAAGCAATTCATCGCGGTAAGATCAGACGTCGTTTGATCATGAAGCTTGGCCTTGTTGCCTGCATTCATTTTTTTCGTTCAGTTTGCTTGAACTTATCCAGCTTTATTGTAGTCAGTTATGTTTATTTGGAACCATGTGTTTATGATTCTGGATTGATTGTCCGTTTCTCCTAATGCTGCTTTGGAGCATGGACTGTGGCACTTGATGAGTGGCATGCAATCATGATGCGGATCTCGTTTAACTTGTACCTTTTCTTGTTACCACGCACCGTATTTTGACTGACGTAGTTATGCTGAACACATATATTCACGTTTCATTTCCTGCAGTCTCTTCTGTCAGGTGTTATCTGAATCGCCCTCGGCGGGGTAGCAGTCGGTTCACGTTTTCATTTGTTCCGCTGGATGATGATTGTTTCACGATCCTGTCCAAATGAATAACGACTGTTCACTGAAGCACGCAGTTGTGTCCCATTGTCGCACGGTCGCTCCAAAAGTGTCTCCTTTTGTTCCGATGTGTTTTCCCTATTTTCCTTATACATGTCATCTTGTTTTCCGCTGTTTGCAATGCATTGTTAAATTGTTTCTCGTCTTGCGTCCCGGTGTCCGTCCTGTGGTGTTCCGCCGTGTATGTGCTGCACTGTGTTCCATCGTGTCCTCTCTTCTGTTTCCTCCTTGTTCCACCTTGTCCCTTCTGTGTTCTTCATTGTCACACTGTCTGCGCTGTTCTGTCCCACTGTGTGTCCCGCAGTGTGTCTGGCCGGGTGTCCTGCCGGATATCTTGCCGTGTGTCTTGCCATATGTTCCCTTGTGTATTCCGCATTGTGTCCTGCTGTGTGTCTGGCCGTGTGTTCCACCGCGTGTCCCGCGGTGTGCCCTACCTTGTCTCCGGCTGCCCGCGCTATGTCCCTCTGTTTTTTTCCGGCTATGTCTGGACATGTGTCCGGCCGTGTGTCCCTCTATGTCATGTTGTGTGTCCGGCCGTGTGCCCTCCTGTGTGTCATGTCGTGCGTCCAGCCGTGTGTCCCGTTATTTGTCGTGTCGTGTGTCCGGCCGTGTGTCCTCCTGTGTGTCATGTCGTGCGTCCAGCCGTGTGTCCCGTTATTTGTCGTGTCGTGTGTCCGGCCGTGTGTCCCGCTGTGTATCATGCCGTGTGTCCGGCCGTGTGTCCCGCTGTGTATCATGCCGTGTGTCCCGCTGTGTGTCCCGCTGTGTGTCATGTGTGTCCGGCCGTGTGTCCCGCTGTATGTCATGCCATGCGGTCCGCCGTGTGGCCCGCTGAGTCCCCACCGCATGTCCGCGCCGCTCCCTCCCCCTGTTGAGCGTGCGGCCGGCGCTCCGCCAGTGGAAGAACCTGTCGGCCGGCGAGAAGGCCGTCTACGAGGAGCGGGCGGCTCGCATGAACGCCGACTCGGTGGCCAGCCTGCGGGTGGAGACGGCCGACACGCCGTCCCGCGCTGCGCTCGGCGCCAGTCTGGTCGGCCCGGACGTGGTCTACGACTGCTGCTGGATGGGCTGCGACTACCAGTACGAGGACATGGCCGACCTGATCGACCACTGCAACCTGGAGCCTTCTGGCCACGTGCCCGTGTACGCGGCCACAGTCGGTGAGTGGAGGACCGCCCGGTGGGCGGGACCGCCGGCGGCGAGGGGTGGTGTGAGAGGATCGCGAAGGGGAGGGGAGGGTCTCCCACGTATGCACATTGCGCGTGCGTTTGGCGGATGATAAAGGATGTCAGGCATAGAAGTTGACTCGGCGTGGTGGTGATGAACCGTTGCTGTCGGGTCGTCCTTTGGGTCGCATGTACGTCGATGTCTCGGCCCCATTCATGTGTTTCTAATCCATTCATGTGCACATGTCCAAGAACCGGGGACCGCTGTCTGCGGGTGAATACCAGTCGGCTGAGCTGCCGCAGAGCCGGCCTCCGGCCGCCGGCGGGGAGCCGGCCGGTCAGTGCGACCGCCCGGTGACGGCCCGGCGTGTCGACAGACGAGTACCAGTGCCAGTGGCGCGGCTGCGGCCGCATCAAGAAGGGCGCCGCGCCGTTCCCGAACGCCGGCCGCCTGATGCGCCACGTCAAGGAGGTGCACATCCAGAAGAACAACGGCCGCGTGGTGGCGCCGCACGAGCGCGGCAGGTGAGACGGATCGACCGGTGTCCGACGGCAGGGCGCCGCGGGGCGAGGGAGGCGCTGGGAAACTGGGGAGCAGATGGTTCGGAATGGTGGTGGGAGGTTGTGAAGGTAGCGCGTGGTGGCTGTTTGTTGGATTGTGAAATGATTGTTGCTGTCATTCATTCGTATTTTGTGCGAATGGATGCTGAGTTGATGATTAAGATCGGGTACCGTACTAAGCTAACTTGTTGCATAGGCTCTGGCTCACTAGACCAAACAATGCCAGGTAACAGCTGATGTTGTTAACAGTTTAACGTGCTGTCAGAGGTGCCACACGACCATAACCCTGTATTAGTTAGTTGTCGTTTGACCCGGGGATCAGGTGGCGAGCGCTGAGGTGACGTGATTCCGTCCTGCAAGTCGGGGTGACCGACCCTGTACCGACTGAGTTACCGATCAGGATAGCTATCGTCCTCGATAGATCTTGTCATCCCAACTCACGTGCCACGTGCGTCTTCTGTGCACTATGCAATTTTTGGAGTTAATGTGTCGCAAATTAAAATGTAACGCATAGGAAAAGCATTGCGACAGGCGGCTGTGTGGCCTTGGCGGAGTTCCGATGTTCGCCGGCGTGGTGGTAGCGAGTTTGGGAGCCGTGTGTCATTTGCGAAATGGTATTTCACGGATACAAATTAAGAGTATCGTTGTCTTTTGTCTTTTGACGGCTGTGTGTCCATTGAACGTCCCCGCGCCCCTCAGTCGTCAGACCGATGTGGGTTGAGCTGTAGCGACACGTGTCGATCCTGAGCCAGTCTCCGACAGCGTCACGCTCCCGTCTCAGGAACTTCGTGGCCCGGCGGGCGGCCGGCGGCGCGGCGGGGGCGGCGCGCGCCCAGGCCGGCTCGGGGGTCTCCACTCCGACCAGCAGCACAGGTGCACCGGAGCCACGCTTCGTGGCCGTACCGGCCCGGCCGCAGCGGCTCCTCCACTCGGAGGCGTACATCAGGTACGGTTCAGTCATCTGGTCACTGGAAGGGGTACGTCAGGTACGGTACGGTCCTGTGACGACTCGGAGGCGCAGAGCAGCCACAGTAGTCCTTTTGTCACTCAGAGGCGTACATCAGGTACGTCCTGTCATGGCTGGGAAGCGTACATCGGGTGCGGTACAATCCTGTAGTCACCGGGAGACGCGTCAGGTATGGTACAGGCTTCTGTTCGCTGGGCTTATATCAAGTACAGGACGGTTCGTTCTCAGTAGATTTACTTCAGGCACGGCGCAGCCCGTGAGTTTTACATAAGGTCTTAGTTCCGCCCTGTCCACTACAAGTTTACATTAGATATGGTGTCGTTTTCTGTCCAGTGGGAAGGCACCGTCGGGCACGATCACTTACAGTGTCGTCCTTGGGTCTTTGGGTGCCTAAAGCAGGTACGGTACCTTCCGCTAGCCATTCGGAGACCTATATCAGGTACATTGCAGACCTCTACAGTCTGGTCAGACTACGCGTAGTGAACAGGACTGCCGAAATAGTTGTCGGAAAGATAGGAGATTTTCAGTCAATTCAGCTGATAGAGTGCAGTGTGGAAATCCCAGAGTGGCCTATATACCAGCCTGCAACGGTTTGTCTTTCTTGAGAGGTAGTATGTCGCGGCAGAATTGTTAGATGTGGTGTACTCTCCTGTCACCTCGGTATGCGGCCGAGGCATGCCTTACGTAAGACATTTGCAGGGATTATGTCCGGATCATGGTGCAGCTGTTGCTTCAGAGGGCATTGTTCAGTACGAGCAGGTGTTATTAAACGACAGATGTTGTTTATGGCCTGGAAAGATGGACCTGCCCTTCAGCTCTCATGCAACATCGATCTGATCACCAAAGTCTGGTTTAAAAGTAAAAATCATTGCTCACTTGCTGACGCTGCCTTAACGCAATGCCCCAACCCCTGTGTGAAAATAGGCTTTGCGGGGAAATTTGTGGACTGCATTCGTGGAATCAGCTTTTGACAGGATTATGCTTGACCATGTCAGCCATGATCACGCCATTCATCTTTCGCCGGCGTCCTCCCTGTATTCGTGGTCTGTGAACGCCATGTATGATGAAGCCTTGTGGAGCATCAAATGAAAGTGGATATCACCGTACTCGCTCCTCCCGCCGCAGGTGCATCGAGACCCTGACACTATTCTCCCACCATACATCGAGACCCTGACACTATTCTCCCACCATACATCAAGACCCTGACACCATTCTCCCACCATACATCAAGACCCTGACACCATTCTCCCACCATACATCAAGACCCTGACACTATTCTCCCACCATACATCAAGACCCTGACACCATTCTCCCACCATACATCAAGACCCTGACACTATTCTCCCACCATACATCGAGACCCTGACACTATTCTCCCACCATACATCGAGACCCTGACACTATTCTCCCACCATACATCAAGACCCTGACACTATTCTCCCACCATACATCAAGACCCTGACACTATTCTCCCACCATACATCAAGACCCTGACACCATTCTCCCACCATACATCAAGACCCTGACACCATTCTCCCACCATACATCAAGACCCTGACACTATTCTCCCACCATACATCAAGACCCTGACACCATTCTCCCACCATACATCAAGACCCTGACACTATTCTCCCACCATACATCAAGACCCTGACACTATTCTCCCACCTAACCTCATACATCAAGACCCTGACACTATTCTCCCACCATACATCAAGACCCTGACACCATTCTCCCACCATACATCAAGACCCTGATCCTCCCACCATACATCAAGACTTCTCCCACCATACATCAAGACCCTGACACTATTCTCCCACCATCATCCCTGCACTTTCTCCCACCATACATCAAGACCCTGACACTTTCTCCCACCATCACATCAAGACCCTGACACTATTCTCCCACCATACATCAAGACCCTGACACTATTCTCCCACCATACATCAAGACCCTGACACCATTCTCCCACCATACATCGAGACCCTGACACTATTCTCCCACCATACATCGAGACCCTGACACCATTCTCCCACCATACATCAAGACCCTGACACTATTCTCCCACCATACATCGAGACCCTGACACCATTCTCCCACCATACATCGAGACCCTGACACCCTTCTCCCCACCATACATCGAGACCCTGACACCCTTCTCCCGCCTTACATCGAGACCCTGACACCATTCTCCCACCATACATCGAGACCCTGACACCCTTCTCCCGCCTTACATCGAGACCCTGACACCATTTTCCCACCTTGACACCATTCCCCACCATACATCGAGTCCCTGACACCCTTCTCCCGCCTTACATCGAGACCCTGACACCATTCTCCCACCGTACATCGAGACCCTGACACCCTTCTCCCGCCTTACATCGAGACCCTGACACCATTCTCCCACCTTACGTCGAGACGCTGACACCGTTTTCGGGCGGCAGGTACATTGAGACACTGCAGCCGGAGCGGGTGCACGTGGGCGGCTGGGAGCGCCAGCTGCAGGCCACCCCCGAGACCACGGTCGTGCCGGACCCGGGCCGCCTGCCCTCACACTGGCTGGCCGACGGCCTGACCGACAGCGCCGGCGTCGTCAAAACGCTGTGGCACCTGCGCGACTACCTGATGAAGGACGCGCTCGGCATATCGCGCGCCTACGAGGGCCGGCTCTGAGCGCCCCGGCCGCAGCCGAGCGAGGTGCCGCCGGACGACCGGGCGGACGCGTCGCCGGAGGCGGGTCGGCGCAGCGGCGTCCCGACGCGACCAGCGCTATGTTTCAGTTGGCCACCTCCGGGAAACTGACGGAGTCTCAGCTAGGCGCCGGGCGCGCTTGGTGGTAGTCTGTCGTTTGTGTTCCTTCGTTTCGTGTTCGTGCCGTGCGGAGAGTGTCTCTTGTCACCAGCATTCGCAGCGCTAGCGTTCAGGGGAAGTTACCGGAAGTGGTTGTCTCGTTCACCAAATCATCATGCGTGCATGTTAGCATTCGACTGACTGACGTAGGCGGCGAATCCTCCGAATGAACTCTGCACATTGTCTGTCTGGCCGTTAACCGACTGCTGGACGGGAATACTCTGAATGAACTCTGCCCATTGTTTGGCCGTTAACCGACTGCCGGACGGGAATCCTCCGAATGAACTCTGCACGTTGTGTGTCTGGCCGGTAACCGACTGCCGGACGGGAATCCTCTGAATGAACTCTGCACGTTGTGTGTCTGGCCGGTAACCGACTGCCGGACGGGAATCCTCTGAATGAACTCTGCACGTTGTGTGTCTGGCCGGTAACCGACTGCCGGACGGAGCGTTGCCGCGGCGCCTGTCTGTGTTCGCGTGTGTGCGACGTTCCCTGCCCCGCCGCTGTGACGCGGCCCAGGCCCTGCCGGGCGGGAAGTCTCAGATCTCTGGCGGGGAGCCACGCTCGGCCCGCGCTCCGCGTCGTCTGCGGGGACGTTGTCAAAAATGGCGGGCTGCTGAAATCCGACGGCCGCGCAAACACGCGTCTCTCAGCATCGTGCGATAGAGTAGGACTGAGGCTCTCCGATTGCGGTCTGCGTGATGTACTGTGTCGATGACCGGGGCGCGGGCCGCTGTAGGGCGCCGGCCGACCCCCCCCCCCCGGCGCCGCGGATCATGGTACCTTCCCCGGCAGCTGCTCCTTCCGCCCCCGCCGTCCCCGCATCAACCACGTACAAACGGCGAGTCCCGCGGACCGCTGCAGCCCCGTGTCGAGGAAACAATACACAGTCTCGTTTCATACGTACTGTGTTCCATCGTGCGTGAACGGGCGGCGAACAAGTTACGGCATATGTAGGGGGCGCGGGCCGGCGTACCGGCACCCGGGGACCGCACACTACGGTGACGGACTAGCACGGGCCGTGGGAACACCCGCACCGCCAGCACGCTAACGAGCACTGGACTGACGGCGGCGGGTTAACGCAGGACGGCGCGAAATCGACCGCACTATCGAGGTTCATCCGCACTCCAGGCATAAGCGACGCATACGTATTCACATGAATTAACCGAGTCGGACAGGGGACCCCATACGATAAACACTTCCAATACTCAAATCACCGCGCTTTCGTCAGTAAACATCTCTCGTTCTATCACGCAGCAACAGCCCCCCACACTCGTCAGCGGGGAAGGCGAACCGGCGCCGGGCGTCCGGCTCGTGTCGTCCCCGGCTGAGGGGAGCGGCGGGCGGAACTCCCCGTGCCGCACCAGACGACCCGGCGACGGCGCCGGCCGGCCCGCCGCCGCGAACACTGCTATCACAGACGGGTGAGGACGGGGTGCGGTGCAACACGCGACGGTGGCCGCAGGAGGAGCTCAGGGTCGCCACAGGCGGACGTCAGAGCCGCAGCGGACCCCTGGGTCACCGCTACTGGCCGGCTGGGACGTGGCGGCCGGAGCAGACTTGCTCGACGCTCGGCGCGGCGCGGGCCGGCCGGGCGGCGCTCACAGCTTCTCCACATGGTTACCGGGGAACAGGGCCGTCTTGCCCCGCAGTTTGCCCGTCCACCAGCCGGACTCGTCTACGGCAAACGACACCGACGCGTCACCTCGACAAACGCCGCTCCGTCTCCGCCGATACCTGCGCCGGCCGCCGCAGCAGCACGCGGCCCCGATCGAATCGTACGCAGTAGCAGTGACGTATCAACTACTGAGCACTACGTTCGCCGTAGTGCTCAGTAGATTAATAGTAGTTTGGGTAAAGGATAAAGTGAGGTACTCTGTTAGTGATTAACATTAACGCGGCATGAAAGAAAAAGTGGCATTTTTTGGAAAAGCCAATGTACAATTGACGAGCCGACATCAATGCGAAAAGCACATGTAGTCGCTCACCTTCTTTCACCAGCTCAATTATCTCGCCCTCCCCGAAGCTCAATTCGTCGATGTCTTGCGCCTCGTATCTGCAAAAAGGCAACATTGTGTCAACATGTCATAGGATAAAACCGCCAGTCAATGCCGTGGTAACGTGCATCCCAATACATTTGCTTTGCTTTTTATTCGCCTACTGAATTTGTGGGAACTATTTATTGTCAATGACGAAATCGAACTACGTCAGTTGCACAAATAACCTCATCGTACTTTCCTTTCCACCTTTTCTAGGACCTATGGCAAAATCAGTTTCTAAACAGCTTCCTTACAAATGCTCCACACAGTCCTCATGAGGATATTTCCAGAAGGAACACTCCAGGGAAAGTTTCCACACGGCCCTCTGACGAGAGTTCCACACGCCCCTACGACAAACGTTCTACACTGCACCCTGGCAAGAATTCCACGTGGCTCTGACGGGCGAATTTGCACAGAACCCTCTGACGAGCTTCCACGTATCCTTCGGAGGGAGGAGTCTCCAATCGTCCCACACAGCCAACATCCGCGAATGATTGCCACCAACTGGGCCCAGGGGCGCCTCATGTGATCCCGCCGAGGCCCGGTACGTACGGGTAGAGCGCTCTGCACTGAGGCAGCGCTGGCTGGCGCGGCTTGGGGGAGGGCTTCGGTCGGCCGCCGGCCGGCATAGGCTTGTCTGGCTGACCCACGCTGGCCCGCTTAACACTACGGGACAGGAGACAGCGTCAGAGGAGCACGTGAAGATCCGGGCACGGTAATGTCGGCACAATGGTTCACGCAATGCCAGGAAACATTACTGACTATGAATTGCAAAGGGTTATGAAGCATTCATAGCGCAGAACATACTAACAACCCATATCATCCTCTCCAACAAACAAGAAATTCATTCACCAGCGAAAACTATTATACTACTCATTCACCAGCAAAACTAAAAACAATGTCGCAGTCGACCCTGCCCACCCGACCCGGGCAGGTTGCCGGCCACAGAGGACCACTCACCCGGCCACGCCTGCGTCCGGCGTGCGCAGGAAGCTGCGGTCGCCGCCGGCCGGCAGTCGGAGCTGCACGGCCTGACCCTGCTGCGGCGGCCGGCCGGAGGCGGGCCGCTGCCGGCGCGAGCCGCGCTGTCGGCCCGGACTCACGGCGCGCGCCGGCCCCGTCGGGATGGCGTACGTGGTGGCCGAGGTGACGCGCGGCTGGCCGGGCGGCGCCGGCCCGCTCGGCGGCGGCGGCGCCGCCTGTCGCATCGACGGCCGGTGGCTGAGGCCGCGGCCCGGCGTCGGCCGCGCCGGCAGCGGGCTGCGCGGGTTCCGCCGCCCATCGCGCCGCTCCTGCGACGGTCCTGCCAGCCGCGGCCCGATCAGTTCGCAGCCGTCGACTGGCACTCAGACGCCGGCAGACGGCATGGTGTCCGGCGTGCTGACTGCTTAACGCCAGTGAGAAATTTGCTTTCCAAACGAGCCCATAGCTCACATCGCCACCCCGAGTTTGAGAAAACCGGGTTCTTATACCAGTTCATGTCGCCAAGCACAAAAATCACACGACCTCATTCAATGCAATTTCACGACGAGAATTAACAAAGGCCTTCCAGGAACCCCCAAAAAAACATTCGCTCACTGGTATTCTTGTCCAGTCCGGCTCCGATGGCCACGGTGAGCTGTTTGCCGCTGGGTTTCAGGACGGCTAGGTCGCTCAATCCCCGCTCGAAGAGCACCTGACGCACTCCGCCGCCGCCCCAGCCCTCCTTCTTGACCTTGAACTCCAGCCTGCAAATCACGTGATGTCAGACGTTTGTCCTGTGGAACGATACCTCCATCGGATCCCAGAACACTGTGCTGTGCCTCTGGGTCAGAAGAAACTACAGGAGCAGGGATTCAGAACTCCTAAGGTCCCATGTGATTCACAAGGTTCACAAGCTCCACAAGCCACGAGCTCCACAAGTGCCTCCTAAAGCTGTACGTTCATTGAATAACGCCCCGAAAAATGGCTGTTTGCACCTCACATTTTAAAAGTAGGTAAAACGTTCCCTTTGCAGTGCACTGCAGAACAACGGGGGAACATCTCACTGAGGAGAGAAGTTGATGACTAAGTTGGCGCCGATGGTCTCGTCGCATTTCTTCTTCAGCACCGTGAGGAACTCAGTCTTAAATGTGAGCATCAGAAGACTGTCGTATTGGTTCCTAACGTGCAGCACCACAAGGTCATCCTGAAACACAACAATATAACATTTATAAACCCATTTTGCAACCAAGCTAAAAATCAAGCCACCTGGAACGTGGCATAAAGCACTACCGCGCGTCGGACATCGCGTCCTGCCGACGTGAGCCTACAGACACATGGATGTGCTAGGTCGGCGGCGCGGCAATCACTGCTACGGCAACTCCATGCACGGACGTACTTGCAGAATGCAACCCACACAAGAGTTCACATGTCTGGTCATTCGGAGCACGGTCGACATGCCTTGTACAAAACTTAATGTCGACACGGCCAGCTAGTTCAGAGCAACGCATCCATGCATTTGAAGTCCGGACCATGATCGGAGACTGCTCGCATAACAATACAACGGCTAACTGGCTGACAGGATTCAAATGTCCCACCGCAACATACAAAACGTCTCCTGGTGTTGAATGAGTTCTGCAGTGAATGGCACATCACTCGGTAAGCCTACGCATGGTACACCCAGTCACGATGCTGTTCTCTGACACATTTTTCAGTGCCACGACCACAGGTGAAACCGAGTGTTTCAGGTCACTGTTCAGTGGCTAGTCCAGACTGGGACCTTCCTGCCAAACACGGCGTCCGGAACAAACTGAGCCCCCAGTGCAACAAAATCGGTACCTGGAATGGACTGAGCGAGATGTGGCTGATTGACGGCAGGTCGATCTTCCTCTTGACGACCTCCACCACCAGTCCCTTCCGCGGTCCTTTCTTCACCTTCTCACGGCCGATCAGGTAGACGACTTTCGGAGTAAGGATCAGGTCCCGTTTGGACGCCTGGGAAACGGAGACAAAGAGAGATGTTAAAGCGCTGCCGAATCCGATGGGCGACTGTTCACGTGCAAATGACCGATGTTATCAAGTGGGCTATACGGCGGGGTTCATCTGACCATTCGCATCCATCCAATGACCGAAATGTAGATAAGCGTCCAAAATTGGATGGCGTGGTGGTTATCAAGGGTCTCCTGTTGCCGAATCCCACCTGCATTTCCACAATTCGACTATGATCCAGAAGCACACACTTAATCAAGCCACGTATCAAAGACGAACAGAACTAAAAACTGTTGGCAAAATCACACTGCTTCTTCTAAAGGAGTACCGATCTTGAAGCGCCAGTCGAGACTCGAACTGACCTTGACGCACCAGTCACCACCCCGAACTGACCTTGAAGCGCCGGTCGAACTTGACGACGGTCTCGGCGAACTCGATCCTGTCGCGTTTCCCGACCAGCGCTCTGATACCCGGCTGCTCGTCCAGACCGATGTAGTCGCCCACGAAGTGCCTGCGGCGTCCGCACACGGTCACATGCGGCCAAAGGTGATAAAATCACAGATAAAAACAGCTATAAGACAACTGCTCTGTCGCACCGATGCAGGTGGTCACTTGTCACGAGATGTAGCCAACACGAGCTATCGCGGAAAGTTTGCACAGGATTTGAGCATCTCCTTATCAAAAGTATTGAAGGTCGTGGCAACAACGTGCACATAACCCCGGAAAACATACGCTATTTTCAGTGCATTCGTACTAATCTACGACACGCGCTGGGCACGCACCGGTTGATGGAGTGCCTCCGCCTCTCCTTTTTGCCGTAGAACAGGTCGCTGGCCTCCTTGCGCTGCTTCTGGCGCTGTTTGGCGGCGAAGTAGCGCCGGAACGCCTTCTGGATGACCCGGGCAAAGCCGTCGAACCGCCGCTCTCGAATGTCCTCCAGCTGAAACAGCTGACCGGGAAGCGGGCCGTCAGGTAGGACAGGATGCAGTATACAGGACTTTGTCACAACAGCCTGCTTGATTGTGCAACGGAAGCGACAATGTACGAGAACTGTTGTCATGCAATGGCTTCCATCATCTGAGTTGCACTTGGCAAGCTCAACGTTAGCAACGAAAGGGTGTTTACTAAGCGCCGCACTGTAAACAACCCTTAGAAAATGTGCTACAAAACGTGCGCAATTCTTCCAAACGTGAGTTTCAATCTAAAGAAAAAGCCTTCAACGCAAAAAGCAGACACAGTGGAGGGAATGCTTAGCTTTGTCGTTCAAACAACGGAAAAAATGCCACCCAGCAAGGCAGGTACTCCGTCTACACCCTTTCGTGATGAGTCGGATTACATGGCATGGTTGTTGTCTCGTCACAGACAACAATCATGTCATCACTCATCATCATGTTGTTATCACAACAATCATCACTCCAAACAAGACAGTCTGCACGCCCATGTTGTCACTGCCTCAGGACCACGTGACGGGGCGGAAGAATCGTGACGTAACGACACCCTACCAATCAGAGCCGGCGGTAGCCAGCCACAGCGCGGGGCCGCGTCTCACCGACTCGGGCGCCTTGATGAAGATCTTGGTCTTGCCCAGTTGGTACTGGTCGTCGTCCATCCTGACGGCCGACATGATGAGTCGGATGCCATCGCGCGGATCGCCGCGCCAGCTCGGCCACGTCTGCTTGGTCAGGATGGCGTACCTAGCGCAGCGACCACCCGCGGTCACACGCGCGGCAACGCTGCGCACGGCCGGTCACAAGCGCGACGTTGGCGATCGATGGCGAAAATAAACCATGGCTCTCGTCATGTGAAAACGAATGGTTACGCGGTTGGGACATACATGGCTGAAAAACACTACCAACGCCAACAAACACTGGACACTGGCAAATGAACCACCATGGACCTGGACCTGACCTGGATGAATTATCTAACACGTATCTTGGTCAGGTATCATTACGTCATTCTGCAGAACGGCTCTAGAGAAAAGTGCCATTGTGTGTATGAATGTCAAGATGCTCATAGACATATCGGAATCCATACTGCTCATTTTTTATGGCCACTTTCTTTTTTATAAATTCAGCCCAAATGTGCTAAAGTAGGTGGCGTTGGGATGAGAGCCCGTGCTATGTCAAGCCTGTTGCTGGACGCTGACCTCGTTACTGAGGTGTTCCCAAACATGGAGTAACTTTGCCCAAGGCATCGAGCCAGATGGCGCTGGACGATCTTTATCGTGCCGTGCAACACCACGACACGGCCGCCCCGTGACCGGCTAACCCTTCCGGTTTCGGGCCAAATACAGGTGCCCGTTCTGGGACTCGAACCTTGAGCCTGCCATGCACCGGATCTGTTGTCCGGCTCCTTATCCATCAGACCACGGTGGTGGCTTATACACATCAGCATTAAATAAGGACATACCTGCCAGTCTCTATTTATACTGCTTTTACCACGCTATCTAAGATGGCGAAGCATCAAGCGCCGAGACCGGCCACATAACAGCTCACCGCCTGAGGAACTTGTCGAAGGGCCGCCTGTAGGCGAAGCCGGCCCGGCGGACCCGGATGTTCTCCTTGAGGCCGAGGTACTCCACCTGGTGTTTGACTCGACTCTCCTCCCAGTCGCCGGCGCGCTTCGTCTCGTTCGGCTTGATGCAGCTGTTCGGGGAGGTTGGCTCGGGTCAGCTACCAATCCTTCCCAATATCGTCACAGACATTTTCTGATACGAGCGCAGTGATCGAACTACGACGGAAAAACGCAATGACTTCCCACTGCGTTCTCTGTCACGTGATCAGCACTGCGCGAGCTGCGCAAGGACGGGCTCCAGACACGCACCAATCTCATCTTTTCTCGTACTCCCGCCGTTGTTCATCCCAGGCCGTACCGGATGTAGTGGGGCGAACACTTCATCAAGGTGTCCATCAGAGCGTTAGCCTGGCCACGGATTTTCGAGCCGGCTGTGGTCGGCCGCGATTTGCTGCTCTTGGAGAGATCCTCCGGGAAGAGGCTCCGCAGAAAATCGCTGTCAACGGCGCCACATGTGCGGTGAGTTAATGCAAACCGATCACATAAAGCCATACGGAAGCAAACAGTACAGACACACATAACCTGCCATGCGAAACCAACCATACATCAGTTATTTAAACATTCCTTAATAAAAACCTGTACATTATAGCCATGCCACTGGCTTAAACAGCATTTCGTATTTTTGACTCCAAAACATGTTTTTTCTCCGTTGCACAGTGTCAACCGACCCGAAATCGGCCAACATCCGTTCCATGAAGTAACAGATTCTCCGCAACTCACACTGTACTGGACTGCATCACTTCGACGATGTCGTTGAACAGGACGTCTCTGTTGCGTTCGCAGAAGCCGTCCACGTCGTAGCTGACTTTGCCTGCGTAGTGGTGGATGATGAAGCCCTCCTTGTTCCGCTCGTAGTGCTGGTGACTGGACATTGCCGAGTCCAGGTGCTGAGGAGAGGGACCTCTTCATTAGCGCGGAGGGATGACCTCTTGGTCCCGCATCGTAATGCTGCAGTCGACTGCGCACATATATGCCCAGTTTGGTGGCGTCGAACAGACAGGCTGGTTTGACGCCAGCCACGATTCCTGTGCATGCATAGGCGACCAGCGAGGCAAATGGTTTACTTTCTCCCTTAGTCCATTAAATTCCATCCGCAAACCGACTCCAACGAGCACCGCGCTGGTCACACATACCGCACCGGTGAACAAGTGAAGAGCTGTGATCAGCTGTAAGAGCGGTCGGCGCCGTTACCATTGAAAACAGGTTGGAAAGTGCCAGAGTTATCACTGTACCAATGAAGGCATGTCAGAGGGCGGGAGGTTTGTTACATTTTCACTGCTGTTCGTCAGAGAACGGGGTGCGGTGTGGGAGGTGGGGAGGGGTATTACCGTCTGCAGGTCACGGTCGGCTCCCTCTGTCACGGCGTGCATCTTGGCGCAGATGTCGTCCAGCACCAGCATGATGCCCGGCGGCCGCTTGGCCTCCACCAGGTCGCAGACGATCTTGTTGTTAAAGTAGTCGATCTGCCGCCATTTGATGCCCTCCCGCACGTACTCCTCCTGAGCGCAGCATCGTCAGCGTCAAAACACGTACTCCTCCTGAGCGCAGCATCGTCAGCGTCATAACACGTACTCCTCCTGAGCGCAGCATCGTCAGCGTCATAACACGTACTCCTGAGCGCAGCATCGTCAGCGTCATAACACGTACTCCTCCTGAGCGCAGCATCGTCAGCGTCATAACACGTACTCCTCCTGGGCGCAGCATCGTCACCGTCATAACACGTACTCCTCCTGAGCGCAGCATCGTCAGCGTCAAAACAAGTACTCCTCCTGAGCGCAGCATCGTCAGCGTCACAACACGTACTCCCCCTGAGCGCAGCATCGTTACCGTCATAACACGTACTCCTCCTGAGCGCAGCATCGTCAGCGTCATAACCTGCGCTGGATGCAAGCGGGGCCAGCTGGCATCTCACCACCCCGGACAGTATGTCAAGAGTATGAGCTGGACAAACCTGTTCAGCCTTCAAAGTCAGCTCGATGAAGATCTGCTGCAGCTTCTCGTTGACGAAGTTGATGCAAAACTGCTCGAAGCCATTGCGTTGGAAAATTTCAAATCCGTAGATGTCGAGGATTCCGATGTTCTGGCCAGTTTCTTGAGTTTCCATGGCCTTATTCACGGTCTAAAAACAGGGTCAATGTAAGATTTGAACCGAAGGAGTTCACAGTGGGTCTGATAACATAACTGCACCATGCAACGATGACATTCAAAACCAATCAGTTTGAAGGTACCTACTTCGATGAAATAGTTACCAACTTCTGCAAGAAACCAAACCAACCAATCCACAGACATTTTAAGAAAGTAAAATAGAATGCATCGAGCAAGGGTTTATTGTCCAAGGAAGATAAGTTACAAAAAATGATATCCTTAACTGGCGAGCTGTCACAAATACAATCAAACACCTGCTACTGCTCAAAATCGTTTACAACTTTCCTTTTCCCATACATCATGAAAATTTCCAACGTTTCCTTTTCCCAAACATCATGACACGACCATCCAGATGATTATCAAGCCAAAACAGAATCCAAAAAATACGCCAACTAAATCAGTTCCCCCCACCGTCAGCCGCGGCCGGCGACCGGCAGCAACCCCCCCCCCCCCGCGCGCCCACCCCCGGCCGCCGCCGCACCTTGACGAGGAAGTCGAAGAGCCGGGCGTAGAGTGCCTTGCTCCAGGCATCGCGCGTGTAACAGGCCTGCTCGACGTTCAGCGTCACGTCGATGCGGTCAGTCTTGCCGCCCCAGCGGCTGTCGAACACCCTGCTGAGCAGCTTCTTCTCCAGCTGCTCCTCGGGCACGCCGAGCAGGTAGGCCGGGTAGGCCAGGTACTCGCGGCCCTGCACGCGCGCGTTGTTGCCCTGCTCGGCGAACGGCACGTTGCCCATGTGCAGGATGGCGGCGACCGCCTGCAGCACGTCCATCTGCTGCTCGTCGGACAGGCCCATCACCGACATGGCTGCAACGGCAGGCCCACTTGTGAGTTAGAGCGGTGATGACAGACGACAGACCGCGTCAGAGCGGCCGCAGGAGCGGCTGGAACCAGGGAGGGCTACCAGACAAATCTGCCTGCGACACAGTCATCAGAGAGCCTACTGAGGGGGACGAGCAGTAATGCCAGCAGCGAGGTCCGATACATCACAAACGTGTATTCAGTCCCTTAAGGGGACTTGAGACAGTTTTAGAAATGAGTTGCACGGTTGTTTCGTGAAGTTTACAAGAGCAGTTATTTAATGTGAACACATATATTAACACTTTACTGCAGTGCCTTAGTCAATGACGTCGGGAACAAAACATGCAAGCATACCGAAATATATGGCGTATTATGTCAAAATACCCTATTTCGGACAAACTTCAGAAATCATTTTGTTATCAACAAGTTACTGAGTAAAAGGTTGTAACATACAGTTTGACAGTATTCCTCTGCAGCACGATCGTCACAGATATTAGTCACCATTTTCTCGCGTAGCCTACACAAAAATCCAACGACAAATACGCTTGCGAACGACAAATATGTTTGAGAATGGCATCGGCAATGACCGGGTAGCGTTTCCAGCAGAACATTCATTCATCCCTGCGCATAACTAAAGCACAATGGGACATGGGTCTCACAGTAAACTACTACTGAACGTAATTCGTACTGCCTCGTCGTTGTCGTAATACTAATCTTGTGCGGCGGTCATGATCCATGAAATTTTCATCATTTCAAAACGGTTAGACTCGAGTTCGCGACGCAATGCGTGGGGAAATTAGCTACCGTCCGCCAAGATACCGATTATCAGCATAGCCCAACTAGGTAAACTCCTCGACGTCCATTTCCCTGCTTCGATAAGGGTAGCAGACCCTTACGAATACAACCTGCAAAGCACTGACCTCTGAGAGTCTCCTGAAACTCGTGGGCGTCGTTGGTACCGTCCACCTTGTAGACGTTGGACTGGTTCAGGTAGGCGAAGTAGTCAGGTGACGTCAGGCCGAAGTCCTCTGCAAGCAGAAGGGTACGGTGTGAGTCAATCATCCATAAGAAGTTCTCCGTAGCATCTGAGTACTAGTGCCACGGTCTTTCGTATTGTGTCGTGTAAGCATGTTATCTGAGTAAAAGGCCGCCACTTAACTGCCTCGAGAGGGAAAGTTAGTAATTTGTCTGAGAGGCAAGCACGCCATGACGCCAGAGTCACACAAAGCGATGGACAACACTCAAACGCGCCAGCTAATATTTTTTTACGATAATCCAGCCAATCTCCCTCGGACACTTGCGTTTCATGTCGTTGCTGGCGCCGGACAGCAGCTGGTAGAAGATGTGGAAGTTTCTCTCGACCTCGTTCTGCCGCACAACGCGCGACTTCTCCAGCAGAAAGTTGGAGATCTTGCCGCCGACTGGCTGTCCGCCGGCGCTAAACTGCATCTCCACATACTTGCCCTGCAATGTGGGCGGTCATGTGAGAATGGAGGAGCCGCTCCCACGAACCGCCCATTCTGTGGGATCCCACGCAGCCGGCGCCGTCCCGGAGCCACCGAAAAAAGGCCGGACACCGGTCTGAGGCGGCACCGGTAATCTCCCCCCCCCACTCTCGTCCTCTGACGAGGACGGCGTGCCGAGTGTGAGAGCGTCTGCAATCATTTTCGTTAGTCCGATAACGTTCAACACAGACTGGGGTAGCGTCCGCCGATAGTTTGATCGGAAATGACGTGCGCTGTTGCGACTTATCGCAAACTGAGTGAGCAGATAACCGGTATGCGGCCTCGCTTCCAATAGTTTCGATAAATACTGCAGTCTTAAACCAAAGTCGCAGAGACGGCGCCCACATCGAATCGCCTTGTCTCGCGCCGAGAAAGAGCAGGCACCACATCTGGTCACAGCCGAACGGGAACAATCCCAACGCGCCGCGATTCCCATCACTGTGATTAACACCACATTAATACAGATAATGCCTGCCTTGGTGACAGTTCTGAACTCGGAGATCGCGGGTGCCATGGGACTGCCGTTGTTTAACAGGCCACTGCGACCCGGTTACGGACAGAGGCCGGCCGGTGTCCAGCTGTTCGGACGCATTAACACTGCCCGGCGAGCCGTCATCTGGCTAATGACGCGCGCCGCCGGGAATCACCATGGTTACGACCGGACCGCACAGCTCAGTGGTCGTTTAACGCGCGTTCGCCGAGATAGTGCACTTGTTCTCGATAGCAGTTTCACCAGGTGGGAGACGGACGGCTCATTGTTAGCGGGGACAACGAGCAGTGAATGACGCACCATGAAAACGCCCGTGATACGGGTAATTTCCGGACCGATTGGGGCTGTTTTAAAGCGGCGACGTGGGTGGAACGACCAATTCATTCCACTTGAGAGAAGCATGAAACAAGACAGATTTATTACACTGACGCGTACTTCCACAAACAAACGACCAGTGCACAACAACAAGAAGAGAGGGACACTCACGAATCTGCTGGAGTTGTTGTTGCGCACTGTCTTGGCGTTGCCGAAGGCTTCCAGCAAGGGGTTTGACTTGAGTATGATGTCCTTGACTTGCTGGACGCGCTGGCCGCCGCCCGACACGCGGGCGACGTACTGCATGATGAACTTGGCGGCCACCGTCTTCCCGGCGCCAGATTCGCCGCTGGAACGGCGCGAGACGGGACGAGGGTCAGGGAGGGACCAGCTCGCCTGGTCACAGGCTCTGGCCAGCCGACTGCCAGGCCGACACCGGGAATCGCCCCGAAGTCAGTCACTCTCGGCAAAACCGGTCGAGAAGGCAAAACTAGACCGAACACATGAACGTGGGATTCTGGGCCCACATGCCGACCAAAACCAGAACCAGTTCATCGGTCACAAGTGCACTTTGGACAGAAACCACAAAGGCCTGTTTGTTGTAAATCATCCCAATGTTATGCTTGGTTAAACCTCCCTATGCAATTTATCATTTACAACTACACTTTGGACAGAAACCACTGAGGCATGTTCGTCGTACATCACCGAAATGTGATGAGTTGTTTTGTCCATCTATGACAGATTGCCACAATCTGTCTCGGGTACGGGGTCGGTATGTACGGGTACGGGGTCGCGTGTAACACGAGCAGACACCCCTTCAATGACATAATCTGTGACCTTCACCATTTCTTTTTCAAAGATTCTTTTTTTGACGATTTTCTGTTTGTTTTTCTAACATGATTCTAAGTAATTTCTAACCAAAATCTAAATAAATTATAAATTCGGTTAGAATCTTTTTCAAAGATTCTAACTCAAGATCTATCGCGCGAGCACGCAATATTCGTCTCCGATACTTACCGCACACTTCTCACGTGCCAGTTCTGTGTTAAGACTAATACGTAATACGTGTTAATCTCAGCATCGGTCTTCCCTTCTTTCACATGTAAATGCCGATCTGATGTTATTAGTACCATACGCCTCTAAAATCACATGAAGCCCACAAAGGCTGTTAATTATCCCCAGAATTCTCACAGAGTTCCGCAAACGTTCGGGATACCACTGAAAAATTGCTATAAGCCCATGCGCTGCAATGTGTCACGCGGCCAGAGCCCACTACACATCCACCGATCTTACGAACGGAAGCGCTCTGTTTGCACTGCCAAGAACAGCCAGAGGACACGGGGCCGGACGTCCGCTGCCCCCTCCCCCCCTCCAACACCGAGGCGGCGGCGCGCCGGGTCTAGCAGCGGCCGTGAATCACTGACCAGCCTGAGTCAGCCGCCGAGGCCCGGGTACCTGGCGACCGCTCTGACTCAGTCGCGCCGATACCGTCCACCTCTTCCTGTCCGCCACCGGAACCGAGGCCAGGCTTCCTGTACACGGCCGACACGGAGAGATGGCGACGTGCTGCCAGCCGCCGCGCCCGAGGTGGCGTCTCTCCCCTCCCCTTCCCCTCCCCCTCCCCCGGCGAACGGCCCTGCACGAGCGCGCGAGGCGTCGCGCCGGCGGAGCCTGACCGTCGACCGTGAGTTCGGTTCCCACGGCGTTCGGATGTTTTATGCGTCTGGCCTGTCTGGGCAGCCGGCGGGAGCGGCCTGGTTCGCGGAGCCAGCGGCTGGCGGTCGGGAGCTACCACCGCGAACGCTGTCCCGTCGCCCAGAATCGAAACTGACATGTCTGTCATCCAGATCAACAGGCCAAACAAAAACCATCCAGTCGTGTATGAACGCTGAACTCTTGCACGTGCCGAAGTGCCGGCATAACAAAATGATACATCGCGGCTATCACGAACACATTGGAATTGAGCGATCACGATTAGGGGTTGGGACTGAAGACTCGTGTGATTCATGAGAGCTCACACGCAACACCACTCATCCGGTGAATAATTCGATCATCCGGGACGTCAGATTGGCAAAATCGTACGAATCACCCACACATACATGCATGACGCCAGCGTCCGAGCGCTGACACAAAACCTGAGCCTGCCAGTGCGTCTCGCCAAAGCGTGGGGCTTCGTCAACGACAGGTCACGTGCAAAAGTCTTGGATGACCCAGATTTCAACTAGGGCTTCTAACAGGCCAAAAGGAGGCCAGTAAACATTTTCCAGGTTGTTCCGTGCGAGCGAAAGAAGAACGACCAGCGTTTTTGGGAAAGCGCCACGAGGACCTCGTATAGACAGAGTAAACCAGTTACAGACAAAAACCTAAGTAAGACCGGCTTGGCCTCCCAGCTGAAACTGAGCGTCCTTGGCCATAAGTTTACTGCACCATTAGAATACCGCATGTGGAGAGTGTTAAGTGCTCGTTTGTGACAAATACACGCAGGTCTTTCACACCGTGAGGTGATGAGGGCAGTGATAATCCTTTGTTTGACTAACATGACTGTTCATTATCGACGACCTTGAGAGTACAGCCTGATTGTTCCACACAATATTAAAGAGATAAGTGCGACAACAGCCCAACACTGGGCCGCGTGAGCTCCTCCGCAGTTGGACGGGCAGGGTGGGGGGGCGGGGGGCAAGGAAGCACTTCGGGTCAATTCTTTTCAGTTAACACCCAGGGTTGACTGGACAGGGTCAAACGTTAAATTTTAAAAACACTGGGGAAGCCCCTTCCCCTCCCTCCCCCCTTCCGCGCCTTTGTTCACGCATGCATCCCAAAACCAAGCATGCTTATGAGTAACTCAGCAGCACACTGCGATTTTGATTCACAACAACGAATAGCATACGAGTAACCATCATGCACAAATGTCCCTTCTGTAAATCATATAGCGCATTATGCTCAAACCGCCATACTTTCTGGTGTCCAAAGTGTTATCTGACGGCGTTGCGTGCTCAAACTCGATAATGCCGCACCCATCACTTGAGAAAATAATCAGACGACTTCTCATTTCGTATCAACGATTTGGCCATGCTCAAAACAAAACGATTTTCGCGATGATGTGGCTGAGCAAGTCCCTTGCATCAGCATATAATTCTGTCAAAATTCATGATTCATAATTCTGACGGTGTCGTGTCACCGGAGCCTCCGCCGACTTTGTTCACTGGTTCCTGGCCCTCACTTGACGGGACAGTGATTCTCGATCCTCACCTAATAACGCAGTGGCTCTCGATCTTCCCCTGATAATGAACCACTGGTTTTCGAACCTTTCCTGATCACACCGCACTGGTTCACAAGCCTCACCTGATGATGACGCAGTGGTTCTCGGCGTCAATCATCATGTTACGGTACATCTCGTCTGCTAACGCGTACACGTGCGGAGGATTCTCGTGGCTGGCCTGAAAAAAAAACAGACCGAGTTGCAACAGAGCGGGCGCGGAGGCCACGGTTGCGACATCAAGGCAGTGCAGGCTCCACAGCTGCCGGGTCTCGTGACTCGATCACACGAGTGATCGAAGTGACTGTAACACGACGCGGCGGCAATGTTTGGCGGCTGAGGGACGTTTGAACTGCACCAACCGACGCAAGTTTCCTCTTCGGTTTGCGCGCTGTCATATCATGGTTCGAACCGCGCGCGCAGCATGGAGAAGGCCAATAAACGCAAATCGCCGCCCTTGGTATTCTGCACTCCGATCCCGAAACACACGTGAAAGGTGACACGACTCGGTCGATCCACCATCGGAGCTACGGGGTCGGGTGGCCAGCGTCCCCTCCCCCTCTCACAACCCCGGCTGCGGGGTCGGAGACTGCCGTGGATACCATACCTGGCCAGGAAAGACAGCGGTATGACGACCAACCATCGCCAACGCAGCCGTAACAGACATGACGCAGCAGGTGCTGCATACCTTTGACCCGGAAAGTTCCTCCGGAGGCGGCGAACATGACAGAAATGAATTCTGTTTCACCTTACAAAGCCGCCCCTGAATGAAAAGCCACCAGGATAAAGCGCCTGCAACTGACAACGAGATTCGCGGCAAAGTGGTGCCCGAGGTCGACCGGAAGTTTACAAAACGCCCCTTTTTCCTGCCAGTCGGCCTGCTATCTACTCGACACAGTGCAGCACAGCGCGCATCACAAGTGGACCTGGCAGCAGGGCCGCCGTCAGGTCCACTTGTGGCCAGGGATCGGCCTTATCAGCTGAACACAGCCGAGATCGAGTCCTGATACCGTGCCGACCCCGACAGCGGAGCCCCCGCTGCCAGCCAGAGTGCACAGGCCGCCGTTTCACCGCGCGCCGCTGTCGACTGCAGGCGTGTTATCTGGGCATCGGCATCGACTGGCCTGGAGGTACCGCTGGGACCCACGCGGTGCGGAGAGGGAGGGGAAGGGTCACGTGACCAGCCAGCAGGCGATGGTCACTGCCAACATCACTGTAGGCTGATGCTATTGCATTGCATTGGGTTGCATTGATGCTACTGCAACCCAAACACGGCATTAGGTGTGGGCTGTCAAATCAAAACGAAAATATCGCAAAACCCAGAACTGTTCACTGAAATACATATCCCGCAATCGGGTAAAACAACAGACTGAAAGAAAACGGAAAAGCTGTTTAATCACACCAAATCACATCCTGCAAATCACCGCCACCTGTTGCACATGTCAAGCATGCACCAGATCGCTGGCAGCGTGCGACGCCGCCAATGAGTGATTTCCACTGCGTCGCTTTACACTGCACAGCGCAAGCTTCGAACCGACCTCACACAGACAGTCGGGCCGGACACATGATCTCAACGCTGAATTCACCGACACTTCCGTCGCGGGCCGGGAAAGCCCCCAGCTGCGCCGTCCAACCGCCGCCAGGCACGGTGGAGACCACGGACTGATAGGCAGGACTCCCCATGGCACCCTGTTGCCTTCTTACAGCAGGACATCATCCCACCGCTACCGCTCCCTGGTACTGTTCCACGTGACGCACTCACCACTCCCTGGTACTGTGCCTTGTGATGTACTCACCGCTCCCTAGTACTGTTCCACGTGACGCACTCACCGCTCCCTGGTACTGTTCCATGTGATGTACTCACCGCTCCCTGGTACTGTCCCACGTGATGTACTCACCGCTCCCTAGTACTGTTCCATAAGATATACTCACCGCTCCCTGGTACTGCTCCACGTGTTTGTCGCCGTAGAAGGGCAGCTGTTGGAACGGGTTCACGGAGATAAGAACCGGCCCGATGTACGTCTGAGGAGAGCTGAGTTAAGGAAACCTCGTGTCGACAACGGTAACGGAACGGCTCTCTTCACCGAAAGACACTTCCACCGCCTTGGAACACGGAGAATCCAAGCGGTTTCTCTGGGCGGTATACGGAATGAAAGTCGTAGAGTTTCATTTCCTTTATGCGGTTCTCGGTGAAAATCCGTGTCTGCCGTAAAGTGAATGACAACGTTGATGCACGGAATACCGCAGATTCATTCCACTTGTGGTAAACTTTAATAGAATAGTCCAGATTGCGTGGCTTGTCATGTCAGTGGTTTCTACCGCTTAGATGCATGCACAAGTTCAATATTTCACAACACACTTCAGCGTCTCATATACCTCGGAGACCCATGCATAACGTGAGTTTCACTTCCGCAACGCAGTGCATGCATATATATAGACAAGCTGTGTCGTGCTGGAGTTGCACTATAGGTTCATTATCGATGGCAACTAACATTGCAAATGCCTACATTTCCCCATAGTATTTTCCCGTCAGGAATGTTAAGATTAAGTCCCGTTCGATCGGTCAGGAGCGCTTGTGGCGGCACTTTAAAGGCACGCGCTGCCAGCAACTAACTAACTAACTAACTAAAGGCAACACTACAGGAACCATTCTGAGCGCCCCTGGCCCGTCAAGAGTCGCGTCAGAGCCGTCTGAGCGAGTACCAAATCGCCTATACCGTCCCTCCGGTCACGCAATGTTCCTGCACGTGAGACTGACGGACGTGATACAGATGGCTGCGGGACTGACGGACACGAGAGTGAAGGGCGCCACAGTGACGGAGTAAGCGGCGTCCCGCGATGCGACCATCCCCCGCCCGGACCAGCGGCCTCCAGAGCGCGGCAAGTCACCGCCTGGGTTTCCGTGCTATGACGGCTCCCTGTGTTTCCCGCCACAGATAGAGCGAGTCCGGGCTCCGAGCGCAGCAAACGGCCCGCTCTCTGCCGAGCACCTGGTCCGGTCCGTCAGAGCCGTGGTCCGGTCCGTCACAGCTGTGGTCCGGTCCGTCTGGGTCGTAGTCCGGTCCGTCCGAGAGCCGTAGTCCGGTCCGTCAGGGCCGTGGTCCGGTCCGTCAGAGAGCCGTAGTCCGGTCTGTCAGAGCCGTAGTCCGGTCCGTCAGAGAGCCGTAGTCCGGTCCGTCAGAGCCGGGGTCCGGTCCATCAGAGCCGTAGTCCTGTCTGTCAGGGCCGTGGTCGGGTCCGTCAGGGCTGTGGTCTGGTCCGTCAGAGGGCCGTAGTCCGGTCCGTCAGCGAGCCGTGGTCCGACCCGTCAGAGAGCCGTAATCCGGTCTGTCAGAGCCGTGGTCCGGTCCGCCAGAGAGCCGTAGTCCGGTCCGTCAGAGAGTCGTAGTCCGGTCCGTCAGGGCCGTGGTCCGGTCCGTCAGAGAGTCGTAGTCCGGTCCTTTCCCTGTTGCTGGGCTGATTTCAGCCGTCCGCTGCCGGAACACCGCTCCACCGTTCGGCACGGCGGATCAGGCCGCCATCGGCCGGCTACCGAGCTCTCCGCCAACGTCTCCGGGCAGGACGCATCGGAGGCAGTCTGCAACAGTCTCCTACCCCGCCGGCGAAAAAGGCCACAGGCTTCACCATAATCGCCACTGTTAGGTCAGGAATGCACGGATCAGCGTTTTTCCTCTCCTGATACCGGCTACAGCTGTTCCCGTTCCTGCAAGAGGAAATAGGACCTCGGAATACTGTTTGGTCTGAGTGGTCGCCTTCCAGAAATCGGGCGACATCCGCCCCGCTCCGCTCTTAAGAACTCCAAAACAGGCCGGAGGCGGCTCCGAATTACCATTTCGCCATTTCCGCGATTTCCATCGCGGCGCTGATGGACGTGAATCGTGCGATCCATTGTGAATTAATGGATGACGACCACTATCTCCCGCCCAGGCCGCGCCCCTGGCTGTTTGGTGTTACGTGATCCCAGTCGTTACGTCATGTTTGGTCGCGTGCTCGTCACTCCACAGATGACATGGGCACTGTCATAATCAGCCCGAAACGGCAGGAACAACCCAATCAAATGCCCCGCTGCATTTTCGGCACTGGCTTGGAGCCTGGAATAAACAAGCTGATGGCGTCAAAAAACGCCACGACAGAGAGTTTTCCCGGATGCAAACACGTGACAAGCGCCTGAAAGGGTTTCCGGCACCAGCCGCGAGCAAAAACGCCGCCTAAGAACGCGACAACACGACAGCTTCCACTTTCCATCGCCATAAAAGTGGCCAGCGGCGCTATCAAAGGTTAGTTTTCATACTGGCGACCGGCGACGTTTTCCTTTTCACTGGGCCGGGTCACGACCAGAAGTGGCACTCGTGCGGCAGCCTAATTTAATTGGGCCGCGGCCGGCCGGGCTGCCGCCAGCGGAAGCCGTCCGTTTGTGAAAGTCCGCGGGCGGGAGCGACTGGACGACCGCGCCGTCACCGTCGTGTCGACCAGCGACGCTGTGCGGTGAGGCGACGTGATCAAGACGACGTTTCAACGATGCGTGATGGTACCGGGCTAGGAGGTCTCCGTGACGATAGTAATGGCGTGCCGATGATTACGTCGCGTGGGAGTTATTTTGACGGCATTTAGAGGTGTGCCTCGAAACAGGTGCAAGGTTTGCACCAAACACTCAATGGAGATGGTGCCGGCATGTAACCACGACGGTGGCTTCGTTTTGGCGGCAGTGAAGCTCTCTGCAATGGCTGTCACCCAGCTAGTTGCACGCTTGGCGTGGGCAGAGCCAGTCGAGAGCTCCCCCGCGGGCCGCTGCAGCGGACGCGGATCCCACGTTCCGGTCCGGCGTGTCGCAGCGGCCGGACGCAGCCGAGGCCGTCCTGCACAGCTATCTGGAGCGGCGCGCTTCTCGTGCCGACCTCGAGACACAGCCACCGCTGGTCTTTCAGGAGTCAGCACCGCCACCGCTACCTTTCGGGCCCAGTCTCCGGCGTGGTCGCCGCCTCCCAGTCTCCGCCGTGGTCAGACAATTCACGACACAAGGAATCCATCGGCTGCGCGGGCGGGTCCGGCCTTCCCCGCGAGCGGCGCTCATCTGCCCGCCGGCGCCGGCGGCCGCCGGTCGGGCGTCTCGGACTGCTGCTCGGCCGCGGTCTGGCGCAGTTTACCGCCTCACCGACGGCGGCAGAGGCAGAGCCGGCCCGCCGAGTCAGCGCCGGCCGGCCACGCTCGGGATCTGATTAGCCTGGTTCGCCGGCGGCGAGTCGACCGCATGAGCGATGACCCGCGCCCGATCATTCCACTCAGCAGCGCGTGTCGCGCGGAGCGGCGGCGCTCTGACGTAGCGGTGCTCCCAGCCCCGAGAGGCTGAGCCTCCGGCCGGCCCAGCCGCCCGCCGTCGTGTGGGTTCGCGCGCCGCGAGGCGGCACGGTTCGACGCGCGGCGCTCCCGGCCATTATTCGAGCACGGCACGTCCCGCACAGCTGCGCGCCGCGCCGCGCCGCCGGCCTGTGGGCGCAGGAAGCCGCCTGCATGGCGCGGCCACCGAACCGTCAGAGGCGGGACCGGCTCCGCGGCCGGCGGACCGCCGCCAGCAAAAAGGAGAGACGCCACCACGCCTGGTCCGAACGGCGCCCGCCGGCCGGGCCGGCGTCGACCTCGCCACTGCGCCGCCCGGAGAAAGTGCTCACGATGCACGAGCCCAATTTTACGCCGGCCGACCGCAGGTGACTGGAGATGCGCGGCCGCTTCTCACGCGCGACGTCGTGAGAAGCAGCCGTTCCGGAGAGCCGGCGCCTATCTCAGGCCGAGCCAGGGAGGTCACGAGCCAAGCAAGGATTGCGAGAGCCAGAAACTGCGCGGGGTCATGCGTGCAAGGCCATAAAATATCAGACGACCTCAGCGAGAAACACAGCCCAGCCTGGCGAGTTTGCAAGGCCACCGGCCACTCTGCAGGTTCATAAATTCTCTCATTAATTCTCTCATAAAACCGTCCCATAAGCGTTTGTATTCTTTCCTTACGAGAGAACGGCTTTTGTACGCTTCGCGGCTCCACGACACATCAGACAAACGGCAATGTTCGTGATGGATATATACAAACAAACCTGGTGTTTATTAAACGGGCACTGCATGGAGCAATGCACAATACTCGTCGGTGGCAGCCGGGCAAAAAGAATAACGGTGTTCACAGCTTTCTTTCAGACGCACCAACAACGTGCGACCGCGGCGCAGCGCTAAAAGCAGGCTCGGACTGTCCGGATAAGACAAATGAACAGTTATCCAGGCCTGTTCGCTCGCTTTCGCGGCAATTGTTCCACAAAGCGACGTGCCCATGCCGGTTCACTTTGCTCGGCAGCGGGAGGAGGCCCTGACAGCGATCTGATGGGCGGTCCACGCGCTACCATACGATGCCGGCCGCCGCCCGTCACGAACGAGATCAGCCGGCCACTCAGGAAATCAGTTCCGAAGCCGCCTGGGCCGCGGCAAAGAGCTAAACCTCCCGAGTCTGAGGCCTGCAAACCCAGCCGAAGTTTGATGAAAACTTTCCCGCTTGTTAAGCACCCATTGTACAGGAATATACGATCGCTGGACTGAACTAAATCACCACGAATTAGACCAGGTTTGTTATCGCGTCTACCTGAATTGTCCTGGAAACTAGATTACGGAACTGAATCACTGCTCAATCGACGGAAATTACTGGATACTTCAGACGGGTTTGTCTTTAAACTGAGCCTGGAAGAGTTCCTGGGTAAGACGGAAAACAAGAACCACAACGGCAACCATGGAGCGATTGCCTAGTCGTATCAGCAATGAAAAAATCCAGGAGATCCGCAGAAACGTGAGTCACAAACAACTGTCACGTCAGAAAAGTCATGGAGCAGGACAAAGCATTGCTCCAAATGTTTTAGTCATCCACTTAATCAGCATCTGGTCACATTCAATATGCGGACATTCAAATTTTCCCACTCACCGCTGGTGGGTCTGAGCTTAACCATTATTCGAAATGCAACCGTTTGGGAAAAGATATCGACACTTAGGCATCCCTTCATTTAGACTTACGTGTAAATAACCATAAATCGAACGCGATGTGCTACCTGAAGAAGAGGCACAGCATGCAACAGCTGCACAGGAATGGCACTAGCAATAAACTGGATTTGCCTTGGTCGCGAAATTGCCAGCACCTTGGGCAATGGATATGCGTGTAGGACTGCGCTTCGCTATCCGACTGAATCGTGACAACCATGAGATCTCAGATCTGAGTGATGGTCCCAGTAACGAGCGCACTCTGTATCTCGAGGCCTTTTCCCCCTCGATATCATTGGGTAGGTATCGGCCGGCCTGTCGGCCGTTCGCACGCTGTCATTTCACACCGCGACTTGATGAGCGCGCCACCCCACGACAAGACGACGGCGCAGCACGCCCCGGTCCGGTCCGGCCCGACCGTCGCACGGCGACAGCGGACCCCAGGCCGGCGACACTGCACCGGGCACAGGACAACGTGCGCACAAACCGGGGCATCAAGATCCGGCGCGCGGAGATGACTGCCGGCAATGCACCGGAGCTTTCAGTATGCACTATGCAGCATACTTTACGAGCAATGAATGGAACTGGTGTATGAGCAGACAGGGAAACCATCACTTCCTTCGATCTTTTTATGTCGCGGTTGATGCATTTTTCTGCAAGAACGGAGTCGGACGACAGCAGCAGTGCAAGGGACCGCCAGATTCAGGACGGTCAGGGACTCGTATTCATTTCGTACGCACTTGGAACGTTTCAGTTCCCCGTCCGGCCAACGCAGGTGGCACTGTAGCACCGCTGCAACTGGAGTAGATCAGCAGGGATTCTCCGCGGAGACACTGTACAGATACTGGGGAAGAAAGAACAAAAGAGGATGGATTTTGTTTCGGTTTCTAATTTTTACAGTGGGAGGAATGACTGTTCCGCGCCACGTGAATAAACTGCTGTGATATCAACCAAACTTCTCCGTAGTAAGCAGGAAGTTTGAACGATCGGTGGGTAGAACGTGCCATCAAACTGATTCAAACAATGGTGGGATGCCAGAGGTCAGAATGCCTGGAAATGTTCCATGTATCAAATGTTTTCATATTTTTCTCGGCCCTAACATGCCACACATAGTGCACCCGTAACACAATGAGAGCAATGTGTGGCTGAATTCGTCCCCAAATTGAACGACATTAGCCATGCGAACAAAGGTGCATTGTTCCCCGCGCCAAACCCACGCGGCATTTTCAGGCGGTCTGAATCTGGATCCTGAACGCCTCCAGATGGCGCCACCGTTACCATAGGACCGCTCTGGGCTCTGGCCGCAACGCATCTACCGCGCTCATGACCACGCAGAACGACTTCCCGTGCCCGAGCCCACAAAAACAGCGCGAGCCATACGGCACTAAGGAAACCACACAGCCCAGAGCTTCCTTCGAAGGCAGGTGTTTCGCACCAGACGTCAGATCGAAGGCCGGTTTCTGAGGCGGCGTGCCGAGGTCTGCAGCGGTGTCGTCGACGTGGTCAGCCGGGAGCGGCCCGTCACGTTTGTTTACCCGCGACCTCGTCACGGACCGCAGACAAAAGACGCCCGCCGAGCGGCACCATTACATGCCGCCGGCGGCCGGCGCACAGCACGGCCGAGGAACCGGGCCACGGCACAGCCCGGGAACCAGGGCACGGTACTACAGAGGAACCGGGCCACGGTGCACGGACGAACTGGCGCACGGTACGGTCCGGAAAAAGGGGTACGGTACACGGAGAAGCTGGGACACGACGCACGGAGGAACCGGGCCACTGCGCACGGAGGAACCGGGCCACGGTACGGCCGAGGAGCCGGAGCACGGCACCACAGAGGAACCGAAGCTTAGCACGACATAGAACGAGCGGCAACAAAACAAATCACTACAGAAAACGGCTAACCACTATACGTCGCACAGCGATATGCTGCATGCTATGCATCCTGTCCCTAGGCCTGCTTCCCCCCTCCCCCCCTCCCGGGCGATGCAGCAGCGCGGGGCAGTGAACGCAGCCACATCCGCAACTGATTATAAGCCAGGGCAGAAACAAAAAGCGCCGCGGAAATCTGGCATCCGGGCCTTGCCGACAACGGCTGCGTTTTTGCGCAGCACGACGCCTTTTGTGGCGCTAGCTGCTGCTACCTTTCGGCGAGCTCGCGCGCCGGGAGCCGGGAGAAACTCTGAAGTGAGTCCACAAGCAACCGAAACTACTGCCGTGATTATAACCGACACAGCACGACATAGCACTCGACGAAGGGGAAGCCCTTCGTCGAGTGTAGAAGAATCGTAACGTGCCGACTTTGGGTGGCCGAAATTTGAGCAAGAAGGTTCGCCGACTGAGGACAAAGATACTGAAGGAACTTAAAAAGCATAAACAAAAACATTATCGGGGTCTGGGCCAAGCCTTGGGCGCTTCTTCAGCTCACAAAACTTATGCTGAATCAGAGATGGAAGGTCACCAATCATTCTCCCAATACCCCCTCCCCCCAATCCCACGCCACACTCCTGACTGGAACGCCCTTCCACTCTGTGATCGCTGTCGGGACAAAAAACCGCTGAACCCTCTTCGAGATACAAATCGGCGCTAATACATACCCCCTCACACGATTATCTCACACGGCACTCCGAGCAAGTCGTTGACCTCAGCGCCGGCGGGCGAGCGGGCCGCAAAAGGATACGTAGATCCAGTCGTCGCTGTAGCGCTTCCGCAGGTTCTCGACGATGGAGTCCTCGCTGATGCGGGGCAGCAGCACCATGTCGTCGACGCCCGAGCGCTTCACATCGTTGGACTGCCAGTGGTACACCTGAAAAGCAGGGTGTCGTAAGCAGAAAAGTACGGCGTCAGTCGGAAAACTGGTAACGGAACGCTGGGCGGTGGTGCCAGCAGCAGCGGAATCAAGAAGTTCATGGAGTTATTGTAACAGAGGAACAAACAGCGTCGACAACAGCCTGACAACTGACGTTCACTGTGGCAAAGGAGGTCGGAGCAGCATGCATACTTTGGAATCTGAGCGACTCCTGTGAATCATCAACTGACGGCAAAACATCCGCTGAGGTCCGTCAGGACGGATGCGGGACTTGGACTGCACCGAGGTGGCCAAGCAAAGTCTGATATGGTCACTGGCAGTCTGCTGGTATCGGGCAGAGTCGGACGTAGTCCAACAGGTCGCCAGACTCCGGCAGACACATAGAATCAAAGCTGGAAAATGTGTTGCTCTTTGGTGTTGAGGACCACGAGAAAACCTGCGCTCCGCAAACATCATATATTCCAAACGTCTGATCATATGTCTCCATCAAAAAGCTACACTGTAACCAGGTTAACAAATTTCTAACTCTGCACGCATATGACTCTGTCTCCATTCAGTGAGAAGCAGGTATGATGATGTCATATGTCATCTGATGTCATAACTTATTTACACCAAGAAAGTCAACTTAGATCAGCGCTGCTCTTTGTTAAGTTTTGTGCTCCAACACAAAAATTATACTCCCAAGAACAAAAATCGAGTTTCCAACCCTGCACAGAATACAGAAGGATTTGCCAGAGCCGGACATGGTCAGGGTCTACACGGGAAGTTTCTCAGCGCCGGGCAGGGTCCAGAAGGGACGCACACGACAGATGAGAGTCGGCGAGCTGCGGTCAGAGCAGGTCGACCTGCTGTGACGTGCTGCAATACTGTCCTGGCCTGGGGGTGGGCCCAGTCGGGCCACGCCTGTCCGGCTCCGGACGGGAGCCCGCCCATCGGTCGCACCACGCCCACCTCTGTCCCCGGCGGGCCGATCCATCTCTGGCAGGACCGGGGACACCGTCTCCGGCCTGGGACAGTAAGGATGGCTGGCGGGGTTTTGTTCAAAGGATGCTCAGTCAGACTGGCCAATAAAAGAAAAGATGGTCTTCACTCGTCCCGACTACCGGTATTACTGGAACAGACGACAGTCTTCTTATGTCATATGAAGTTCAGTGGACCCCACTATCTGCAATTTCGCCATTCGCGCGTTCGCGCATTCGCCGGTTTCTGAGAAAATTAATTTGAAAAAGTCACAGGGTATCTCCTCTATATTTCGCTGCGGAAGATGTTCCTAGGGTCAACAGTGTTTTTATTGCACATTTCCGGTGAAAAATACTGTTCTAGATATGGCTATGTTGTGCAGTTATAGCATTTATGCGTTGTGCGGTGAGTACGGTACACTGGACCCAGTAAGACTTGTGTAATAGTGTGTTAAGTGTGTATTTTTTCAGGAAGTGTTACTGCCATAACTGTGTCTTTAACATGCATTTATTGGTCTCGCAGAGGGTCTGTAGGCAGTGAGAATAACTTAAACTGTAAGTAGAAAGAAGAGTGGTTTTGGGGATAGGTTCAGTCCACTCGTGGGTTTGACTTATTCGCGGTGGGGGGCGGGGATTCAATATTAAACCTCCGAGAATAGCGGGGTTCCACTGTAAACGAATACTCAGCACTTCAGCGCCAGGACATCTTCAGTGATGGCCATCTTCACTCATTAAAATGGCCTAGCGCCCAATCGTCAAGATGGTTTGTTTTCATGCGTTTGAAGCGAATATCAAACTCCTGGCGTAAAGGATATTATCTTATTCTCCAACAATCCTGGTCCATTTTGCAAATACTAAGCTCTTACAACCCACTTCAACTCTAACCCGTCCATCTCCTCTCACAGCGTGGCATATGAACTCCTTCGCCCGGGAGGGGGCCAAATCGGGTCAACGGGGCCATTCCAGCCAAGGGGCCCTCTTCGTGGCTCTGGGGCCCCGCTTTTGGATTTGGGACCCCTTTGGTCTCGAGGTCCTATTTTGATGCTTCCTTTTGACGTTTTAGGTGCCATATGGGCGCTTTAAATTGCCAAAATCTTTATCCCCAGGGAAGGCCCTGGGGAGGGGGGATGAGGTCCAAAATGCCCTACTCCCTTAGATGCACCACTAGCAGGTGCTAAACGACAAGACAACCCGATCCAAAATGATCGCCTGGATACGAGAGTGTACAATAATGGCAAACGGAGCAACAAAACGGCAAGGGCTTGTCACAAGCACGCCACGTTGGCCCCGGAACTGGAGATGGGGGCCGCGACAGATGTTTTCCGTAGCGACCCGGAGGTGGACACGTCTGACGGCGCTGGGCAGGACACACGGGACCCATCCGACAGAGCTGCCGCCGGGCCCGCGGGAGGTGACGGACAGTCGGGACGGCGCGCCGTCCGTCGCTCCCAGGCCCGTCACGCAGGCCGGGACCGCGCACCGTGTTCAGTCGTATCAGCGGCCGCTATCGTAATCACCCCGGCCGAGCCAGCCGCAAGGTCAGCCCATACAGACAGACGGGACGCCGCCTTTGTGTGGGACGGCGCCCACCGTCCGCGCCCACCAGGCAGCCTGGTACGCGGCGCACGTGGGAAGCGCGCCGGCTGGCGTGCGGCGCCACGTGATGGACGGGGTCAGGCGGGCCACGTGGGTGGCGCGGCTCGTGTCGTGGCTCCGGTCGACCGGCATCGATTCGCGCCAAAACCTCACCTTGGCTGTTTCGTCACAGCGTCGCCATTGATTACAGTTCACGGTCTGGAGGCATATGTTCCCCGGTGGAGTAAACCAGGTTTTGATTTGTGGAAGACTGCACATGTAGGCTTTCAGCTAGGACCTAACCCAAGCTCTGAAAATGCAGCTGGGGCTGCTGCCGCTCTCAACACCGGAGATCCACCCGATGTGGCAGACAACAACGCCCACCGTTCACGGAACCGCCACCGCCCCACTTTCCGCACGACCTTCGACACACCTGCGTCCATAGGAACAAACACGGGAAACACACATGGCAAGCAGCCTGAAACGGGCGCGACGGCCGCACGGAAGGCCTCCAAATCCCCTTGCCGCAAAGCCGCGCGTGACTCAACGCTCGGCAGGCGTTTCCAGCCGGGCCTTCTCGGAACGTGCCGTGTCTCTGCAGACGGCGGCGCGGGCCGGCCTGTCGGGACGTCACGGGGTCGAACAGCTGACGGTGAGTCAGCGGCCGGGCCGGGCGCCGGCGGGCTGCGGACGCCCGGCCTCGGCCGGCCCGCTCACCACCAGATGGATGGCCGGAATCCCGGGAACTCGAGCGGACGGAGGACGGACGCAGAAGGACGCCGCACGGCCGTACCAAACAATAACAAAGGGCCGTAAACCCGGAAAGCGGACGAAGTGCGGTTCGACCAGTTCACGGTACAACTTTGGGTGAAAAATGGAGAGCGGGACGAAACGACGGCGGAAAAATCGGAGGAATACGGCTGAAGGACGGACCGACAGCAGGGCGAGAGAGAAATGTCGAAAGCGAAAGCCTGTCTGCCGGACGGAGGGTTCCGAATGGGTGTGACAGGTGGTCACCAAACGGGACGGACGACATCCCTGCTCGACCGCGCTCTTCGCCCTGCGGACGAGAAGTGGTGGAACTGTCAGATCCCCGTATTGGGAGTCGCGGACGGGGTGGGAGCTCTTCGAGACGGGAAAGCGGACAGGGTAAGAAGGTCCGGAGGATTCGTGAACTCTCAGAGCCGGAGCTCTAAGAAGTGGATGAGGTAACAATTCCCAGGCGTGAGAAGTCCCGGAGGTGGAACCACACACGAGGTGGGTGTTCCGGAACCTGAAGCCCACGCCGCCGAGAGCGTGTACTGAATAAGTATTTCCTCCACCGACCTATCCGATTACGACCGGCCGTTTGGCTTCGGTCCGCGCCGGCCGCGGTTTGTCATCGACTAGACCACCACGACGGCACTGCCGCGCAGAAAAGACGCCCAGCGTCGTGGCTATGGTCGCATAGTATTGATGCTAGCTGCTGAACCTTCAAAATGTGTAGGTGGCTTCATACAGTCAATATATAACACGTAATTCACGAAGTATAATTATACCAACCAAAATACAGAAGATATAAGTCGATTTAAAGATATTACAAGCCTGGCACCGTGCATGAGGCGTGCTGGTACGGTTGCTACCTTTTTCTACTGAACCGTAGGCTTCACGAAAACTGTCGAGATGTTGAAATGTAAAGAACAGGAAATTCTAAGTGGCCAACAGTTAGACTGGGATGAACATAACACAATTTCAGCTGGTCAAACTGACGAATACTTCCTCGCTTATCCATCACCCACTACCAGCCCTACCGTGTTTCAATGTGTTGTCATCACAATCGCTCGAGTCGCCGACGGGACCCCGAGCTTCTTAACATCAAGACCACCACTCTGCTGGTCGTTTATGAGGAAAGCCAGACGTCGTCCACATAATCCAGCGGAATCAAGGTCAGTCCGTTCACTGTCACACCCCTAGACCCACTAAACAGCACGAAAACACGCTTAAATGTGATTTACAACTACGTGTACTAGTAAAGGACGTCTCCATTTCTCTTTCGTGTGGCTATTTACGCTAATGATAGGAGTCGCACAAATGACAAGATTTTGGTTCTCGTGACCACAAAGATAGCAAACCTTTACATCACTCGTGACGACCTGGCGAGCTTTCATGGTTTTCGTTGTCGGGTGAATCATTATCAGAAACACCGAGTCTGGGTGCACTAGTAACCGTATCTCACGCAGGAATTCCTACCGATGAATTTGTTTAAATTCGGCAAGTGTTCGTTCCTACCGAGAATACTACGTTCTTTGACTTCTTTCATCTTTCATGCAGATGCACGTAAATACATGGACGTTACAAGACAGTACAACAAATTATTTTGCACCTAACAATGTATATTAGCTACGTACACGCGTCATGAACTCCAATACACGTAGTACAAGAGCCACCACAAACTTCGCCATGTGTCTCCAGTGTGATGTCATTACAAACACATCTCGAATACTGCACGCGGTTTCCCGACCCATGTCATCCTCATGAAATGAAGTCACATCCCGCCGGCAAAAAGTCCGTCAGTCCCAACCACCCAGTTTCCCCTGACACGGTCACGACAGCAGTCCTAGGCAGAGGAGCCGTCTCTGAGTCTGCGACGGGCCCGGGGACCAGGACAACGGACCAGACCCTGTTCCGGGTCACAGCGCCCCTGCAGCGCCGACAGACCTGGGGGACAAGGGCAGCGGACCAGGCCCTGTTCCCAGTCACAGCGGCCCTCCAGCGCCGACAGACCCGAGGGACCAAGACAGCGGACCAGACCCTGTTCCCGGCCACAGCGCCCGGCCAGCGTCGGCGGCTGGTACGGCTGGCGCGGCGCCGGGTCGGGCCGGGCCGGGCCGGCTCGGTTTCACCTGCAGCCGGCGCGGCGGCTGCCGCCCCTCGTCCGGTCGGTCCCGTTCAGTGAAAGTGGGGTCGGCGAGGCGGCGGTCGGCGCCACGCTCCCCACGCTCAAACACCAGCCGGAGACGGCAGACGGCAGACGGCAGACGGCGCACTTCCTCCGGAACTCCCCGCCGGGCACAGCTGAGTCAGCCAGGCCCACCGCCAGCATTCACACCGCGACCGCCGCCGCCACCGCCGGCGCGCGGAAGGAGTTCGTTACTCGAATGACGATGGGCGGTCGGCTTCCCGTCGCCGTCGGCGGCGGCGCACCGTCGCCGGAGCGGCCCGCCACAGCCCGCGGCGGGAGCTGCCGTGAATCACGCGAACTCCACTGCGCGCGGCACGTTGATTCAGGCCGGAAACACAACGCTCGAGTTCTCACCGGCCGTCGTGTCGCCTTCAGGTGGTCGCCGCTGGTACGTTCGGCAAAAGTGAAGACCAAAAACGGTGGCCGGCGTGCGGCGTTTGCATAAAGCTCCAGGGGCATAAACCTTTCCTTTATAACTGTTGGTAAAATTTATGGATGACCTCAAAATCCGCGTCAACTTCCTCCGCAACACCAACAGAGACAAAAAGCTAAACAATTTATGGTATATCCACACTGTTTTCAAGTAACTACTCGGTTCTCATCCGAGCTGTTTACGCAAGTTACCCAATGATAAGCCGACCACAATCGAAGCGAATGCCACAGCATAACACGACGTAAACCCCGACTGGCCGCTTCAGCTAACGGTCTGCCTACTGCCAACTCCGGAAGGGCTCCTCGACAATCACGACTGGAGGCCTTGGCCTCCAGTCTCCACTGAGCTGCAGCGTTACCCCAGATGGAGGCCGTGGTCCGTTACTGTGGGCTAGGACGCACAGCTTCCTGGGCTCCAGCGTCCGTGTCTTAAGACAGGTCGTGTGTCTCGTCAGGCGTCAGTCAGTCGTCTGTGCGCACCAAGCCCCGACTGGACACCGCCAGAAGCGGTCAAGGCGCTGACAGGGAAGCATCAGCAGATGAACAGCCGTCACTCCAGTGGTGCAGCCCGCCGCCAGCCATTTCCGAGTGCGTGAGCAAAACTCCGGCAGGAAAATGGTCAGCACGGGTGCCAGCCATCAGAACTCTGGGAAAGTTTCGCGGCGTTTCAAGCCAAACCACGGAAAGTCTGGCTCCGCTGAAGGCAGTTCATCTACAGTCTTCATTCCTTTAACACGTGTTAGCGTGCTAGCGGGTGTCACTGTGTTTCAGGTGTCATGCTGGTGGATGGTTGTGTCGAATCCAGTGTGGAGGGATGTGATACTGTGAGCCGCCGTGGCCGCTCGGCGGCGGTCGCCGGGCAGTGCCCCAGGGCGGCCGGCTCACAGGCGACCTCGGGCGTCCTTCACTCATTACAGCGAGTCGAGTATCAGACCTCGTTGTGTTTCAAACTGAATGAAGGCTGAACCATCACGACAAAGCGTCACCATTCCTGCAGGCGCCATAGACACTGCCAACTACGCTCCAGGCCTGGGACGCAGCCAGGATTTTCTTAAGAGGGGGGGGGGAGCTCAGTGTGAACTGAAATCATACGAAAACGGCCTGCCGGGAAGACCATGTGCGAAAGTTTTCACAAAAAACGCAGGCCCGGGGGCAGCCCTCCGGGCCCCCTTGGCTGCGCCTACGCTACAAGCATAAACGCAGGAACGAGGAACAGATTAAAGTGTTCGGGAGTAACGGGCGGGCCGCGGTGGTGCAGTTAGGCCGCGGTGGTGCAGCTATACGGAGGGTGCCTGGAGGAGATTTTCCCAATACAGCACTACCCAAACCTCTCTCTTCCTTTGGTATCTGTGTCTGCTTTCGCGAGTAGAAGTTCAAGATCTCCCAGCGCCTCCGTTCGACACTGAACGCGGTGGTCACGCGTGGCGTTTGGCCCCGAAGCAGACCCGAACGGCAGGAAATCAAGGTCGTCCCACGAGCAGAACACGATGTTAAAGAGCCTTGTTGCATTTGCATGGCCTGCACAGGCATAAGCCGGCAGATGTGAGGCCAGACAAGATATCTGGCTATCTACATCCCGCTCAGCTCCACATGATAAAGCTGGCACAATCTTGACATGCACTGACGTCCGCATACAAGGCTCCAAAGTCAGCAGCGGCCTTATCAACGACATGAAACTCAACCAAACATCGTTAAACGGACGATAACGCGCTACATGATAACAACGTTACGCCCGTTTGCAATGTCCATACGGCAAAGAAGGGCTTCGCCATGGTGTTCACGTATCTTTTTTAACGGCGCTTTATACGGTCCCATCTGCCGAAGTCCACGTTCTGTGGGAATCCGGATAAGCGTCTGACTCTCGAACGCAAGCGAGACGATGGAGCCGGCCCAGATTCTTACCATGTTTAGTGCTCTTCTGTAGCGCTGGTAAGGACCTCAGTGCATTCCCAGTCGAGCGTCGAACCCGACAGCCGGCACTGCCGACCACTGGCCGCTGCGCGCTTCACCCGGGCCGACGAGCGCGCCCGCCAACGGTCACACTCCAGAGCACCTGTCGGCTCACAGTGCCGCCTGCTGCCCCGACCACTGCCACACCGCGCCAGTACTGTCCGCCACGTGCAGGCTCCGACCCCGGCCCTGCACCCACCCACCGCCGCCTCGCTTAGGCCACTGAACGCTCGGTCTGCGAGGACGGCCGCGCGGTACCACCCTCCCCACAAAGCCTCGTCAGAACACTGAACCAGCTGACGTCACGAGATCAAGTCGATGCCAGCGCTCGCAGTGGCCAAATTAAGAACTACGGTGGCACTGGCGGGCGGTACGAAACGGCGAAGCAGGGCACCGCTATCCGTGGCTCCACACAGGGGTGTGGGAATTCAGGGACGGCGGATTGCGTTTTCGGCTGGGGGAGGCCAGCTCTATCGGATCAACAGCCGACCTTCATTTGGGTTACCTTCTTCCCCCTCCCGAAAAAAACTGAATTTCGTTCTTTTTGCCATCGCCCAGTTTTTCGTCAAATAAACAAACTTGTTTTCCCAGGTTTTGGCGCTAGTGTACACTTGTGTTCTCCAAAATGCGTGGATATTTCTATTCAGGTCTGTATCCATTGCCATTTTTAAGGTCTTTGCCCTTGGGCATCCATCTACATAATGGCGAATGATGCAAACTTCTGCTTTTTATGTTGTTTACGTTTACATCACGAATACAACATAAGTATAAAGCACATTTGTAAACGGTTGAGACAGTTTCCTCCCACAACATTAAAGTATAACTCGACGCTCAGTAACAAAGTTCTTACAGATGATCACACGAGAACAAAATAATTATCCCAAGCACTTGCCAAAGCAGCTTTGCCTTTCCGTCCCCCCCCCCACACACACATAATGTGATAATGCCAGCACCAAACCTATGACATAATGGACTAGGGGCGTAGCCAGGATTCCGCCCAGGGAGGGAGGCCAAATTGGATCAAAGGGGCTCTCGTAACCAATGGGAGCCCTCGCGAAAGGCGGACCCAGGATTTCGCTAAGGCGTGGGAAGGGTGGGGGCAAATGGCCAGCGCGGGGTCCACATTTTTTGCCCTTCAGACATGAAAAATGACGTAATTTTGTTTTTTTACGATATAAGATAACCGAGAAAATTCAAACGCGTCATTTTATTTCAGAAAATTTTGCGTTTTGTTTCCGAACAAAGTGTCCGAAATTGGACAAAAACGACGAGATTTTAGGCGGTTCCGTCCCTCCCTTCATTTGAAATGTCGTGCCTGCATCTGGTCCAGGAGCCCGTCTTCCCCCCATCCCGTACCTTCTGGATTTTTTTTTTTTAATTTAGATTAGTTTAGTTTAGTTTCGTTTGGTTTAGGTCAGCTTAGTTTAGGTTCCCTCTTGCAGTTACAGCGGCACTTTTGGTGGTTTCGTGCCGTCTGCCGTGCCAGGATCCTCTAGAGGTCTTAGGTTCCTTTTACAGTTTCACGTTCGCCGGAACGGCTCAGGCCCTCCATTGGCAGTTTCAAGGGTACCTCGGACAATCTCAGGGACCCATCTGGAAGTTTCAGGGGCGGTTAAACCATCCCGGGTTCCCTCCTGTCGTCCCTGGGACGTTTTTGCCGTCTAAGGAGTCCTTCAGACACTAAAAAGGCCATCTATAAGTCTCTCTTCCGTGAAAGACACGCCTTTTGCAATGGTCTAAGTCCTTTGACCGTTTCAGGAGCAGTCTGGACGTCTCAAGGTCTAGAAGTTTCAGGGGCCCCTCTGGTCGTCTCAGGGGCCCCTATTGCTAGAGACTTCTAGTTAGCAGTCTCAAAGATCCCTCTCTAGCAGTCTCCGTGGTCCCCCTGCGGTCCTGGGTACCTCTCTATCATCTCTGGGAAACATTTTTGCCATCTCAGGGGCCCTCTGGCAGTTGCAAAAGACCTTTTGGCAATTTCAGGGCCCCTGTGCAGTGTCATAGATCCTGTGAACGTCTCCAGTGGTCCCCATGGCTGTATCAGGAGTCCTCCTCAGTTACATGAGGTATATCTGGCAGTCTTTCAGGGCCCCTCCAGCCGTAACAACCCTAGCCGTTTAGTTGGCGCTTTATGGGCTTCATTGGCAGTCTCAGGGGATCTTGCCCGTGCTAGGAGCCCATTTACACTCAGGGGCCCTCTGGCCGTCCGGCGCCCCAATAAAATTCAAATACCGTCTCAGAGACCCTCTATTCGTCGTATCCAAAGGGCCCTGCGACCAGTTTGGCGATCTCAGGGGTCATCTGCGGTGTACGGGCCCATCTTGCCATCTCAGAAACCATCTGACCTTCCTGGGGGCCCCTGACAGCATGAAGAACCCCGAGGGTTTCAAAAAGGCCAGTGTAGCCCATTTTTGGTTCCTCTCGAGGTTGGGCAGGTCACCGACGAATCCCCGTTCAGGGGGCCCCTCTGGCTGGCAAGGGTCTCCTTATGCCATGCCAGGCACCATCTTAAATTCTCTCCATCTCTCTGGCAATGTTAGCGGTCTCGTGGACCCTTTGCCGTGTTGGGCCCCTTGCAGTCCCAGGGGTCCTCGAAGAGTTTCAAGGACCCTTCTTTCTATCTTAGGGGCCATCTTACCGTGTCAGGGTCTCATTAACCCTTCCGGAGGCCCTCTGACTACATCAAGAATCTTCAGCTTTTCACTCACAGGACCCCCTAGGGACTCAGTCCTCGTCTTGGCCGTCTTAGGGGCCCTATGAGCCATCTGCCGGTCTCGGGAACACTCTGCCGTGTTGGGACCCTGTTGTGGTCTGAGAGGCCCTTTGGGAGCTTCAGGGGCTCTCTATGCGTTTCAGAGGTCATCTGGCCTCCAGGAGGCCTCTCTCTGACTGCATCAAGAGCCCGTCAGGTTTTTATAGAGACCCCGTGAACCTCATACGGGGTCTTAAAAGGAGCCCCTTCGGGACTCCTTTTAAGGCTGACAGGGGCCCCTTCTCAATACTCAGGGGGGCAGGGGGCGGTCAGTCCTATTGCTCCCCCTTTGGATCCGCGCCTGGCCCTCGTAATCAGTGGGGCCCCATGTGGTTAAAATTACTGTCTGTTTGTAAAGGGGCCCCGCTGAAGTGTAAACGGGGACCATGCTCACCTGTAAAGACGTTCCTGCCGACCTGGCGGGTGCCTCTTACAGGTCGGCAGGGACATTTTTACAGGAAATCAGGGGCTCCTGAATGATCGTTTAGGGGCCCCTGTTGGCCAAGGGGTCACTGCATGTCTGTAGAGGGCACCCTATTCACCTGCAAAGGGCCCCTGTCGACCTCTGGAGGCAGGGGCAGGGGCCTTCTTCCAGACCGACAGGAAGAAGGTCCCTTCAGAGGCTGGCAAGGGCCCTTCATGGGTCTACGGGGGGCCCTCCCCAGAAAAGCAGTGAACTCCCCTACAAGCTAGCACGGGCCCCTAAACGTTCATTCAGACCACGGGCCTCTCTTCATAGCACAGAGCCTTCTGGTATATTCGGAGTGCGTTTTCTTTCGGTTCGTAAGTCTTCTTTAATGCTTAAAATATTCCTATTTTGCTTTAACTGTCTGTTTCGGACAGTGTAAGACGCCCAGCTATCACCTCACGCTATCACGCTATCACGTTATCACGTGCGCCTCACGCTATCACCTCACGCCTTACGCCTGGCACAAAGAAATGGGCCTTCGGCCCCAGGGGGCCCGCTCGGCCGCCAGGTGACCCCGCTTGGCCTCCAGCGGGGGGAAGGGCATGGCTCCTTTGCCCCCTTGGCTACCCCACTGTAATGTGCGGAACCATCTTACCAGAGTGCCCAAGGGATTAACAATAAGTTCCATGCTCCACACCACTACGCATGGTATACAAAAAAGAATCTCAACATACATCAAGCTGAATGACGCTAAAATCACATAAGGCTAACATATAATAAATACAGGGGTGTCGATTTGTATTCTTTCGAGGGCCCCTGGCCCACCCAATGTTGACTGGGGCCCCTCCAATGTTGGCTTGGGCCCCTCCAATATCTTCTGCCAGTTTTAAAGGGAATCGGGAAAGTAACGAAAGAAACGGCCGCAATAGATAAAAGATAGGCAGAAAGTACAGAGTAAGGCATAAAGTGATGTATCTATCTATCTTTCTATCTTCCATGTATACATACACCTATATACATGGGATATACGCAATTTTTTATTTGAAAAATAGGAACAAAAAACTCGAAAATTTCCATTGGTCAAAATAAAGTGGGCTAAATACGTTGAGAAACCCACATATGTGGGGAGGATAGGTTGTCGGGCCGACGATTCGGCCCACCCAATCATTCACAGAAATTGACGCCCATGAATAAATATGATATAATTTCCACCATAGGGCTAATGTTAAATTTCCAAAAAGTGGGCGCCATGGCCCCGCACTCCGCCCTTACCCCTGTTCCTACGCACATGTATTAATGTCCACAAAAACGGTTATATTTCTCCCTATTGACGTCACGTTTGGTGCCAAGGGCTACCGCGTACACCTGTGCTGATTACTCCTGAAATCATTGCCAGAATCGTCGCGTCTTATAATGGGCGCCGAGTGCCATCAAATTTAATGACTACCGTATCTCAAAAAACCTTCGGATTTGTACTAAATTTCACGAAAACTGTTATCCTTTGTCGACGATGCCACCACAGTGATTTTTTCCTTTTTTAATAGCGTAAGGTTGATTTTTTGCGATTTTGCTTGGTGCAGTCACCAAAATTTCTGGGGGGCAAAAACATAGTTTTGCCCTCCCAGCCTGACGGCTGGGGGGCGGCCGCCCCTCCTGCTCCCCCTTTTCCGCCGTCGCTGTGTGGGATCCTGTACAATTGGGGGACTCCAGCGCCCCTACTTTGCGGTTTGGCCTCCAACCTGGCAGACCGCCTCGAACCTTTTCAAAATAGCAAAACAAAATGACCCAAGTCTGGGGAGAAATCAATATTTGGAGGTACCCCAGGCTGATCGAGCCAGGGCTGAGCACCTCCCCCCCCCCTCCCAACCGGTTTTGCGATCCAACACCGCTGGCTCCACAACAGGCATGAGTGAAGCTTCCAGGGGTGCGAGAACTCCTCAGTTGGAAGGGCGTTTAATGGGGGAGGAGGGCAAAGAAACATTGTGGGTCAATTGTTTCCAGTCAACGTCCTTAGAATCTGTTAAATTTCAAGAAAGCTGGGAGGGACAGTAGCGGGCCTATTTTAACATGTTAACTGGGGGGGGCAAATGCCTTCTCAGTCGGACACTTTGCCCCCCCCCCCCCAGTCAAGAGCCTTTGCCCATGCAAAGAAAAAAAACAGCCAGGTGTACCAGCGTAACCAGGAGAGTATTCCATAAAGCGCTGCGCACGAGAGTCTCGCGAAGCAGTATCCTATCAACGAAGGATGTGTTGAATCATTGAGCAATGTGGGAGCACACTTGCAAGCATCACTTTATGATACGTCTTGCAGGCACACCTAGTGACCGCTGGCGAGCGTGTTTCGTAATTAGTACGCCGGCACCCGATGCCACGATTGTCTGATGGGAGGAAAAGGCGTTTCATTGCATCGTAAGCACGTTAAAAATGATGACCGTCTTTGATGTGTTCAAGCGCAAGAAAACTGAAGGGTGAGCTGGTGGGCAGGGCGATTTCGCTGTGGTGAGATGATGTTTATATGAATGCGGTAACAGTCCAGCAGTGCTGTAGTCATCATCAATCATCCTGATCCGAAAACCCTGCTAAAACTCCAGTACCTAATTGGTAGAACTTCATTGAACTAGGCGGTTAAACCCGAGTTTCACGCAAGGAAAAAAAAAAAAAAAATAATCAGTCATATATTAAAACCGTCACTCTTGCTGCTCCTTGTGCAAGGGTTTGTGCATCCCATGAGCATGCTTCATCTGCTTCACGAACATGGCATAGCCCAGACTGCAGATAATGACAAGTGTTAACGATATCTCACTGAGGTGGGGCTAAGGCGAATATTTCAGTTTGAGGTGTCTTTTTTATTTTAGGGCCGATAATCTGGCAATAGAGCAGTTTGTTCTGCCTGTGTTGGGACAGCCTTTGCATCTTTGCGCATTGTTGGAAAACATATGGCCAAAATTCGGTGGGAAACTGTATTTTGGGGATAGATTAGATCAACAGAAACTATCCCGGACAGGCAACCTACAGCCTCATTTAGGGAAGAATCGAAGCTGCCGCAACATCTCGTCAATATTCTGGTCATAGTTTGCGACTGTGACTTATATATTTGAAGTACCACACCTTGCCACGCCACGGTAACTCACGGTGCCGGTCTGGCAATTTCCTGCGCGTTCTTAGACGTCAGGATATTTAAGGACCACCTGCGCCAATGCAGAAAGTACCTTTTATAACGGAAGCCTGTGCCACTATGGCTGCACCATGAGAAGAAAAGCCGAACTTTGGTTGACCGGTGCTCAGAACTGCCTTCGCGGGGAGAAGTGCTACTGCAATATTTTCAGTTCCACCGTGTGGATGGGTTTACCCAGAGGCAGGTCAAAACACAGATCGTCTGCGAAATGATGAAGTTGTGGAACAAAGCCCGTATTCTCACTGCACAGGAGCGGAACGTAATAAAGAAGCTCAACGGGAAGCTTGATTACTACCAAGCTGCGATCAAAGGCAAATGCTGGAGGTCCACCCCGGAATGGACAAGAAGAATGGATTTAGGGACAACCTCAAAAACCCTTTTGGCCTTGCCCTTGTCGGCACCATTAAGATCATCAAAACCAAGAGGATACAGACATTCTCCAGGCCCAAAGGGAGCCAGGTCGCCGAGGCGTCATGGTAGTATTCGATAAGTTCCCTTCCGAGAAGGAGGAGCGAGCTCTTCGGCGACAACAGTAGGCCGAAGCTTTAAAGGGCCCGCCGTTAGACTAAACAGCAGACCAAGCAGGAGGCAACTGCCCAGTTGGAATACTCGTCTACCGACAACACACAACTGACAGATCAGGATGACCCGCAGCCCTTGGCCATGCCTTCGAACCGGTCCTGCAGAAGAGCCAAGAACATCGCCACTCCTGGTCAGGCAGCAGCCCTCGATCGGAACAAGGTCAATGATCGTTCTGCAATCCACTTCCTATCGGCAACGGCTTCGGCGCTCGGCCACGACTCCTCTGAACTGGCGATCACAGAAGCTCGGCCAGGCGGGCACGTAGATCGCAGAGGAAAGCCATTGCGGACGAAATCTAGCATTCTTTCCCCACGCCACCCGACCTGGTGGTCCACTGGGACGGCAAACTGTTAACTGGCGATGGAAAAGAAAAGGTGGATCGACTCCCTGTCATTGTAACCGGTCCAAGAAGTGCCGCCAAGCTCTTCGGTGCTCCGAAGTTTGCACGTAGAGCCGGAGCAACGCCAGCCGACGTTGTCGCGCATTGTCTGGAAGACTGGGAGGTTTCGGACAACGTCGTCGGCATGAGCTTCGACACCACCTCCAGCAATATTGGACAAGTTGTGGGAGCAAGCACGCTTCTTCAACAGAAGCTTGAGTGGCAGCCTATTCACTTCGCTTGTCGTCATCATATCTTCGAACTGGTGGCAGATGCGGCTTTCTCCACACGCTTCGGTCCGTCCTCGGGACCGGGATCTCCTTGTTCAAGCGCTTCAAGAAGAGATGGAGGCTCATTGATTGGAACAAGTTCGAATGCATGATGTATGAAGACCTGGAGCCAGCAGTGGCCAAGACGTTTTTCTCCTCCAAGGGTCGTGTCGTCGCCTTCTGCCGTGAGAAGCTCGCCGAAATCCAGCCTAGCGATGATTATCGTGAGTATTTGAGGTCTCGATCATCCCTTTGGTCAAGAGCCTCCACGGGGAATCAAGTTCCCCAACCAGGTGCTCTCCAACGTGCCAGATGAATGGTTCCATCGTGCCAGATGGATGGGGCGCATAATCTGCGGGATCAAGATCTGCTTGCTTTGCCATCAGTTCTCCGTGACTCTCAGTGAATTAGGAGCACTTAAGCACTTCGTCTCTTTTATGGTTGTTTTGTACGTCAGTGCATGGTTCTGCTCTTCATCGGCGGTCAACGCTCCCGTGCACGACCTGACCGTTCTGCAAAGCCTGATTTGAATGCCGAAATTCGAAGGGGATATCCGAGGAGTTTGCCAATCACCTATTATCTATCATGACATTATAAACGACATATAATTTATTATAACAATCACCTATTATGGTACCCCAGCGGAGAAGTGGCTGGTGAGTCGTTCTTCGACGAGGGCGTGCCATGTGAGATGAAGAGGATGATCGCGGCACTCCAGGAACAGGGATTGGAGAGTCCTCCCAGCGAGCGCAGGTGTATCTCGCAGCAAAGGAGGTTCTCGTCTCAGGAAGATCATCGTCGACTTCATTAGACAGGCAAGGAGGAATTAGTCAGCGTTCATCTACTCTTTGCGGTTTTTACTTTCTAAGCAAAATTATTAAAATTTTTGAATTAAAACGTCTTTGAGAATAAAATATAATGCGTTTGAGTTTAACAATCGTAATATGGGGATTGCAGTGGTTTAAACCTGGGTTTTCTAATGGCGCTTGTCAGCGGCGCAAATGAGGCAAAATTAAATTCCATGAGATGCTGTGCGTTATTTAGCTATTTCTCATTCCCTTCCTTTTTTGCCTTAACCCGAGCACGACGGTCGGTCGGTTTCGAACATGAGCGACTGGGGAGCAGTTGGCCGCCCCCCTCTAACTCACGAACGATTGGCCGCACGATAAAAATTATTATATAATTATACGGTTGGAAAGCTTGTGACGAGTAGAGCTCGAAACTGGTCTCATTTTAAGTTTTGGATAATATGTAAGTAATTTACGCCCTATATATGTTTTCTCATGGCCGCATGCATGAGACCGAGAAATGGCCTGAATCTCAACGGCTGTGACTAATAACGCATAGGTAAAGGCACCAGCGCACAAGTAAAGGTCCGCGGATGCCGATACACGTCTAATTTCCCCAGATTTGTTCAATATATACGCCGAAACGTTGAGTTAAAGACACGGCAATTCTCACGCCAGCTGTCGGTGTGCGCCGCAGCCGTATGCAGTAACAAATTGACGGGAACTAATTTTAGCGTTCCTTTATTTTCGCGAAAAAACCTATCTATGTACAGCTTATTGATCTTAATGGTTCTTGTGATGGTTTTTCATACTTAAATTTTGGAAAAATCCATTAGTTACCAATCTACACAACTGGCGTTTATTCGCGAGAGCCCCTCGGCCGGGGACGGGTTAAGAGAAGTTTCCATGTATGGGATCTGATTATATGGAATTTCCAAGATATGGAAGTAAATTTGCCAGTTTTGAGAAGTCAGAATATGGCTAAAGGTAAGTTTATGACCAACTAAATTACAAACAATCCTCTGTATGGCTACTACCAGTACAAAGAACATATTTGTTTCTCACTTCCTTTCTGACTGCCTGAATTTCATGAAAAATAGCAATACAGTTGTAATAATGTACCATACAGTACTAGTGTGCGGAGATCAGCAGACGGAGAAAAGCAATAGTCCACAGCAGAAAATGAAGTGCCTCCAAGGTTAAGATTGTTGACACCATGGGTGTGTGAAGACCATGCAGACTTCTTCAAGTGGTTCCTGGCATCATACATATGAAAATATCATTTTGTTGCCACAAATTGGATTCAAAGCGATTGCAGAATTACTGTATTGTTATATAACTGTATTAAATGATTGGCGGGTTACCACCAGTATTATTACAATATTGCATTTTATCCTTCGCGGCGACTAGATATGTATAACAGGGGGATGTCGCTGGAAACGGTGTTTTGTGTGGGGTGTTATCAGTATGCTCTTATATCATTGTTACGATGTCTGGTATGATTGCTATTATGATGGTGCATGATAACAATATTGGATTGCATCATTGCAATAATGGATATAACTATCATGCAGGATGCTCCCTGGATGTAGGGGGGTTGTTTCGCCCTGGACGTACCTGGAAATAAGGCACAAAGATGTTGCGCCGAAGGCGCGGTATAGGGAACTAGAGGCCGCAGGCTGAGAAAAGGTGCGATCGGACTTGGCTCTGTCCAATCACGGGGTCGTTTGAAACACGGTATTAGGTAATACCTAAAAAGGTGCTGTTCTGGTTAGGTTAGGTTAGGTTAGGTTAGGCTGGGTAAGGTTGGGTTAGCTTACGTTATGTTAGATCAGGTTAGCTTACTGTTTGTGGCTAGATAACTTTTGATGTATTGTTTCATTTTGTTCTTTAATATTTTCCAATTCTGTGTGGAGATTGTTTTCGAAATGTTTTATTTTGCTACTTTTTAATTATTTTATTTATGTATTTCCTCACACTTCGATATCTCTTATGTGAATTAAAATACTGCTAATAACTTTTTGTATTTTAAAGGCGATTTATATTGCATATTAGTTATTTCCAAACATTCTTTATTACTTTTGATAAGACCTTGGGCCCGACCGACGACCAGCCGGCGTCGAGATGTTACGTAAACGAACCATTTAACACAGAAGCGTCAAAAATCCTTACGCGGGCGTCTGGCGGCAGGTACGGCAATGACGACGCAATCCGTTGCGGGGGAAACAACGTATGTTTCAGGTTTTTCGGCCGAGATCGTAAGTAGTACGTATCAGTGTTGCATTTCAAACGATATACAACCACTATTACCATTGTTTTCCTCTCAATGTTTGCGCTTGGTCAAAATCTTACTGTTGACCCAGAACATGCATTAAGAAGTCCGGAAACAAAGAATTTTGGCTATATAAAAACATTTGCATCCCAGAAATCCCATACAACCACAGTTATCTGCAACAAGATATGTGAGACATTGCATCACATGATCAGATGTGATGCAGTGTGCCATAATTGCATGTCATAATTGCAGCGCACCAGGAAATGTAATGTTTTCGGCCAAAATTTCAACACATTCCTGCCAACATTTGGGTATGCATTCCAACCAGTGCTGTGTGGTTGCAAAATCCCTGCTTCATGCAACAAAAAATGGAGGACCTGGACAATTTTAATGAGTTTTGCCATTGTTTGTTCTGCAAAAACAACATGGTGGGGCCTACCATAGGTTGCTTGTGGTGGATGTCGGCATGCTGGATACCAGTGTTTAGCTTTGTTTCCCAACCAAAAAGTGCATGGTGACAGAACAGCCCCTCTGCAGCACATCATATTTCCTGGGTTAGGTTACGTTAGGGTAGGTTAAATTTTGTAAACATTTCCAAAAACGGCATTAATCAGGAAACCAAAATCAAGGAGCATTCATGGGTCAGAGGTATACAACATGCTGGATAAAGTTTTTTCACAAAGACCTTCATCTGTTAGACTATGGCAGACTGAGTAGGTAGTTTACATACACACAGCACACAAACTATACACAAGCTACCTACTCTGTATCATATGCAATTCTTGGGCAACAAACCCACGATCATCATTGCGCATCATGTCTGTCCCCGCAGAGTTACCCAACTTTCTGTGAATTTGCACTCACTTGTACGTGCCTTATTGGGGAGCAACAGTCAAGTGCATTACAAATGTTGCGCGAAACCTTGATCTGAGATGATTTAGTTACATTTCACTCCCAGTGACCATCACATCTTAGCCATAATACAATTTGACATTGGTAAAGTCCATCATAATATGTACAAGCATCTCATAGTACATCCGAACACAAAAACATCGCAAAATATGCGGAACTGTCATCATCTCCAAACGCTGACAACGCACCGGTGGAAACACTGCACAACTGCTTGTTTGTAAAATGGCTTCTTAGAAAATAGCGCTTGAATTCTGGCGGGAAGCTGTAAACGCTGCCCAGACTTGTCTTTGTCATGACCAGCATGCGAACTCCACGTGGACGTTGCTTTCGTCACTTGACAACGAGCTCACGTAGTCTGTTAATGACGACCACCCAGGCATCCCTTGTGCGCCAGCACATGTTAAGTTCGTTGTACACTTACGATGAAGATCCTTGTTATTTTTACGATGGACTTTCTAATAATTTTTCATTTTACTTACACCAAAACAAGGCAATGACGATGATGACAAGTATTTGAGCTGTTTCTTTACTGGTGACTCGTGTGCTGAGAACTCATTTGTTTGTATTTCTAACAGTGGCTCGTAGTTAAAAAAACTTCGCATGGTCGAAATGAGTTTACACTGTGGTCATTTCTCGTGCGATTTCTTTTGTTGAGGTGGTAAAATGAACGGATTTTAGTGCGCTTTCGCGGATTTTAATTCAAATATAAATAGTATAGGAAACAAAAAAGCAATTTTTGTTTTCATCCATACAAATGAAGCGGCAATTCTTCACTGTCCTGACTTAGACGAGGGCAGCATCACATTGCATGGTTTCAGTGATCTAATGCTATCAGCTTTCATTCGTAATTACTTTAAATCACAATGTACGCAAAACGTGAGGTCTGGCCCTCGCCGTGACCATATACTTTTGTTAATTGTTGCTTTCACACACACACATCCACGTCACCGAATATCCTACGGACGTGACACAATATGTAACGCAAAAGAGTACGAACCGATGAAACGCGATGACGGTTCCACTGTTGCTGGACACGAGGGTAGCGACGCAACACATGTCCTGCTTAGTACTGCCATCTGTAGGCGGCTTTGCTCAGGCGTGATACTCCTGCTGATTCAGCAGCAGGGATATTGAATTCAGCATTGTTGAATGGTAAGTAAGGTTGGAAATGGGACAGAAAGATACTTGCGATAGTTTTGAAGCAAGATATCGATTCTGGTAGTGTGTAAGGAAAACGCCGAGATTAAAAGGCAAAAGGTCAACGATAACAGGAAGAGCATTCATACATGGGTAAATGTGCAATGACATGGAATACCAGGTTTTGATGACCAAAGGCTAAGCGGATCAGAACTCTTTGACCACTATCCACCATTATGGGTTTCCGCGTGTCAACATCTGTGATTTATATCATGGGTGTTATGTTTTACGTCTTTTCGCTTGTTAAAAAAGCCCCATATCCTCGACATATACTAAATTAGACTTGTCAGTTTCGGTGAATGGGGGAAACAGACAAGCCGGATACGAAAAGACAAACAGAAATGTTTTGTGTTAACCCTTTTAAGCCTTTCCATCCTCGGAAGGATGAAAAGGTTAGCTGGAGGGATGTGACGCATTACCGGAAAATGTTCCAGAAATGTTAGAATGTTATGATGCCCTTACAGTTAAAACATGACATGACTTTGTTTATCACACAGTCGTACACCTACATTCCTGCCGTTTTAACTAATACTACAATCGCAAAATATACTTGCATGTTTTATTCAATATAGGTCGTGCGACATAATATCTGGTAAAATTAAGTAGTATTTCACGGTCGTCCAATGAAACCTAGATGAAGTAGACATTACGATATAGGAATGCAATGGTGTTACTTGAAAACTGAATTCCGGCTGAATTTAGTCGTATGTGCTGAGAGCGTACGAAATGCTTTTTTCGTAGTGTATATTTTTGATACAATACGCCAGCAATGATATGCCTCAGGCGCCGACGCTTACTTTCGATAAAGTACCAATAGTGGACTAAGGTGACAGGACATGCAACGTCTCGCCATACGCAGAGCCAAAAATCCAGCAACCGAGAGATGTCCGATTCAAATGCTGGAAATTGGTCACTGACAGGTAAATATTTAGGCCCCGTCGACGACGAACGTCTATGTATTCCTCACGTTAGGTACGGAGATGAAAGTATGGGATGCTTGCGATCAATAAGCAAGGACCAGCGTTTCAGGTTCAGGTTTTATCTGGTCCATTGGTACCCATAGAGGGCAGCCAACTCGTCTGCTGGCAGGTAAATCCATTTTTTCCCTCATCGCAGCCGCGATTTTCACAACTAACGCCCTTGTAGCGACGGCCTGCCGTCAAGAGACACTAGCGCTTCCTGTTGCCCAGTGGGCGAACTACTACGGAAAGACATTTTCCTGACCGATATTGCCAGCTAACGGATGAAGATAGATCAAAAACACCTAGGAGAGGAAACTTCAAAAAGGTTGGAAAACGCGATGCCCTAATATGTATATATATATATATATATATATATATATATATATATATATATATATATATATCTTGGACTATAGATATCGGACTGTGACGGCGCTTGGCTGGCAGAGTGCATGACCCTATCAACTTTCGCAACTGCCTGGCCGTTTTCAGGGCTTTTAACGACCTGCGGGCTCCGGCGGTGGTCCGGTCCCTGTTTACCCTGTTTACTCCGAGTGTCCTACTCGTTCTGCGGCCGCGGGCGCCCAAGAGCCGCCACATTCTCCAGCTGAGTAGCCTCGTCCAGGAACCGCCTGCCACCGGCTACGGCGGCGTCTTTCTCCCGGCGTGGTGTTACTTCACGTGTTGACCGTGTTTGTTGTTGGCGCGACTTTGCTTGGCGTTTGTGTAAATTGCTTGACCCGTCTAAAATTCTGCTGCGGTGTTTTGTGTAACGTCGTCTTACCGGTGGATCTGGCTTGATTAATCCACGCCCTGGAATGACTTGTAACGTACACCGACAGACTGCTATGTTTCGTAAATGGGACAAAGGAAATCTGTTGCGTACTTTGATTCCATGATGAATGCAAATACTCCAAAGCACAGGCAAGTTAGGTTAGGTAACTTAAGATCATCCAAGGCATTTAGTGAATATGTAATTCTGTTTTCTTCTCCAGATCTACCAGAATAGTCCCAGTTGGATTTTGTGCGCATCCATTTGGTTGAATTCAGGTGACCTCAGATGACCTCAAATGAGCTCGCAGTTTACTTGATTTCCCGCTGTACCACTTCTGCGTCTTTGCAAAATTTCGGCGGTAGCATGTCTGTTTGTTCGTTTTTTATATCAATCTCATTTGAAACACAAAAGAACAAGTAACGATTACCTACAAAGAAAATATAAAACGAAGAAACAGATACCGTAGAAACATTGTCGGACAAAAGCCATTCAAGGAATCAAAGCCTGTGATGTTTGATTTCGTACAGTTGGGTTCTAAGGATTGGTTTTAAGGATGGGCTCGACAGTGTCAAAGCTGAAAGGAAATGAAAGAAGCAAGCACAGTCTAATTCGAACTAAAGAAGCGCTGGTTCGGTCATACATCGGTCGCAGCCAAGGCATCAGAACTCGGAGACAGGTATCGACTGAACAGCAGCGACGTCCGCGGGCCGATCACTGGCGCTGTCGGCCAGGCCGCGGGCCGCTCCAGGGAAAACGGTGCAGTCAGTGGCGCCCTAGACCGACGTGCCCCGCCACCGCCGGGCTGGCGGGGCCATCCAGAGCAGGAGGCCGCCAAGGGCACGAGGCCGCCCCGGGCTGGAGGCTGCCCGAGCGGCGGATGGTCGCCCCGGTACCAGCCGACGACGCGGAAGGACGCTCACTACTTCATTTACAAATGTGTAAGTCTATCCTCTCTACTGAGTATCCGCCAGCTTGATTTCTGTTCCTTTTCGACAAAATGTGGTACTTTCAAATATTGACTTGTCTGACCTCGATTGACTTGACTTAGGTTATCTCCGCTATGCGGTATTAAATGTAGCGGGCTGCGCGACGTGGAGACAAGACGTGCCCATCCCCCTTATGAACGGGGGGTCGGCTGCCCTGGCCGGCGCCGGGCAGGTCCGTGCCGGCACCCGGCGGATGTCGGGTCACCTTGAGCGGCGTGGCGCCAATCCGGACATGTGCGGTCCGGATTGATTGAGACTGATGTCACGTGATGTGCAGCGGCAAGGTCAGGTCCCCGGGTCGCGGGGAACTGGATTGCTGATACTGAGTTCGGGCGGCGCGGGCGGAACGGAGCGCGAGTCAGTGTACCGTTTAAACCTGAAAACAGAGCTGCAAGTGACTCAGTGTGTTAAGAAGACCACGCTTACATAAATTCATCACGCAGACTATGCGTCTACAAAACTTGGTTACCACCAACCCTCGAAATCTGGGAAAGAGAAGCGTGGTACATACCGACCCCCACCGTTGACAGATGGCAACAACGACGATGATGTCACAGCGGTAACTATAACAGGGCCGGCACACCGAATTCGAGGTAGTCCAGTGGTTAACATCAAAGTGTGATGAGTGGACAACTCAAGTTCAGTTCCCGTCGACGCCGGCTTTTCTTTCAACTGCTATTTTTTCCAATCGTGTCCGTATATATATATAAGGCCTCGTCAATCCCTGGATTTACACATCCTTTCAAAAAGCCAAGGCTGTTCTTCATTGAAGAGATTCGACTTACGTATTTTCATTCCTTAAGTTAAGCCGCATGGCCTTTAAAGGCGTAAAACGTGAATTCACGTGTCCGGTGTTCCACCAGCAATTTAAAAATGAAATGTACTCCTTTGCATCTTAACACCTAGTTTGCCAGACGCATATGTCCCTCAGAAAAGAAGTATTATTAGCGGCGGACGCTGTGCATCGGAATCATTGATGCAGCCATCATTCGGCCACCAGTTATCCTTTTTCCAGAGAGTTCATGATTCGAAGAATTCCACTCTTAAGAGCCGCCAAGTAACTGGCACAACGAAACAGGTGCAGAGGAACATTATTTGACTGCTATGAATGAATATGGCGCGTCCAGTGTTCATATAGCCAGGCCCTGGCTGGGGTGTTTCGCCTCCATTCATTGAGTGTGGGGGGACGTGTTCAACACTTCTCTCTTAATCTCGAAAATCAGTCCCCAGATTCCCCTGATTCAGACAATTTTTTTTCTTTCAATTTTCGAGTCACTGACCACGTCACAGGTTAGGTCGGACACCCAAAAGTAATTTTTCTTATCTCTTTCCTCTTCTCTCCCTCCTATCCCTCTTTTCTCCAGAATTGCCAAATCGAAATTAAGAGCAGACCGAGACCGAAGTTTGCCTGGCAATAGGCCTCCGGCGGCTTGGTGTCATATTCTGAGTACAATCCTGACATCAGGTGCGTAGCCAGGATTTCACTGCGGGGGGGGGGGCACCGGATCACAGGGACCCTCGTAATCAGTGGGGGCCCATCTGCTTAAAATCATTCCCGTTACGTAAAGGGACCCCCCTGGAATAAAAAGGGGCCCTGCTTGCCTGTTAAGACGTTCCTGCCGACCTGACGAGTACCCTTTACAGGTCAGCAAGGGCATCTTTACAGGCAAGCAGGGGTCCTTGAATGAACATTTAGGGAGCCTGATATCCTGAAGAGGGGGTGAGGGGAAGGATGCCTGTCTATAGAGAGTCCCTTACCGGCCCGGTAAGCGCCCCTGCTGGCCTCTCGAAGGGCCTCCTGTCGGCCTGTAAAATGGCCACTGCTGGGCAGTGGAGGTACTCCCTGTCGACCTGTAAAGCGGTCCCGCTGTCGTGAAAATATCTTCCTGCCGATCTGATGGGTGTGGGTTTTATAGGTCTATACAAATTGATCGGCAGGAGCATTCTTATGGGCAGGCAGGGACGCCTTTTCACTCCATTGGGGTCCCTTTACAAGCAGGCGGGGAGCCTCTCTACTGGCAAGCAGGGGCCTTCTTACAGACCAAAAGGAGGTCCCTCTAGAGGCAGACAGGGGTCCTTTATGAGCCGGCAGTGGGTTTTCTCCAGACAATGGGCTCCCTTACAAGCCAGCAAGGGCCCCTAAACGCTCATTAAGATCACGGGCCTCTTTTCATAGCACACAAAGCCCTCTTGTGTATCTGGAGGACATTGTCTTTAGGTTTTTAAGCCCTCTTTAATGCTAAGAATACTTTTGTTTTGCTTAAATTATCTCTCTAGGACGGTGTAAAGCGCCCTGCGGCGCCTCGCACTATCCAAAGCACTGGGGTCTTCGGCCTCAGGGGGCCCACTCGGTCGCCAGCGGGGCCCGGTTGACCTTCGGGCGGGGGACGGTACGGCCCCCTTCATAGCCACTGCCTGGCATTGTACTCCGTTGGGAAGTTAGAGTTACTGTTTTCAGGACTGCAGCATGCGGGAATCCGGGAACGATACAAGATATGGCGGAGCAGCGACTGTTACGCGCAGCACGTGGCGTCATATACCATACGGTGTGGTAACGTCCGAATACCTGCGTATGAAGCTATGCATTACCTGCTGGCCAAAGTGCCTGCTCTTCCTTCTTCGCAGTTGTTTGTGACTCGTACCAAATCCTTGCGTTGATTTAGCCATTACGGATAAATGCCCGTAACGTGCGAACAGAGCCACGATTTTTGTTTTTGTCCAGATGCGGAAACTTTGATTGGAGGAGATTTGTCATATCGCTGATTACTAACTAGTACTTCCGGTGCATTTGCTGAATGTTTACTTTTAGCAGTGAAAAGCAACATGCATGGGTCTCCACAAAAGTAATGGTGGGTATTAGGCTCCCTGGCAATATGGAGCGTGTTTCCTGAACCGTGGGTAATGCATCGTCACAAGAACACTGGTGGGTTAGAATGTCTCGCATCATTGTCTACAGATGCGCTCATCTGCATTGTCTCAATACTGCTAAATTCTTCCAAAATAATGTTTTTTGCTTTATTCACCAGAACTTTCACCGCCTCACGATGGACGCGTCCCTGCCAGTTACGACCCTTCGCTGACAGATGGCCAGTTGTCTCAGGGACATGTTAAGAGGCTGCCTTTCGTAGTAGATCAGACAGCCGTTAACGCGGCGACCAATGAGCGGATGTGTTTCGTGCGCCGCAAGATGGAGAAGAGGAACACGTTTCTCAGCGACTGGCATAGCGGCTGGATTCCGAACAACCTGACCAACACAGCCTTCCGCTGCTCAGCGGTCTCGGTTGCCGGATTGGTCCTATGGTGTAAATTCACATAGGTGATACAAAATCGCGATATGGCGTTCATGGATAGTCGTTTTATTCCTTTTTCTCCTCTGTTCTCATTTGTGAGCACATTGGTTGCATGGAAACATTGGGATGCAGATTTTGCGGTTCATTCTGGAAAGACACGGGAACATATGCGTTGCACAACGTGATGATACTGAAAATGCCCCATCAGCTATAAATAGTGATGTCAACATTGGGGAAAGGCGTAAAGCCCATCCTAACCTAAACCGGCATAGTCAGCGACATCTTCAATTAAGACGTCATAAAACGGCATTTAGGTTCCGTCGGGGGAGACAGTTTCAGTTCCCAGCAGGTGAAAAATAATACGATCTCCTCGTGCGAAATGTTCGCAAAGTTAAAAATCATAGATACATGCGGCATCTTTCTTGGCATTATCTTTATGTGTAATAATGTTTGATAAAGAACTTGCATTTATGTTTTTGGCACGCGCAGTGGAGCCTCTGAAAATCTCACGCAGTGAAGGAGAGACGCGAAATCTCCCCCCCCCCAAAAGCCTCAGAAATCAGCCAGTGACACGAAACTCTCAGGGTGAGTGGGAAGCTGTGGGCAGATACATTTGTTCAAATTTCGTGGCACCTCGAGGTCAGATCGGGCCCAATGTTTCAGATTGTATCGATTTTGTGACTTTCTCGCATGATAACCATAGTTGATCGAAGGTATGCCAAAACCAAACTTGTCGCTATTTCAAGGGTGACTCATGATGGCTAGCAAACAGAACATGACATTGAACTTCAGATCGCTCGTATATGTTATTTTATATCGCCGTTGGCAACGTGTGACGAGAGGGTCATTGGCTGGTTTTGCCACTTTATGGTTGGCTTTACGGAACCATGTCTCCAAAAATGTTCGGCTGATTTTCTAGCTTTTTATTTTTGTTTTCGGCGACGCATTGGATAAAGATTTAAGGTATGAAAAATAGGCAACCCGCGGCAAACATGAGGCCGGCGGCGGGATTGGATTTTGCCCCCTCCTCTGGATTCCGGTCGGTGATTTCTAGCGTGAAGCCCTTTCAGAACTAGGTCTCATTTCAGGCTAGATCCCAAAAGATCATTTTACATTGTCGCTATTCTAAAGGATGACCAATATTTTGCACTGTACCGAACATATATTTGTCAAACGGAACATTTTGCCAGACTTAACCACCTCTTCCTTTTGTTCCCCGGTCAGTCAAAATAATTTGACCCCTCCCTCCTCCCCCTCCCCGTTTATGAAACGCTCCTACGCCCCTGCGGTCATGCCATATACTTCTATCGCGTGCTTATCTTACGACACTACTACCTGGTCAATCGTTTCATTCATTTCGTTGAAATGACGCGTATGCAAAGGTATGCATATTATGAACCAATGGTAATCTGCGCGAACAGTTCAGACCTAGCCAAGTTAAACAGGAATTGCCGTTGTGTAAAGTCCAATAAATGAAAATTTTATAATAAATAATAAATAATAGTGAGTGAATTTATGATTTATATATATATATATATATAATTATTATAATAATTATTTTGATATATTTTAATATATAACATATAGTTATAAAATTAAGTTAATATAATATAATTTAATAACATATTTTCATAACAAATTTCTCATAAATAATAAACAATAAAGTCCAAAAAATAAATTTCAGAAAAGCTGCCATCTTCCACTCCCCATGTCCACGGATGTGACATGTTTCATGGATTTGAGCCGTTTATCATGGAACGGCTTCATTATTTATGTCTTGAGAGATGCTGCTCTACTTACCTTGCCGCCATTGACATCAAACCAATGTGTCTTGAGGAGACAGTACTCAATTTAAGCTTTGACCATAGGTTTGCAGAACCAACATGGACAACTCATACCTACTGTGAATTCCCTTCGTAATCGTTGTAATTATTGTCCGTCAGCGAATCGAACACACCCAAGTTTCTTTCACGCACTGAACTTGTCCTTTTTTTACGTCTCTGCTGCCACAAGGCTGCCTGATCTTTGTCCTTGTTCAAAAGGTGGTAGCGAATGCCCTTTGGAGCTGTTGAGTATTTGTGGCTACCCTAAGTGCAGCCTGAAACCAAACAGTGTGGATATGGTGGCAACTGATGACGCATCGGCAATGAATCGAATGGCAAACATTTAACGATACCAGAATCAGCAACAAACTCACGTTGGTTATTCCCGAAAGTTCTGCGTTTGTGGGACTGCTACTGATGCAAACGTAAGGAATGTGGCCTTCTTGGTGGGTGGGAAACGTATTTATATCTCTAGCGATTTTGTTAAAAAAAAAATGAAGAGTTCTTTTGTTACGTCTTTACGTTTTTTTTTTTTAATTGACTGCTGAATTACGAAAAAACTAACTGGAAGAAAGACTAGATGATGATACAGCAGTGGTCGATCAACCTTGCAGTGTACAGTACTCTTCATACATACTTTACGTTTAACCCCGTTCGGCCTCGACTGACGTGACCCGGGTCATCCAGATTCTGAGCGCTGTAAGGACACCATACCAACCACCTCTCCACAAAATGTCTTTACAGTTAGTGGAGGAAGTCAGGAGATAAAAGCGAGCCAAGTATGTTCCCTGCACCACTTCTTCTCAGAGCGCCGCCAACATGCGTGTTGCGTGTTGCACAGCATGTGTTGTTGCGTGGCCTAACAGTTTCGCGCGCTAGACAAAACAAGTTCTGAGTTTTTCGAAACAATAGCCAGTGTTCTTTTACGCTCGTGCTGAAAGCTTTCATCACCACGTTGGCCTTTCAAACTGTGTTATGGACAAAAGTATATTTGACAACACCACTTCGGAACAGTCTCCTAGTTTAAATAAAACGACTGCTTGAAAATACGATGCAGAAGGCGAGCAGGCGCATCACGCTCTCAGGTACGCATGTTCCACGGCTGAAACCGACGCCTTCAACAGGTCTCCCCAGATCACAACAGACTGTCATCACAGCACAGACTGTCTTGTCCGTCCGTCGGCACGCGCGCTGCACTGTCAACCGTTAGTGAGATCTGCATCGCATAAATCCCACTGTTCCCCCACAGAGCCATGGCAACTTTAACGCCCAATTCAGTACCTCTGTGATCTTCCCGAAACACCTCGAGACGTGCAGATTTGTAGAGCGCAACTATGCGTCAAAAAACCTTTTTTGTTACAGCTGCAATATACCCCGCGGTTAAGCAGATAAAGGCTGGTTGAAAATCTGAGAGCAGTAGCTTCTTCAATTGATTGAGAAAGGGCACATTCTTCTCATTCGTGCAATGAGTAGCGGCATTAACGGGCTATACCCAATCGCGCTAGCTGGAGCTGAAGGCTCTAGCCGCTCTCTGTGTGGCACTCAGCGCCTCTGGTGGCCGGGCGGAAAAACGTTAGTGCAGGATCTCTTGCCAGTAGCTGAGGTCGATAGATGGCAGCACTCCGCTGTGGCAGGGCACCCGCGGGTTCCTGAGGGCACGGAGAAATGACAAATATGGCGGGTTTAACTTTAACTCGGTCCGAAACATGGGCAGAAATCACACAACAACGGTCGATCAAGAGGCTGGGAATCGGTCATCTTGCTCTGCATACACAAAAATCCAGCATTATCCAAAGCAGCCAGTACATATACATTGCCAGGATAAAAGAAAATTGGTTTTCGTTTCGACTTTTGCGTTGTGTTTGACTCATCGCGACACTCTCGCTGATGGAAATCTAATATCAGAACTTTAAAATGGAAAATGAAGCCATTTGGCGTCACTTTCGGACAAAACAAGGCCACGGTACGGACGTAAACTTACGCGTCGTAGTCAGGTAGCACCAGCGGATACACTTGAATGGTTTTAATAATATCTGTGTTGTCGCAAAGCACCTTGGACAAATGAACTCGACGAATCTGCTGAAGTTGATCTGGAAAATGCGTCTGATATCAGCCCTGAGTTTCGACTCCTGTTTCATCTCAGAATGCCTAAATGTCAAAAATATATGAAACGCGCCTGCCCCGTACAAAAAAGTTACGCTATTTGGAACAAAAATGATGTATGTTTACTAAATAGGCAAATGGTTTTCCTACCTCATCAGCAAAAATATTGTCGCCCGACTCCAAAGCGGCCCGACAAACAGAACCGCGTCACTACCGAGTGGAGTCAGAGGACCGGAGGGCTCGCTTGCTGACCTGGCGTGAAGCTCGATGGCTGGTTGCCGAGCTCGTACCAGAAGCGGTCGCCGTGTCGAATCCTGTGCAGCTGGGCGCCGATGATGCAGGCGAACGTGGGTCCGACCATACTGTGGGGCAGCGGTTTCTCCGAAATTCCGCCCGTGAACAGGTCAACATCCCACGTAGACCTGCGGCGGACGTTAGGGGTCAGAAACGGTCTCTTCATGGCAGGTCAACGTTCCATGGGGACCGCGGACGGTGGCGGTCAGAGCGTGCCTCTTGACGGCAGGCCAGTGTTTCAAGGAGACCAGCAAAAGAGGGTCGCAGTCAGTCCAAGTCAGTGCAAGTACAAGGACGCAGATATGCGCACAGTCGAACAAGACCGTGACATTCGGACGCAGGCAGGACAACTAACCGTGGAGAAAAATGCTCCACGGGAACCCGAGTCGGAACGTGAAAGCAATGTTTCGCTTGTAAAACATGCAGTCGCACCAGGAGCATGAGCAGTCTTCAAGGCCAGCCATTCAGCCGAACACGAAAATCGGGTCAACGCTTTCGCAAGGTCAACGTTTGTTCATCTCTCGTGAGAAAAAACCCGGCGACAATTATCGGGAAGGTTTGCAGCAACAACGGTCCGCTGGCGCGGCTCCAGTTGCACCCCGAGCAGGCAATGCAGAATTTCCGGGTCCCAGGGGCGCCACGTGGACCTACTTGTACAGCTGGGAATACTTGAGTGTCGTGTCGTTGCTGACGAACTGCGAGAACTCGTGCCAGGAACTGGTGGTGGGCAGGCCGCACCACTTCCGGTAATGCATGTAGCTGGGAACGCCCATCTCCCTGGCCCGCTGCAGGTTTAGCGCCACCAGGTCCATCCCGTGCTCATGGGTCGGCTTCTTGAACAGCCTGTTGGTAACCTGCCAAAGCATAAGAGCACGGCAGTCAATTGCCTACGAACGACATGGGGCCGCCCGTCAAGATATGGACCACATATTCCACCCGTCAACAGATGGGTGGTGTGAGTCGCCTGTTTACGGCCGGAGCGTATATGCCTCCCGTCAACAGGTGGTCGGAGTGAGTCACCTGTTTACAGCCGGAGCGTGTATGTCTCCCGTCAACAGATGGTCGGAGTGAGTCACCTGTTTCGGCCGGAGGGTGTGTGTCTCCCGTCAACAGATGGTCGGAATGAGTCACCTGTTTCGGCCGGGGGTGTGTGTCTCCCGTCAAGAGATGGTCGGAGTGAATCATCTGTTTCGGCCGGAGGGTGTGTGTCTCCCGTCAACAGATGGTCAGAGTGAGTCACCTGTTTCGGCCGGAGCGTGTATGCCTCCCGTCAACAGATGGTCAGAGTGAGTCACCTGTTTCGGCCGGAGCGTGTATGCCTCCCGTCAACAGATGGTCGAAGTGAGTCACCTGTTTCGGCCGGAGCGTGTATGCCTCCCGTCAACAGATGGTCGGAGTGAGTCGCCTGTTTACGGCCGGAGGGTGTGTGTCTCCCGTCAACAGATGGTCAGAATGAGGCACCTGTTTCGGCCGGAAGGTGTGAGTCCCCTGTTCACAGTCGGACAGTGTTGTCACACGTCAGCAGGCATACAAAATGTACTGATTCGGAATGTGGAACGTGGTTTGTCACTTTATAGCGGCTGATCATGGCGAACTGCGTGTCAGTGAATTCCAGTTATCAATGTGTTGATGTATTTATTGCTTTCCTTGGTGCCGTCCAAACACATGGCTGTATTTTAACAATGTCAAAGGGCACAAAGGGCGCGCTGAAGGCAAAGCGACATGAAACAATGTTCATTACGTAACTAAAGCAATGTAACAAATGCGTCAGTTCATAGTGTCTAAACCTCCTCCATTTCTGAAACGACAAAAGGCGATAGTAGCTGCTGTTACATGAACATCAGGTACCATCAATCGACAGATGACAACCATGCCGTCATATCATGATTGCCAGCAGAAAAGTACACAGTCCCCATTCTCCCAAGAAATAGACATCATCTGTTCAAAACGGAATTGGCTGTCAATGGACAGAGAAAAGAATATTATAACGCAGCGTTGCTTTGACTAGTCAGGGCATTAAGGTGGTCCGAAATGTACGAAGTTGCTCAAGTACGACGGGAACCGGGTATTTCCCATCGTCGTTTGTAAGGGTTTTCCAAATTGGTGCGCCGCAACATATTCTGAGCAGCTTTCGCCTTGCCACAAATCAATTGAAATTCTGCTTCATTTCACAGTTTCCGCCGGCGCCACGTTTTTGCATGAGTGCGCGGCTTACGACTCCATGCTCTGGTTGTTGTAGGCAGATGTTAAGTTTGGCTGCCGGCAGGGTGCCGCTGTGACTCGCGCCATCAGCACTAGACATACAGTCGCCGACGGAGCAGGAGGGCGATGGTGACTCACTTCTCAGCTTCAGACCGAGCGGAATGGGACCGCTCATTATTACCGTAATTCTATCAACAGGATCGTTCTATGGCTGGGAAAATCAATAAAGGTTTCCATTTTTTACCGGGAAACGGTAGAATTTCACCGTATTAATCGACCATCGATAAATTTATCAAAATAGTTGGGTTTATTATGGATTTTACATCATACCCTTATTGGTAGGGATGAGGGGGCGGTGGGAGTAGGGCGGTCGTACGGGGAACTCATAAACTCATAAAATAATTGCATTCTTTCAATCAGTTGGGTTGATGATGCGTCGGACGCAATCCTATGTTATTTTAAGGGAAAGGGATATGAGGTGTCATGGCTTATTTGAAGTAAGCTTTCAATGAACACAGACGCGGTTTCTCCAGACTTCGTCACAACCGGCGCTCCGTCAGTGTCACAGAAACTATGTCGCTATCCATGGACAGTCTGAACTCCAACAGAACTTTTTATCACTCCCATAGCTGTTTTGACACCCACGCCACCAGCGATTCTTACCATACCCAAGTTCCGCTGTCGGTTATGTCCCTGTATCTTTTGTTCTTCTGACTAGTGTACTCAACAATAGTGTACCCAACGAAAACTGTTTATCGGTCCTCAGCTTCTCCTTCAACTCCTTGGTAACGTCTTCATTGACTAACAGCATATTTCAACACAAGCTGGGCCACAATTTTATGACCCTTAGGCATACGGGGACAGGGGCGTTGGAACCGGGGGGAGGGGGCAGTTGTCACCCCAACTTTGGGTTACATTTGACCTTAACCCTATGACGATGCATGGAAAGAAAGGAGGTAAAAATTGCGTTTGCTATCCATCTCCACACAGGTTCCACCGATACCACGAGGAAACCTGGGTCTGCTCCCGCAGACCGGATAAAGGAGTTTTTGTGACAGCGTTGAAAACAAAGCCGTCTAAAGCAACCATTTTTGTCAGCACTGACCCGACTTTCTTTCCTTAAGATTGTCGCTATTTTTGGCTGGCTGCTACTTGTCTCCGGTTTCTTGGGATTTGGTCCCTTCGTCTCTGTATCACTGATATGAACGTTATGTTTGTTTTGCTGATAATAACCGAGCCGTGTAGTAGTGTTTGTTTTCATTTCATAATTCCCTTGGGCGTTTCTTTCGGTGGAACAGACACAGACGGGCCAAGTGCCAAAGAAGCAAAGACAAGGGGCAGCCAGCCAAAGATAGGAGCGTTTTCAACTCGGCACCACCTGGCGTGTTTTCTTATCCACGACCGCCTGAGGGGCTGCCCAAAGGGCACTCCTCTGTTATCTCAGTATCTAACCATCGCATCTGAACTATTCTACCACCAGTCGATAGCTCTGAGTCTTGCGGTTCAGAATATGTTATATTAGCCCTGGTCACGTGACCTATGATGTCACAGGTCACATAAAACGGATAACACGACGTGGGAAAAACTGACACCAATTCGTACATCATATCATCGGCAACACTGCTTAAAGCGCCGCCAGCTAGATATCAAGCAAAAGGCCACGATGTTCTGCATCGGAAGTACACCCTAATGTTCAGAAATATCGGGTGAAGGTCAGCATGGGTCAGGCGAAATATTGGTCTTACTTTACCAAATATTGATCTTACTTTACTAAAAAGATCAATACTTGCAGCCGTTTTGATCCACGTCACGAAAAGCACTGAAGTGAAACCTTCTGATGACCTCTTTTGGACTGCCTGCTTTTTATCCCGCCATGCCAGTTCAGGTCAGATCAGGTAAGGTTGTATGACGTAGCAACGAATGTAATACTAGATTAACATCATTTTGAATTTTTCGAACCGACACTACTGGTGGTTTTCTTCGGCTTATCAGGGAGCGACATTGTAGAATTACATCTTGGCACCTCAATTTGCTGTTCTTCACCATCCTCTGGTCTCAAAAAATTTCGTGAAAAACATCATCCGAAAGACCTTCCTCGATGTCGTCTTTGTGATCTTTCTTTTTCGTTTCCACACATCTCAGAAAAGCTGTAGCAACAGCCATGTCCAGGTGTCATCATGTTACGTAGCATGACCACTAATGTGGACGTGGAAAGGTTGTTTATCCTTTTACGGCCGTGTCCTGCGTAAATCCAAATAATCCATGCATTATACCCACGAATATTATCCAAAAACAAAGCATCTTCGTGCCACCACTCAAAGAGGCAAGAACATGAATGCAGGGGTTCATTTATAACGTCATATCTCGATAAGCTGACCTAGCATACAAATGATTTTGATGTCCGAATATGTATCATTGATTGATGAACAGGTACTGAAAGCTTGGTTGGGTTGACTCTAACGATTCAGAAGTTATTCGTCAAAACCGTCAAGGGCGCCCTATGTGACTCTCCCAGGCGGTGCCAGTTAAGAAAAGAAACGTCGGTGTTAATGCTGACAAATGCAAATGCAAAGGAAACTCGCAGCTTTGGACGGCTTTGGTTTCAACGCTGTCACAAAGAAAATCATTATTTGGTCTGCCGTAGCAGGCTCAGGTTTTCGGCCGCGTGCAGAGGCAGGCAGGCGGACGGTTTCTTAACGCTCATCCGCCGGTCTCAAACTGCTTCATCCCGACTCGCTTTCTCATTTCGTTTCTCGGTTCAAAGCCACTATCCTTTCTCATCTCGGGTCCACTGTCACATAACCAACCTTCGCTTTGCTCTCTCCGCCGCCAATGACGTGATGAATTATTAACTGCGTGTTTTAACTGTGTAAGCTTCCCAGTTATTTACTCAGGGACTTAAAAGCCGTATGTCTTTTATCACTGTGGACGGTGGGCGTCCCCACGATGTACACGATAATACAATGCAGTATCATACAATACACGTAGAAGGCAATGCAGGGTGTTCCATCCGCAACGCAGAAGGGTAAAACACTTTCGACTCTCTGATCACTGCAATTATTGTGTGAAATTATATGTGCTTTGACAAGACATTTCATACATATACGATACGGCTCCTTGCTATTCTATGCCATTTGTCATTCATCGCAGTCTCATAACTGAATGGCATGCGCCCCATAACCATCAACATTATTCCCGCTGACATCAGACAACTGAATGCCTTCCACCAGGCCTACCTCTTCCGTGATGGCAAAGTCCATGGCCATAGCCGGTTGATTGATTTGCCCCAGGATATACTCGTCCACTGCTCCCGGCTGGTACAGGTCATAAGGTCGCCTGATGAGGTCGGACAGGTCACGCTCGTCTGAAACAGGCGCAGACGTGACGACAAATTCGTCGGCTCGCAAACGATGATTCTGGCGTCCGGAAAGCCTTCTGCATGCCATATAAGTGACCTGCTGCGCATGTCCCAATAAAATGCATAATGCACGTGGTATTAGGGTGGTTCGAAATCCACGAAGTTGTTTTAATACAACGGGAATCGGGTTTTGCCCATCGCCTTTTGTAAGAACATTCCGAATGGTGCAGCACGACGTATTTTGAGCAAATTTCACCTTGTCGCAAATCGACCGAAATTCTGCTATATTTGTAAGTTCCAGCCGGCGCCACATTTTCGCGCAAGCAAGCGCTTGCAGCGCCGTGCTCTGATTAGCTGCTGCGCACAGATGTTGGGCTTGGCTGCCAGGGGCGCTGCTGTGACTTGCGTCATCAGCACTAGATCTAGGGTCGCCAAGAGAGCAGGATGGTGATGATAACTCGCTTCTCAGGTGTAGACCGCGCGGAATAGGGCCGTAGATATCACCGCAGTTGCATCAACAGGGCCGTACTAAGGTCGGAAATCGATACAGGTTTTTGTCTTGATTTGCAAACGATATCATTTTACCCTGTGTCGTTATCCATGGACAGTCTGAATTCCAAGAGAGTTCTTCACGACCGCCGCAGCTGTTTTGGCATCCATGCTACCCACAGTTCTTATCATACCCAAGTTCCACTCTTGGTTTTGTCCGTGAACATGAATGTTCGTATGTCGTTTGTTCCTCTGACTAATGTACTCATCAATGGATAAGGAAACCCCCTTGCCGGTCCTAAGCTTCCTTTTCAACTCCTTGATAACATCTTCCTTTACCATAGAAGCATATTTCAGCACCAACTGGGTCACACTTCCATTAGTTTCAGGCATAACGAAGCCTCGGTCTGATACGACGGACTGAATGAAGGAGCTGTTGATGACGACGTTAAAACCAAAGCCGTCTAAAACCGCGAACTTTGCCAGAATTTCCACTAATGTTTCTTCCCTTAAGAATGCTTCTGTCTTTGGCTGGCTGCAACTTGTCTTCGCCTTCTTGGAACTTGGCCCGTCTGCATCTGCATCACAGATATGAACTTTATGTTTACTCTGCGAACGATAACGGAGTCCCATAGTGGTGCTTTAGCACTTTTTAATTATCTTGCAAGTTTTGATCAGTGATACAGGCACAGACGGCCCAAGTTCAAGGTCGCGAAGACAAAAAGCAACCAGAGAAATGTAGATGCATTCTTGAGGAAAGGAAAGTTGGGGGAAATTCTGGCAAAACCCGTGACTTTAGACGGCAACAAACAGCTCCTTCATTCAGTTTGCCGTATCAGACCGAGTAATATTTTGAAGAATGTCTTTTAAATACTCCTGGTTTTGGGGCATTGTATGCATTTAATTAATAAAAGACATTCAGTATGTCAGGAGACCCTGTATTGTTATATAAATCAGCTACAGACCAAAAATATATTGGACTCAACGTTTCGGCCAGGCGCCATCATCATGTGACGATGACCCCTGAAGATGGCCCAAGGCCGAAACGTTGAGTTCAATACATTTTTGGTTTGTAACTGATTTATATAGCAATACAGTGTCTCCTGGTATACTGAAGGTCCTTTATTAATTGAACGTGTATAGTATCAGACCGAGGTTTCGTTATGCATGAAGATCATAAAACTGACCCAGCTGGTGCTAAAATGTGCTGCTAAAATGAAGGAAGATGTTACCAAGGAGTTGAAAAAGAAGCTGAGGACCGGCAAGCGGTTTTTCTTGTCCATTGATGAGTACACAAGACAGAGGAACAGACGATATATGAACATTCATGTTCATGAACAAAACCCAGAACGGAACTTGGGCATGGTAAGAATTGTGGGTAGCGAGGATGCCAAAACAGCCGTGTGAATCGAGAAGAATTTTGTTGGAGTTCGGCTGTCCAGGGATAGTGGCATAGTTTCTATGACAATGAAAGAGCGTCGGTGATGAAGTATAGAAAACCCCTGTCTGTGTTTCCTGAAAGCTCCCTTCGAATGAACCATGGAACCTCATATTCCTTTTTGGTTAAAATAGCATTAGCATGTGTCTGACGTGTCCTCTGTATCCGGCTGATTGAAAGCATGTAATTATTTTATGAGTTTATGAGTTCTCCACGTACCCCCGTTCTACCTCCCCCGCCATCCCAATCCCTTAAGGTATGATTTAGAATATGTAATAAATCCTCATTTTATCGATCAATTCACCATTTATCGGTTAATATGGTAAAATTATATCGTTTACCGATGAAAATAAAAACCTTTATCAAATTCCAGCCCTAGTAGGACCTGTTGATACAATTGCGGTGATAATGTACAGCACCATTCCGCGCGGTCTGCAGCTGAGAAGTGAGTTACCATCGCCCTCCTGTTCCGTCGGCGACTGCAGGTCCAGTGCTGATGGCGCGAGTCACAGAGGCGACCTCCTGGCAGCCAAACCTAACATCTGTGCACAACCAATCAGAATATGGCGCTGCAGGCGCTCGCGCGCGCGAAGACGTGGCGCCGACGGGAGCTTAAAAATGTTGCGGAATTTCACGGCGAAAGCTGATCAGGACATGTCGTGCCGCACCATTTTTGAAGTTTCTTACAAAGCAGAATGGAAAACCCGATTCCCGTTGTACTGGAGCAGTTTCGTGCATTTCGGACCACCCTAAAGTCGTATATGTCGTGGACTGAGTTATTGCGTAGGTGCGTTTTTAAATCCTGAATGTTCTAAAAGTTATCGACAGTAACGCTTGATATCGCATAGCAACGTTCGCATTGCCCAACGTTTACAATCCGAATTTTCACGAACCTAAAACACAAATCAAGTGTGCCGTATGTCAAAAGTTTCAGTTCGCGCGCTGCTTTTCGCCTTCAAATCCTTGTCCAAATAACACCCAAAACTGTCCTAAAGAAAGACTATGAATGCAGTTTCCATGAAAACTGAAAGTATTATATCATGCATCGCACAAGCGATTAAAAGCCTGAGCCTTTTAGTCGCAGCATATGGACAATCGTCGTAAAAAAAGCAAAAACAAAAAGAGAGATTCGAACAGTCTTCGAATGGTGTCGTGTACAGCAGTATACATGTGAATCCCGGACAATATTTGCAAAAGTTCTGGCAACTTCTTATATCGTTGTTCCTATTGGGTCTCTGTGCACTGCAACGATTTTAGTAAGGAAACAAAGACTGAGAACAAGTAAAGCGCAAAAGACGTACTACTTACTAATGTATTTATGAGTTGGACTCCAGCGTTCCACTACGGTGGGAAGCAGGCTGTGTCCGAAGCGGTATGCTGACGTCATGAACGCCAGCGTTATGCTGGGATCTTCATATTCATTGTAGCCGTTCCAGTAACCCTGCTCGCACGGAAGCGCGCCACATGCGTGCAGTCCAGCAGTACTTTCACGCCAGCGGCCCACAGTGGTCCGAAGACCGTGACTTACATTCACGGCCCGCACAATGATCTCACGGCTCCCCGCCGCTGCGACGTTATCAGCGTTCTGCAACCGATTGCCAAATATCTCCTCGGCACACAAGCCGCCGTGTCAGAAGTCAGTCTGCACGCCGGGAATTCATTGGGTCTGCTTACAGTGGATGAAATGGAGGCTGGAGAGAATGACTTACGTGATCGGTTAAAACGAGGTCATGCTGCTTCATGACCGTCTTCCCCAGCAGCATGGGCAGAAATTCGTTGAAGGTGATATGCTGAATGCAGGCAATGACTATCCGTCGCGTTTCCTGAAAATGTTTGAAAAGTTAGGGACGTTTAATCACCTGAGGCTGTTCGCAACTTCATGCTTGCATTGCATTGCATCGCATGCTCGCAAAGTAGGGTGGTCGGCAAGTTTAAAGTACGTCCTCCTTCCTGCTTACCTTCACAGGTAAGGGTAAATGGCATCATTTCGGGTGGTATTGCATTTCGCATCACTTTTGCACATCAGAACCACGTACCCTAGCCTGGGTATGGTCGTTAGCATGTTGATGATAAAGATTCCCATTGTTCAGTTGCGACATACCTCCCCACAACAGAAACCGCGATCACAATCATTTGCCGGATCGTCCAGATAAACAGGCGCTGAGCCCTACCAGGAAGAGCTTTCATCAAAAGCTTTCCAATACCAACTGACCTGATACAGTTTTTCGTCGTCCCAGTGCGGATTTAGTTGCTTCAAGATTGAGCAGATGCGGTTGTGTTCTCTAAACCAGGTGAGGTGCATCGTGCTCAAAATAAGCTGTTCGTTCACGCGTATTTCGCCTGTGAAAACCATATCGCAGGTCAGGTCGGGTACTTCCGTTTGTAAATATCCTGGTTTAATGAAGATGTGGGTGTGTATTACATGATAATGGTAATAAGTAGTAATCATTATGATATGACGAAACTGGGAACAAAAGAGGCCTCTGACGGAGCACCGTCATAACATACATCATACGGCAACGGGAACACATAACATGCATGAAGGTAACAAAGCACTTAAACAGAAAAGAGGAGATACAGATAAAAGGATCTAAAAATGTACAGGGCCATAATTTCCCAGAAGATGTCAACGTGGCTATGTCGGACCGCATATTACCGCTCGCAATTCTTGACGGGTTTAGTCAAGACATGATGATGGTAACATGAACACATGGTGTAAGAAAGCTATGAATCGCAGCGCAGCGTACAAAACTGTCATCTCCAAATGTGTCATCTCAAAATCTGGCAACAATCTACGAGCAACAGACTGAAGCTTCCTGCTTCAACGTTTCCCTTTCACTATGCACATATGGACATGGTGAAAAGAATATATGTTCTTTCAGTGCTCTCAGTTATCATTGGTCTACCTGGATCTACAGATCAGCATACTTTTATGTAGATTTGGCGCGTGCTGTGATGGGATGAGAATACATGTTCAACCGAGTTTGTTGCGTAGATCGCGACCCCACCAACCAAGTGTCCCAAACATAACCAATTTTGTCCCCGGCACCGAACTACTGCAGGGCCTTTACCGTACCGTGCAAGTCCACGACGCGGCCGACCCGTGACCGATGAACGCTTTGGTCTCGGACCAAACAGAGGTGCCCGTTCTGGAACTCGAACCCAGTGCCTGCCACGGACCGGACTCCATTGTCCGCCTGCTTATCCACCAGGCCACGATGGTAGCAAAATGCGGTCGTTTTGAACAGAAATGCCATTTGTTATTTCGTCATCATGTGAAGTGTTTTCTGGCACATAAAAAAATGCAAAACGCTGCATTTCGCATTATCTGTTTTTATATTACATTTTGTATTCCTACTTATTACATACATTACATTATTTGTTTTTCTGCATGTCTGCCAACTTCTGTACCATATATGTTTTTCCTACTATGTAATGAAAGAGGATGTTGATAAATGAAAGAGAATCAAAACGAAAACATCACCGGGAGAATCTGGCAAAAAAGTATACGAAGAACTCTGGCAAATGATGTTCTCGCTTCTAGTTTGTCTTGCCTGGTACTGTCAGCCACGGCAGCGGAAAACAATGGCTTTTTTAATCGCCAAGGCTATCCGTGCAAACTTCCCCTGTCTTTATGATTTTTAAGTACCTCGTTCGGTACTGAAACGACACGCGATGTTTCTCCTCCTGGAAATTACGCGGGCTAAAAATCGCGTACTGCCTTGCGCAATTCCCACGGCCACTTCACGGCGCGAACCACGGGGGATTTTCGCTCGCCTCACGACACGTTTTACCTGCCAGGAAGCAGTGCTGGCCCGGGTGGTCACGGATACATCCCTCGTCGTGATGTTCATACCGCAGCGGCAGCAGAGGCAGCATGCCGTACGGCTTGAAGTGCTCAGGGAGAAACGATTTCAATTTACCTCCTTCAAACATCCGCAGTGTGCTGAAAAAGGCGCATGGCATTGTATGGTGTGCACCTGCGACAAATGGACACCGACTCACGCGATATAGACATCTGTAGAGCAATATAACTGTTACGGCTTAGCGCTGGACGTCGTTGGCGAAATAACAAAGCGGACAAATATTTCTCACATATTTACTAGTATGTAGCATTGCTAGCTGACTTGACGGTCTCGTACGTCTCCTCGTATACAGTATTGCCTATTGCAGTCCCCCCCCGTCGAAATCCGTGCTCTCAAAGGCACGCCTGCTCTACCGAAAGCCTCTACGCTGGCGTCTATTTAACTAAGGGTGCCTCTTCCGATTAAGATTTTTCTGCCCAGTGTGGCGGTGGTTTCGATAAAACTTTTTTTCTTCGTGGAGATGGCTTTTTTTGTCATGGAGACTCGCTCTCGTTGTATCCGTCCGGGTCGTTAGTGGACGAAACCTTTGATTGTAGCGAGTTCTTGCACAGTGTGGCGGCCAATCCGAATCCTTAGGGTTCTCGAGGCCTTCTGGTAGAACCTGACCTCGCGAGCGCACTGGCAGCCTCCGTCCTGCGCTCCATAGGCTTCATCAGAGTACTCGACGTTACAGGACCTCACCGAATATGTCCCCGGTATATTATAATAAACGCAACCCTAGCCGTGCTCCGTTTGAGCGCGTCCGTGGTCCCGCCAGGTCAACCCGAGCCCCCGACAGCTCCTCGTCTGCCAGACGCAGCCGTGGCCGCTCCCACTTCCGTCAAAAGGAGTCGTCGCCTATAATGACTCGGGGTCGTCATGTACTGTCGGCCTGCAGATGGTCCGCGCGTGACCTCAACAACCAGAAATTTAGCTCGGAAGCTTTGCAGATTCTGACCAATCATATAGGGAGTTTACGGTCACGGAAAAATATTTATCCGTCGAGGGGTGAGTTTAATAATCAACGGGAGAAACCTGAGTGGTGGAGTGGATGGACGGACTGACCCCTCTGCCCTCCTTAGACGTCCCGTCACCTGGGGTTTCCAAGCAGTAACGGTTGAATGGCCTTCCCAACGGCGTGAGTGTGAAAGTTGGGCGGCTGGGTCCCTCCCATTGCCGAGAGAAATGTAACATCTTTCAAAGTCTGTTGCACATGTTAATCCCCGCTTAACATCAGTCCACTATCACTGGGTCCAAATCCCCCCCCCCCCCGTCACTGTCCTCGTATTTGATGCGTCCCTGTCAGTCCTTTGTCATGGAATCCATGGTTGGAAACTTTCGAAAACTATTGGGAAGTGGTCCACGTAGGATTTCATACCGTTTCTTTTCAGTCATTGTCATAGGCCTAATGTTAAAATCCCTGAATATGGGGGGGGGGGGCAGATTCCCCCCGGATCAACAAACATGACCTAATAATCTTTGACTGGCTCATTTTTCCTCCAACGGTGCGGGGCTATCAAGTTAAGAGCAACTTCCCCAAATTTCTCAGCAATAAGAGTTAAATCCAACCTCGCTGAATCTGAATTCGGATGCTAAACTGTCTACTTTGCATCCCGGCTCCTTATCCCTGTTCCTGGAGTAACGGGGACGCCGTTCGGGGCCGGTCCTTGACGCTGGTGAAACCATGCGGCGAGGTGTCTCAGTCGGTCCTGACAGCAACAGCGTGATAGAAACTGACCTCCAATGTAAGCATGATTAGTCCCAGTTCAGTGGTTTTACCGAGTTATCGCTCCCTGGTCGGAACCAAGCCGTTCTGTACCTTGGCCTTGACCTTTAACAATCCCTTGGCGCCAGTTTTCTATCTTGCCTCGTGAACAAGAGCCCCCAGTCATGGCTGGGTCCTGGGCCCCCACCGTGCGTCACAATACCCCCCCCCCCCCACTGCTGTGGTTCCGGCCCACTTGTTCTCAGATGAATATCTCTTCCCCCGGAGCCGGAAATCGGCCGCCAGGCCGGAACCAGTTGAATACCCTTGACGGCGGTCTACGAAGTCCAGGCCGATGCAAGATGGCGGGCGCGTCACCCCTCACGAGTGTCCCAGCCAGCGCAGAAGGCTTTTCTAGTGTCAAAGGCTGAAGTGGCATGAACTCATCCCAAATAAAGGTACTCCTGTCGGAGGCCACCCATGCCGCCCTCCAGGGGGTGACCCCTCACTGGAAATACCTGTGAGGGGCTGGGCAGTCGGCTGGCTGCTAGACTGCCTCGCCGGTCTGGCCGTGCATAGTGTTGGCTACTTACCTGGCTGCCTCGCCCGTCTGGCTGTATGTGTATAGCGTACGCCTCTGACCTGGCCGCCTCGGCCGTGTAGCTGTATATGAATAGTGTTGGCTACTGACCTGGCTGCCTCTTCCGTCTGGCTGTACATGTATGATGTTGGCTACTGACCTGGCCGCCTCGTCCGTCTGACCGTACACAGTGTTGGCATCGATCACTCCGGTCAGCACGTTGAAGCCCGACCGAGAGCCTGGCAAATGGAGGCATTATTTCGGAGACTCTTGGGGATATAAGCAACATAGAGGAACTACGAGGTCCCTGTATGACTTGGTGGTTCAGGTGATCTTCATGGATTACAGCCTATGTATTTTCTAACGACTATGTAAAAGCCCACGACTGAACTTATTTAAAATGGTGCATCTGAGTGACACAAGACCATGTCAATGACGTTTAAGCGAACCTCAAATCTTACAGCCATTGCTTGGCACAGACAAGATTACAGCTTATTGCGCGTAATATCTTGATGTTTTATTTTTTCTTGTTTAGCCGTGATAGAAGTGATACCACAGTTTTACAGGAATTTCGAGGCAAATCATAAGCCCAAGGTCTCACTAATTTTCCCGTATTTATTTGGATACGCTATGAAAGACCAGGTAAATCGATTCGAGATACTGAAGCTGATTAATATTGTTTTTGCCCATCTAGACTGCATTCTGACCTCAAACCAACATGGAATTCCCGAAACGATACAAAAATGTGCGACTGCTGGGCCAGATTTCACACGAGAGCGCCGTTCGCCACCAGACCCCGACTCACCAAGTCGACAGAACTGGCGCACGCCCGGCCTGGCGCGCACGAAGTCGATGCAGTCGATGCCGTAGCGCGAGTAGAATGGGTCGTCTCGGCGAACGCGGATCGGCAGGCAGTCTTCGGGCCCCAGCTGGTTGCAGCAGTCCTCCGGCTCGTTCCTCGTCCGCTCGTCTGCCGGCGGGAGGAGCGCGCTGAGGACCGGGAGCACGGCCGCCGGAGGACAGATGCCGGCTCACGGCGAACTCGCTACCGCGAAACGGCGAATGACGTGTCCACTGCAGAAGGCGTGGCGGGCTTTGCGTGCCTTCGAAAGTTCTAGCATTAATGTGAAATTTTTGTTGGTTATGAGCTGGGTGGGTAAATGCGCGCGGCTGGAGGACAATGGTGACCTACCCAAAGACTTGGTTTCATTTTTCCGGTTCGAAAAAATGCTAACCGGTCCGAAGACCCAGTCACCCTGCTGGCGACGGTGAACCAGCCGGCTCCACTCACCGGGCCTGGTGAACGTGAGCGTGAAGTCGTGGTCCATGAACTGGCCCCACGCGATAAGCATCAGCGTGGAGGCGTGGTCGAACAGGTCGCGGTCAACGTGCACGCTGGCGGAGACCAGCCGGGCGTTCGGCAGCGGCCCCGGTCGGGGTTGGTCCATGCTGTCGGCGTAGTGCGGCTCCACCAGCCTGACGAGGAAGGGAATGAGTCGACCGGAGCGCGAGGTGAACGGCGCCGGTCTCAGAACAGAAACGCGGCTCACAGAGGCCAGGCAGATACGGTGCGACGCGCACGTCAGCGAGACTCGTCTAGCTCGGGCAGAGCGGAGAGGACCGACGGTGCCCACCTCTGGAAGATACGACGCGTGGCTCCCCAGTTCGGGAAGTGGATGTTGTTGCACAGGCCGTCGATGCGCCTGTACCGCTTCGGGTGGCACTGAATCGGGTGCACGAAGTCTGGGCACAGCTTGGCGATGGACGTTTGTAGCGTGTCGGCGCGCGGCAGCAGGTGCTCTATCTCGTATGGAGACAGCTTGTACCTGCAGTCGGTGCCGTAACGTGAGCCCATCCGGTGAATCCATTGTCTTCCGCAGAAGCAGAACCGTACTCCGACCGTCGGTGGTGTGTTTGCTAGTAACGCTAACAAGAACAACGGGCCCCTGCTTAGCTGACGATTGCCGTGACCGTAGAGCATTTTCCTACCGGCACGGATCACAATCATGCTCTGCAGCGCAAACTGAAGTTCTTCAGTTCGTGGCATATCTCACACCTCATTTTCCAGTACAATATTTTCTGAGCCAGAACTGCGCAGCAGCAGGGACGCTGACATGAGCGAAAAGCGATAACGTGCGGCGACTGGTGCACGACAGAGCTGCAGTGTTACCTGGCCGCCAGGCTGAGGGATGTCTTCAGAAGTGCGTCTCCGACCGTGGCGACGTTTTGCGGCAGCCATTCGCCTCGCGGAAAGTCTATGGCTAAACAGACACCTCAGTTGGACAATCGCTTGCGACACATGAATCCAGGATGGTTTACGAGCGGGCTCATTTCAGTGCAGTGGATGGATGCAGTGTGCAATAACTCTCTCCGGACGAAAATGAAATGTTGGGTTGCTACCCTTCATGTTTTTTCCTTGGACTGTCCGTGAATAGCCCACGTCAGGAGCCTTAAATTTGCATTAGCTGAGCTAACATCTTTTCAGCATCCTTTCAAAAACAAAAGCAAAAATGCCAAGCCCAGTCAGGGCCCCGAGTCGTGACGTCATTCTAAAGCGTCTGCAGGCCGTTTTTCCTGATCTGAGCCACGTTTTGGGTACTTTCTCAGTGGTCTTGCGAGATATGGAGCCGGTTTTCGATACAGGAATTTAGTAAACATGTCTGACAATACATCGGGGTTTGAAAAGTAACTAGCCTCTTCAAAGTCTTCTGAACCCATTGACCTCAAGTGACTTCGAAATGACTGAAATGGTTGTGGCGGAGTGAAACTGTTGTCGCTGCATTCCGTGACGGCAATGATTTAAGCTTTCTCATTGGCCAGAACTTAAATCCGTGACTTGTTAACTTTATTTCTGGCACCAGCAGCGTCACAAAGATGGACAATGATTCTGGCCTTTCATTGACCTGACCTGGACCTCAAAAGAGAAACACCCAATTACTACAACTGACCAGTTTCAAAACTCATTCGCTACAAAAGCATGGCTTGCCGGTCCAAACGCGATAAAACTATTACGATGACAACAGAGACGAAGAACGGTAAGACAATATCCTTTCTTGTGAGTCAAAATGGCCTGAAGGAATGACATTAGGTATTTAAAAGAGACAGGCTACCCGCTTGTTTTTGTTTCCTTCCTCTATCTCGATAAGGAGACAAACGGGATGGCGGCTATGACCCTCTGGTCCGGGACGTAGGTAAATACGCCTGCGTCCTTGCCAGGTGGCACTGACTCATTTTATATGCAAATTGATAGCCTGCGTTGTACATCATATTTTGACTGAGCATTTATTATTGTAAATTTTGAGCGAGATGTACACATCCGTATTTGATAATCTCGTTTGTAACTGGGTTGTCCCGTTGACGATCAAATAAATAAACTAAACTAAACTAAACTAAACTACGCATGGCGAGGGTTAAACATCGCGGAGGATCATCCTAAGGTATTCTGATTCTCGTCATCAAAACAAGACACTTGTCAGCCGTAGCCGTGCATTTTTGACTAGAAAACCAGGGCAGGGGAACAACTGTGGTTGATCTTGGCTAAAACCATGACGGAGTCAATATAGACAAAGAGCATGCCGAAAGCCAAAGAAACTTACGAACATAATTGAGCGTCTCCTGAAAGGCGGCCTCAATGGCTTCATACGTAATGCAGTCCCTGAAACATACCGAATTCTAAGCGTGATCGTAGCGGCTGAGAGTAACGGCGCTGGAACGCAACGCAACGTACGAATTCTGAAGAGTGAAAGCAAAGTCGCACGGTGCACCAGATCAGATAAAGGAGGAAAAGAACGCCACCATGCGTCCAAAAAGCTTCTAGCCTTGCATACAAGCGGAAAAGTGTGTCGTGGGATTTTGGCTGCAGTTGCGATCACCTGGAAAGGCCGCAGACAAGTACTTCCGCGAATTTGAACGGAACACCGCAACTTGCGGTCTATCGTTCATCTGAAATCGGCCGCAAGCGGGTTGCTCAGTGTCCCAGTCGATCGGCGACCATGCAAAGCCTACGGGCCGGCCTCGGTTTCCCGCCACTCACCGGTCCTTGAGAGGCAGGGCGCAGTCGGTGCGGCCCAGAGGCCCGGCCAGCTCCCGGCCGAGGCCGCCCGGCACCGTGCCGTTGGGCGGGCCGAACGGCGGGCCTGGCAGGTAGAGCGGCGGCCGCGGCATTAGCAGGTCCACCTCCGCCACCAGTCCGGGTGGCGGCGCGCTGCGCAGGTCCAGCGCGCTGGCCGGGCCGTCCCCGTAAGGCCGGACGGCGCCGGCAGGCCCGCTCGGTCCTCCGACGTGGACCCCGTGCGAGAAAGGGCAGCCCGGGGGCAACGGCTGCGGTCCGGGGCGCCTCTTGTAGAACCTCCCCTCCTGCCTGTGGCTGAAGCTCTTGGCCACGGGCACGGCTGCCACTTCGTTGTGGCCAACGAGCCTCAGGTCGTTCTGGAGCTGTCTGACGGCGCCCGCCACGTGCGCCGGTGGCGGTGGCGCCGCGGCGGGCGGACCGCCCGTCACCCCCGGCGGGCCGACGGCCACGGGTGGCGGGCCGGGCGCCGGCCCGTAGTGGCGCTCCTCGTGGTGAAACTCGCCCACCACGAAGCCGGGCGTCGAGTCGGCGATCTCGGCCGGCAGGGCGTGCTGCAGCTCGGCCGGCAGGTTCGGGTCGAACGCCAGCGCCTGGTCGAGCGCGGCGGCGCGCGCCGCCAGGCCCAGCGTGGAGGCGGCGGCCGAGCCGGCGTGACGCGCCAGCTGGCCCGGGCCGAGGCTGCTCCAGACCAGCGTCTCGGGTGGGCGCACCAGCAGCGGCGACTGGTCGGCGGCGCGCACCGCCAGCAGCGCTACAGCCACCAGCGCGGCGCTCATCCCGGCGGGCGCGCGCCCCGGCCGGCGCAGCAGATACCGGCACGCCACGGTGAAAGTATGCGACGTGCAATCAGCGGCCAGCCTCCTGCAAACACAGGAAAACGGTGCAGTCGCCATCCCGACGTGCGCCGGCCAACGCCTACCATCGGAACCCGGACGCGCAGAAATCGATGGCCGTAGGAAATAAAACCGCTTTAATTTCCTCGGATAGTGCGACACGAAGTAAGACAATGCGTACCCCATGCTCCACATTTAAGCAAGCATCCGGCATGCGCATTTCCATCCTACGATTGGTCTTTCAGGTGCAGGGCAGTGGTCAGAGAGTTACTTGGGTTGCGTGTTGCGTGTTTTTTTGCGTGCTGCGATCCTGCGAATAAAGGAGAGTATACAAAACTTGCATAAGCAGCCTCCTTTATGTGAAAAGCCCAAAACCCTACTAATTCTGTATATTACTTGGAAGTGTTACAACTCCATCAGACTGCATCCCTATTTTGCTGAGATTCCATACCAGGACATGGTGAATTTCATCAACGTGTCTCGATAATTTTCCGGATAGTACATCTGGCAACCAAGGGACCCGTCTGCGGTTAGACAGCATTATTGGCGGTGACCAACATGAGCCAATAAGGCGGAAATCGCATGCCAGGGTCGCAATATAGGTAATGCGGGACCCGATTTAATGTTTACTCTAACGTTGCCAAACCCACAAGGTTTTGGTCGGAGCAGTCATGTTGAAACAACAAAAAGTAAACAAATAAAAAAATAAGAATCAAACGGAATTAATAGTGCTTAAATTCTTCCCAGCCATGATGAAACTTTTATTCAAAGGTCTTGAATATTTTCCTGCTTGTTAGAGGAAATTGTAAGCATTCCAACATGGCAACTGGTGGCGGTAGAGACTGCGATGGTATGACAATATACCCGCCTGGGGTTTCTGTCCTATTTTTTATTGTTTTCGAATACTGGATACATCTTTATACTATTCTTATATCCTATAACTAAATACTATTTGGAAAATGTGTCTATTCGTCTGTCTTTCGGTCCGTCTGTCGACAAATGTTTCCTACGGTCCTGTGCTCAGGCGGGCTGGCGTTTCGGCACGTGCCGCGCATTGTTTCCCGAAAGGTCTCGCGCGACCGGTGAATCCGCCAATGTTCGTGGAGCTGCGGCTCGTCGTTGGCGCGTGCTGCACGCTTCACGGGGGTTTCTTACCAATAATTATGGCATGCAAAATGGGAAACACGAACAGCGCCAAGTATCGTCTCATTTCCGGCTGGTTTGTTCGGCAACCAAGGACAATTGTCCGATCATCTCAAAATTCGCGAACTTAGAACGAGAATGGAACGGACGATGGCGTAGCGCACAGGACGTTTCAGTGCGCACGGCATGTACCGCGAGCGGCGAATTATGAACAGGCTGTTTCTGAGCATTTCGAACACTGGGCATTATGCTGGCCGTCCAGAGATCGCAGCAGCGTGAAAAAAAACACCACGATTTAGCTCAATGTATCGCAATGCCTTGTACTAAGAGCCAGACGACTTCAACCCAGAGTTCCGGCGCCACACCGCCTGGAAGCAGTTCACACACCCATTCTCGAAAGTCCTAACAAAGGCACAACGATGTGATCCGCCAAACGGATTGGCGGATCGACGCGTGCCGAAATACACCGAAACGTTTCGCGCGAGCCCGTGCATCCGCTGATTTTCGTTGCGTCCGGCCTGGCATTCGCACCTGAGGTTTGTCTGAGGTTTTCTTTTGCCTGAAGGGATAACAGGTAAAACGAGAATCACGAACATGGCAAATTTATTCGGCAAACAAAGGTCGGACCGGCTCAAAACGCTCTAATAAGTTAGAGCGTTTAAAGCTCTAACTCATTAGAGCTTTAAATGCTATTTTTAAACGCTTGAATTCAACGCTAACGTTAGATTCTCGCGAGCTCTAACTTATTAGAGCTCAAAACGCTCTAATAAGTTAGAGCGTTCTGAGCCGTCGAGAACTGAATTGAAGAGCGAGAATTCAACGCGAACTGAACGTGAAGTCGCATCGCGCACAGCTCATTTCAGAGTGGAGCTCACGACGCACGCCACGCGCAAGTGATAGGAAGACGAAAAAGCTGTTCCTGAGCATTTGCATGGATTGGGTGTAATGCTGGCAATCTAAGAGAAGCAGCGAGTTGGAAAAAAGCGCCAAAATGCAGCTCTATGTACGAGGCCCGTGTCACGGGCCAGAGGCCCACATTTGGATGTCACTCGTCTTGGGAGTTGCCATGATTCCAGGACCCCATGGTGATTATACCACGACACCATACACAAGTCGCGGACTTGCAATAAAAATTACATCAGCGTGCCACCCGTCCTTTAATGTCTGATGAATATCCACCTAAACATAATCTTATTTTACTGGGGCTTCGTTGGTATCCGTTTTTTCGTGGAGATCAGCACGCCTAACGCGAATTTTTCGGAAAAAGAATGACTTGCCGACTTCAGTTTCTGGGTAAATCCACAGGTTAAGAACATAACCGATCTATGCACGGCTACTCGGAATACACTCGTTAAAAAAGTTATCCAGTTTTCGTGTTCAAAGCTGTCTCCACTTCAGCACTGCTTGTAGGCGACCCAGAGTCAGAGAAACTCGAGGTGGGTATCGCCTCCAGGGAAACTGAACAGTCAATCGTACCCCATCATGCGTGTGCAAGACCCATGGCTGAAGATTTCCAAAAACAATTTGTGAGGGGGTTCGTTATAGGATTTTAGACCGTTTCTTCCCAGTCATTGTCATATGCTTAATGCCTAATAATAACCTCTAAACACTGGTGGGATCCTCTCACCCTCCCATGCCATCCACCTTCAGGACATGTAACCATGGCAATAACAAACAGTACATTTGATTTTTTTGTGGATTAAAGACCAAAAGTAACTTTCGCGATGTTTTTTTGACGTTTGTAACTCGTGAGACCTAGAGCAAGATTTAGTATCGTCGAAAAGGAAATTGAAAAGTCATTGGCATGCGGTATAGATTATAAGTCAGAGAGATCTGAAATCGACATCATTGCAAACGAAGGAATGCAAAGAGCTTAGCATTCTCGCTTAACGACGATTTGTTGAACGTTGAACCCTAGTATTACTTTTATTTTCGCCTGTGCCGGGAAAATCTATGATACCTGTTACCCCTTTCGCTTCGGACCTGCACTTGGCGTCCCAGTAATTATTGGCTGGCTTCTACTCTGTTCGACACTTTTGACGAAAGTAACGTTGGATAGTTGTGCAACCAAATTACGACGACAACACCAAGAGCATATCAGTTGCTTTGTTGCTTAAACGCGTTTTTTTTAATGCGTTTTAAGATAAAAATAAAACACTGGGTGCTTGCGGGAGGAATCAAATGCGTCTTACCATGCTACCGAGAGAACACGAATTGTAAAGACATCTACGGAAAGATACAGTGCCCCGCAGTAGGGTTGAACACGAGAACTCTAGACTTTACCAGGAGAAGTATTCATAACATTAGAATTAACAGATATATGGAACAGATATCAGTACTCGTTATGAAAACAGAACTACTAAGCTACTAAAATCTGTTTGCGTTTATTTCGGGAAATAATGTGGCACATTATTTCGAGTTTTCTTGCGGGAAGTGGTAAAACCATGAGACTGAACGGAGCCATTGATTCAATTGGTCTGTTTAAAACCGAATTTTGCATAGAGGTATTCGGCTCAGCCATAGCATTGTGCAAAGCCGTAGCATTGTCATCGTAGTTAAAAATTTTCTAAATTGACGTTCGCTTTTAGCTCACCAGTTCCCAGATTTTAAAGCAGCTTCGTGAAACTTAGTGACTTTTCCTCACGATTCTATTCACATGTCATGGCATATTTTAACGATTTTATTTTTCCCAGAGGTGGAGCCTGACCGAGTTCTTAGGAGACACCTCAAGCTCGTTATGGCGCTGTTGAACGCAGAAGAAAAATGGCTTTCGGCATTAAAGTCTTTTAAGACAGAGCCAAACATTTCCAGAGTGTATACGTATGTAACGGAACAAAAACAAAAATGTTTGGTTTGACCAGGTCACCTCAGGTGGCCAGGTTAAGATGCAAGGTTAAATTTTCAGAATCCGGTTGCACGTTTAATTTTCTGACACTTGTTTTTGAAATCAAAAAAGGAACACATATGACTCAGCAGAATCGTTCGCTTGTGTTCCAAGCGTCAGATTTTTAGGTCAGTCAAGCGTCACCTCATGGTGAGTCGGTTGCTGGTTTTTGCAATCAAATCGGACGACTAATCCTCAAGGTTTGGGAGGGGGCGAATAAGCCCGCCCCCGCCCCCCAATATGGGAATGCGTCCGTGCGTTATGAGTACGGAATTAGGGTTAATGTTCCCCGATCCGTGAACGATGACTGCGATTTTGTATTCATTCGCCAACTCCTTTACTGCTAAACAGTTTGATGCGGGGCTGTAGAGTGCGTAGCCACCACGACCGTGCAACCCCAAGAAAGTAATATCAGTAGTGCAAATGCAAATACAAGAATGCACCATAGGCTGCGCTCTGAATATCTTTGTCAGATATGTGAGTAAATTCTATGTCAAGAGCAGGGTAGTGGCTATACCTGGATACCTCTGGAAATTATCTGAGGGGTCCACAAAGGATTTCAGACCGCTTCTTTCCAGTCATTGCCATAGACCTAATGTCAAATCCCTTAACACTGATTAAGGGACCTCTCTCCCGGGACCGCCAGCCATGGCAGCGGCAAATGCTCAATTGTTTCGCATCAAAAGTCAAAGCTGTGATGTTGCAGCATGGCTGCGGCGCTATCGGTTTCAGCGATTTTGAGGATTATTGTATAATGCGGTCTTCGTTTCGCTCTCCTGGTCCCGCTCGTCGGCCCGGCGCTGCGTGAGCGCCGCACGCGTGGGAGCCGCTGCGCGTGCCGCCGCTGCGGTGGCCGGCGCCTGTCGAACGGCCCGGCTTTGATGAAACACCCTCCGACCCGCCGACCGCCTACGGAAAATGCACAAACCGCTGAGGCGGTCGATTCCGGTCGTGCATACAGACTGTGAATGATGCGGGGTGAGACGTGGAAGGCGTAAGAAAGAAGGAGGCGTTCGGGGGATTACTTTGTAACGGCGGTATCCGGGGGCTTTTGCTCAGTGGACCCACCGCCCACCCCGGCTACCTATATCGCCCTACGTCGCCTTGAAAAAAAACAACTTAAATCGCGAGGGACAAGGAGCGTCACAGCGTCGTTCGGACATGGACGAAGAAAGCCTGGACGACTGTAAGACAGGGACGTATACCTACTTGTCGATAAAAGGCTCGGACCGCAGTGATCGGTAGCCAAACGTCCCGGGATAAGGACTGAGCTGGCCGAGGCCACGGCCGCTCAGAAAAGGAGTCGTGGGCGAGTAGCCTTCGCGGTCTCGGGTTGACTGCAGGCTCGTGGTGGTCCCGGCGACGCTGACGTCAGGAGCTGCCATCTAAATCAAATTAAATTCTTTGTTTATTATTATATTATATTCTTTTGTATTTTAAATATTTTTTTGATTAAACAAAAAAGTTAATTTTTCCGCGCAACAGCCCAGAGTGTCAGGCAGCTGTCCGGACCTGGACGAATGAACCGTGAACGGCTGTGAGACCGGGACTTGGGCCAGCAGGTCAAAAGGCTCGGACCGAGTTGATCTGTAGCCACAAGTCCCGGGGCAGGGACTGGGCTAGCCGCGGCGACGGCAGCCCAGAAAAAAGAGTCGCGGGCGAAAAAAACCCAAAGGGTCCCGGGTTCACCGGCTGCCGGGGAACCCCGGTAGCCGGTGGAAATGGGGAGAGGAGATGAGGGGGAGAGGAAATGAGTAAAAGGCTCCCGTTCACCGCCGTCACAAAGTCATCCCCTGAAGCGCCTCTTTCCTCCTCACGCCTTTTTACGTCTCACCCTGCATCATTCACTGTCTGTATGCACGACCAGAATCGGCGGCCTCAGCGATTTGCACATAGTCTCCGTAGCAGGCGGTCGGCGGGTCAGCAAAACCGAGCCGCTCGGCAGGCACCGGCCACCGCAGCGACGGTACGCGCAGCGGCTCCCACGCGGCCGCTCACGCAGCGCCGGGCCGACGAGCGGGACCAAGAGAGCGAAACGAAGACATAAATATTTATCCGCAAAATCGCTGAAACCGACCATGCCGCAGCCGTGCTACAATGTTAAAGGAAATTAAAGGGCGATCGTAATCGACTGTTCATACATGGACTTGGTTGGTCTGAAAAATGTCGTTAATAGCGTTTTTCAGGGGCAGCGCAACAGGGACGGGGGCGGGGCAGAACAGAACAGGGGGCAGCAACAGGGCAGGCAGTTGTTTTCCTGCCTGCCAGTATGGGGGCAAGAGTATGTCCCCCCCCAAAAAAAAAATTAGGAGGCCCCTTTTACCCAAACTGAAAGCTTGGTAGTTACACGTGTTATTAAAATCCAGATCAAGGAAGCTCCCATAACTGAGCGAGGTGTCATTAATCGGATTCAGGAGGACCATTTCTGCTTCAAGAGGCCCCTTTTCTGTATCAGGAGGCTCCTTTAGGAAGCCCTTCTCGGGATCAAAAGGAACTGTTTTGCTTTAAAGAGGCCCCTTTGCTCGCTCAGGAGGCCCCCTTTATGAGTCAGGAGGCTCCTGTTCTGGATTAGGAGGCACCCTATGTGCATCAGCATGCGCTGTTCTGGAACAGGACACCCCTTTTATACATCAGGAAGCTCCTGTTTCGGATCAGGAGGCCCTGTTTTGGGGTAAGGAGTCCCTTTGCTGAATCGGGAAGCCCCCTGTATGAAGCAGGAAGCCCCGTGCGAGGGGGCTCCATTTTGTTTAGGAGCCCCCCTAGAAAATCATGCCCCCCACCCGACTCAAAATCAGTGGCGTCATCCTTCGCGTTCTAAGTACTCACGTTTTGGCAATGTAGAAGCTTCAGAGAATAAAAACCAGTGAAAACTACATTCTGTTGTCATTACTTAATCCGAACAAGCAAGACCTGCGCAGGAGGCTGCAGCTGTAAATGGGAGACCGCAGAAAAGGACATGCGTGAAACCAAGGGAAATCGCTCTGAACATCCATAAGCGTAGAGTTTTGAGATATACGGTGTATTATGAATAAGGTTCAAGGACTACGGGATACAGTTTTGCTGTCTCATTTCAAAACACGTTTTAAGGTGAAACATTCTCTTCAAATGTAAGAGGATCCCCATATGTGGCTATCCCTCTTGCAGCTCACGATATCAGATAATATGTGATGCACCTGCTGGGCGGCGGCCTATGTGACGTGACGTGACATGACCAAGTATACTGAAGGTAGCATGGGAAGGGAATTTCAAGGGACTGATTCGAACAGGTATTTCCTTCATTGTTCTTCGTTTGCCATGCCACAGTTTGCAATGCAGAGTAATTTAAACGGAAAGTTTCGCCTTCAGTACGTATGTTGAGGTAAGTTAGCAAAGTTACAGCCTATAATCTTCGAAGTCGATTTCTACTGCACGTTATGTCTCAACCCTTCACACTTACGGAATTTCTAAGCGATTTCCGGCGGGTTTCACGTGTCTTCCATTTAGTTCCGCCCCATCCTCAGCTGTTGCCTGATGTCATGGGAGGGTGAAGGCCGAGAATGAAGTGCAGTTGCATCACCACCAAAAGGAGGGGGCGGGGTGAGATGGCGTGCAGCGATTCACCGCCACTCGCCCAGACACCAACTGGCGGCTCCCACGTGAAGCCTGGCGCCTGACTGCGGGTGCATGGATCCGTCCACACACGCCCGCTGCAGCCCGGAAACTATTCGGCCTCTTCCGCCACGCAATAGCGGAACAGCAGCCTGTCGCGGAAGAAGTCGGCATTGCGGGGTCTACCACAGGGCCAGACCAATGTCCACAGTTTTGGGAAATGAAACACATAAACGTGAAGGGCTCGGGCGCTGCCTCCAATTCTGGCAGCACGCGAGAGAAAGGCAAACCGCACGACAAAAGCGACCCAGTAATGAGCCTTGATGTTAGCGGCCTTGGGCTCGACTACCAACATGTAATTCATGTCATTCGGTTTAACCGGTTTCTACACCAATGACATGACAAGTCATCAAAGTGCATTTTGGCCCAGGTTTCGTGACGCATTTCTGTCTCTTGGTCATAGGCCTTACGCTATAAAAAGGGTACAAATGTGCATTGCCACAATGTTACATAGTACGTCATTGTGGCACTCATGCGTGTGGATTGCAATCTTAGAACCGCGGTATAAATTCAGCCACATAACCGATATCGCGTGACAAGCAGTACATTCCGATGAGAGCAAACTATTCAAGCAATATTCAGTAGGAATGCAGATTTAGCCCAAAGCGGTCCTGAGCCCTTAGCGCATATCATCTCGCGCACACTTTAATCCTCATCGGATGATCGTTATTTGTCATTCATGCACTGAGAAACTCATCCAGCGCACTTTAATGTTTTTGCGGGCGTGTGTAGAAACTGCTCCACAATGTGCTTCTGCTTTACCAACCACGATTGCTTACATGGAACAGACACAAAAACGTCTGTTCCTTCGCTTCCTTCCGTCTCAACCCTCTCTATCCCAGGCCTAAAGAGGACCTTGGGCTGAAGATTTGCGATCAGACATTCATATTCCCTTTCTTTCTTCTGGTTGCTTAGTAGGGTCAGCTGGTGGATTCCAGGTTATCATCGCCAAGACGGAAAGTTAATCATGTAATGCTAGTCATAGAGAGTGGTAAACGTTCTTTTTGTATTTTTAATATTAACCTATATTTATTAAAAATTAATTTTCTATTTATTTTATGTACTGTAGAGTGGTCCTTAAAAACGAATTGAGCAGTATCACCGGTCTCAACCTTTTTTCCTCTTGTGTGTTCCAAGAAAATGTCACCACGGAATTTTAGGGTCAATATCTCTTCGTTTAGGAGTTGCGCACAGCACGTCTAATAAGATGCGACTACCGCCGCCCGGCGTTGCAGTCTCCGTAGGCCGCGCGGAGGCGGTCGCCGCAGGTAGCTCCAGACGGCAACCGGCGGGCGGTCGAAAACGACCGCTTATCGGAAACTGATACTTTGAATGCTTTGTGAAACCAATTCTTACGGGTTTTCAGTAGCCTGGGTCAAAGGTTTTACCTGTGCAATTTTCAGATTAATACTCAGGACAGATTAGCAGTAGGGTGGTCCTTATCAGACCTGAGGTTTTCAAAAAAGACATTGGTGATGCTGTTTGGCATTCCCGCACTGAGATGAACGCAGAACAGTTGTTAAGTATTGGACGGCGACAAATATTAGCAAAGTCACTCAGCATAGAAGTACATAAGTAAAAGAAACATGTCTGGGACTGGAAAACCTCGCATCACCGGGGTTGGTTGGTTGGTTATTGGGGCTTAGGGGCGCACCGACTGCATGGTCATTCGGCGCCCGCATCACCGGGGCTGCGTGTATCCGTCAATATAGCATTACCTGCCAAACTTCTAAATACAGCGGGCCTCAGGCCTCCTACGATCTTCGCCTAATCTATTATTTAAATAGTTACTTGCCTGTCACATCTCATGTTAGAGAACCAAAAGCTTTAAACGTTTATTTTATCCGCATTCCGATCTTTATTTTCGAGCTAAATCTCACTTATTTGCTTATACCCTTATTTGTCTCTCCCTTGATATCTCGGAAACTAGCTGTCTGATTTTGCAGCGAGATAACTACGCTCAAAAACTCCAAAAGTCTGAAAAGCGTTATCAATAACTACAAAAAACTTTGCCTCACATTTATTAGCCACCCTTAGATTGGATATTGTCGTTGGAAGAAGTACCAAGATACGAGGTCCAAGGGTCCAAAATGTGTATTTAACGCCAAGATGTATTCATACAAGCATCAAAAAGACATTCAAAAGTCATCAAAAGTAGGAAATGTTTTTGTACTTTCACTAATCGTTGCCTTCTGCAAGAACCTAAAACGGGCTGATGTGACTATCTGTATCTTTCGAACGCAGCAAAGTAACAATGGCCTTACAACAGCGATGCCAGGGACTTGAAATGTTGGTTTGGATCTTGGTAATTTGCACCATATGAGGAAATGTCTGCAAAAGTGCTTATGTTCTAACTGCAATCGCCTGATGTCGGACAATCTGACATTACGCTGACATGGCGTTAAACATTAAAGCATACATCAACAGCATATTCAGGAACTCGACATGGGGAAACGTTTTTACCTTCCTGCCTGCGTGCTTCCTTGCAGCCTCGTTGTCCGAAAGTTGGTTTCATGATACGACCTTCTGAGCGTCCATATGTGGTGCCCTGGATCCCCACTGCCGTCACAATATTTCCTTTACGGGTAAAAAGGCGAGGAGCAAAGCGTGCAGCCTGCTATTATGCCTGTCATTGATGTGATAAAGTCGATAAGCTACTTTCCAAAAACAATGTCTTGGTGCCCTTTTGGCTTCCCTGGTTCTGCCACTGTCGTCATAAGATATAAAAGATATACGGAAGGAAATGGACAAACATTGCACAAACTTATTATATGATTCTCATAACAAAGATTAGAGCATATTGAGAGCGCAGCCTCCAATGTACGGAAATGGCTGAGCATGCCTTCTAAAAAACCCTTGGACCCGATTCCGATAAAGGTATGTATTTAAAGTTGTCATGGTGTTTGCGAAAAAAGCCCATTTGGTAGTAATGGGTGCAAAAACTCAGGAGGCTTGATAAAAACCCGCTTGTTTGATGGTTTCCTGGTGGTATATTGGTGGAATGTAGGACCAGAACAACTGGTTTGCTGCGAAATCTAGGGCGGAGTTTGCTAAGATGAATTTTGTGAATAAACCAAATTGCAAAGAGGCACTGATGTTATTTCCAGACTGACCAGTTTAAAACTTCATTCAGTGACAATCTCACTTTTCTTTAAAAACATGATATGATGCAGCATTAGCCTACACTGCATCACGCGAGAGTTCTGAATTCTGCAATAAGGAAAATGTTTTAGATCTGGGAATGAAAAGCGGAGTAGGGAACCAGTCCCCTGCGTGAGGTCTAAAAAATCTGCGTGTATCTCATGCGTGCATCTCGTGTGCAGGGCTGCACATATCTGCTCAACACATAAGCAGAAAGGAGTTTCGTTGCAAAACCATTTTCATTGTGCGCGCGTCACGAAGAAAAAGGGTTCCCGGACGTGTAATAAAAACCTTATCCAACACTTGCCCACACTGCTGCCACTGAGACAAGTTTTCCCACATGCCGCCACATATTCGCAGCTTCCAGCCATGCATCGCTTCACATGTTTTTAGGCTGTAACTAATACATGAATGATTGTCCTTTGATTGTCACGACTTTGGCCTCATGCTCTGCATGCCCCCGAACTTTCAAAATAATATTAAGAATTTAAACATAGCTGAAGTACTGTGTATCAGACATTTCTCTGCGCACCAAGATTGTTGATCAAGGCAGCGTATTAGTCCATAGTGACATTTTCACTCGGCTTTTGACAGAATAAGTTTTTTTCGGAGTATGTATGGGTATAATGGGCGCCATCTGGCAAAACGTAATTCGGCTTTCATAACACCAATCACATTTTATGCACGTATGTTCCAAGAAACGTATTAAAAAGCGTATCTGAAGCGTTACCTGTGAACTGCCTTCAAACAAACAAGCAAGGAGGCATTCCGAACTCCGATTTTCATCGATAATGTGAATGCCTTCGCTCGTTTCGCCAGCTCACACAGCCTGAATAATTTGCCTGGTTGACCAGTAAACATGGGACCTTCCTATGCATTCCTTCGTCTGGTGCTGAAGTGAAAAATAGGAGTGAGGAGGAAAAGAGCAAGAGGTTAAGACATAGCTTTGCAGTTCAAGGCCGCAAGACACCATTACCTTGTGTTCTGCACCGAGTTGAGGCAAGCTAACCATGTCCTGAATGCACCAGGCCCGGCTCCGTATTCGCGGCAAGTAGTTCGGAAACCGCACGCCAGGACGCAGGGCGAAGGCCCCTGGGACAAACCACGCTTATTTTACCTCCCATTGTACGCAGGTCAGGCCTTCGCATCGAGAAATCTACAATCATACTTTGACATTATTAATTTATGGACCTTGGACTGGTAACTCCGTCTTGATCTTCGACTGCGGTTTCTATCCTGAGCCCTGGACTAAAGATGTCTTCTGAATTCTCTACTTTATTTAATCTATGCGACTTGCGGTGGAGGAATGGCTGACTCCTCAGGCACACTGGTGTTTTTTTCTCTCTGCCGCATAACTCCGTAACCAAGCGATGCAACGTCGTCAAATTTTCAGTATTCCATGATACATCAGTTGTGCATTGTTTGAGATAAACCTCTGACAAGTTCTTCAAAGGCCAAGAGAACATCGTGTCATAAAGATGATGGCGTTTTTCGATTTTGTTGTTTTGTCGAGTTTGCGTCATCTTTACCGGTACACTCAGCGCGTAAGATTGCTGACAGTGTGCAGTTTGTTTACCGCGGTTATTTGGCTTCTGCAAACCGCATGGCCTAGGTTAATCTCTGCCACCATTTTCCTCACATAGACGTGAATTGGTATCTTGTTCATGTCCCTTCACCTATTCTGGCCTTGTAATGCACGTAGTCCCCGCTTTGTTTGTTAAAACCGCACTCTCCAAATCGGTGAAATGTTGGCATTTGACGTGTCTCTGACCTGAGATCTGCAGGTTCAAAACATGACATAGCCAGATTTGCATCATCGAGGCCAATGGAATATTATTTGAATAAAAAAACAGTTCATTGGTTGTGGCGTAATTGCGTGGGGACGTCTGGCCCCCCCCATCCTGCCGGCAGGTGCAAGATGGTGAAATACCACGGAAGGTGCCTTGTTAACTGTTATGGCCGAGCCTGAATCCATCCAGTCCTGAATCCTGAGGCCTGAAAGCGGCTGAATCCATCGGTGTCTAGACAAGTATATGCAAGGCAAGTGCACGAACCACAAATATGCGTGCGCAAATGTTCATATGTGCATCAGTAGATAAGCTTAAATGTGCGTGTTTCAAGTGTATGTAGGTTCTGAATATATGCAAGCAGGTGCACGTTTAAAAAGAAAACTATCCCAGGCGTGAGTTTTAGTTTGCTTTATTTGATATTTTTCACATTTTCGGCCAGAAAATGCTGCTGAATCGGTACTCGCCAAGCATTCCAAAAACAAAAGGGCAAAAGGGAAAAGACTGCCTGCGCACGATTTTTTGCTAACATACTGCTGCGTCAGAAACAATTCGTAAATATTAATTCCACTTAAAAGCGCACCAGATCACATCATGTTGTGAATAAGACATAAAGAACTGACTCACGTAAAATTCGGTACAATTTCCCCATTTCTCGCGGCAGTTCATAAGATTTTTTTATTGGAAATACACGCAAGCAAGCGAGCGAGCGCGCAAGTACGCAAGCAAGTACGCATTCAGAAATCCCAATGGCCGGCGACCATAGGTCATCCCTCAGTTGCCGCATCCCTAGATCCGCTGATGCTGTCAAAATGACGTCTGAGGGTGTCCAAATTAATAGCATAAAGAAATGAACCACAACAATTATTACAATATAATAAACTTAATTAATGTAACATTTTAGTTAATAAGTCTTAGTTCATATGGAAAATAAAGTTTGTTTCCCAAATTGCCAAGAGCAATACAAAAATATTATGTAATTATAACATCGGCGGGAGTAGATACAGGGCGCGGTCTCCAAAGTTACGAACAAAACGGCCTAACATGTCTCAAAAAACTCCCTGGATCCGTTCCTGAAAACGGTGTTAATGTGATTTTTACACTGTATGCAAAAAAGAAGGTAGAGCAAGTCACCAGATTTCATGGTTCTACCTGGCTTTACGCGAAACCATTCAAACATGGTGAGTGAAGATACTCAGGTGGATGGCTTATCATGGCCCCGCCGCAATATGAATGGAGTTTTTGGAGCGCACGGGAGTAAAGTTTTCGATCTGGAAAGAATTAACATATTTAGGCACTGTTTAGGCATGTTTGGGCCTTCATCAAGGGGTCAGGTAATGTCAGGCGCACATTAACACCATTGGACGGAAACTTCGTTGGCCTCATGCGTATAGTACCAGAACAAGAAATCACTGATCCAGCAGACGAAGGTAGTTCGCTTTGTTAGACGGCTTTTTATTTCGTCACTTTTTATTTTATAGCATTTGCGGACTTTTACAAATTAAGAACATCACTGTGGCACGCTCCAAAACATCCAACAACCAAACAGCAAGTTGGTATAATGTCATTACGAGATATCTTACGGACGCCTGTGAATTTACTTATATCTGCGTAATTAATTAATAGTATTAATAATTAACCAACCAAAACTACGTAATCTGCGTAATTACCTGTAGATGCGTTTTTTGCTAGAATTCAGTCGGTCACCGCTGGTGAGAACAGACGAAGAACACAAGCACCGCAAGCAAACACAATTGCAGTACTGTCTATGATCAGATACTGGCTAAGATCTGCCAGTAAGCCAGGTGTGGAGCGCGTGACGAATTGTTGAACGCCTATTGTTTAACTTTTGGGGCAGCTCAACGAACAGCATTGTCCTTCGAGGCAAGCGCTTGCAAAGGAAACGGTAAAAAGGCACGACTGTGACGTGGGGCATGCAGCTGGCATGGCCGCACCCAGAGTGCGTTGCCGTATCTTTGAAACTTGGTCAGACGTGCCGCCTTTCCTTGGTCCTAAAACAAACCTACTACATAGACGGATTCCATTTGAATGACCCGTACAACAGGAACGTGGTTTGCTGCGTCTTTTCCCTTTTTGCCAAAACAGCAAGCAGCATGCATGACCAATGACGAAATTCACTCCGTTAGAGAAACTTCGGTCACCATCTCTCGCTTGTCACGAGAGAACGATTCCGGCCCGCTCGAGCCATTATTCGTGCAGGAAACAGACCTGAACGAAATCGACCCACGGGCTCGGTCAATGTTCCCTTGAAAAGCCCGGTTTGCCTTCAGAACAATCCCTGATATATTCGTTTTACGCACGCCGTTCCCAAAATCGGCGTCCTTTGTGTTTTTTTTCACTCAAAAACGTCAACCACACTGATTGGACTGATGCGAACTCCGAAGAAATGGCACCGTTTCGAGAAAAAACAATAAACATGCAATTTTTAAGGTAATTTGTCTAGGACATCCATATTACAAGCACGCATGGGCGTAGTAAGCCGGGAACACTTACGAGTAAGAAGGCAGCATCTGAAGCAACATTTCTTATGCAACGCCACGAACCTTACATTAAAAGCTCCAAGGAATGGGAAATATACCCCGTCTTCTCCATTTGTTTCTACATCTATGCGTTCACGACCTATCTCCACTGGAAACGTATTCGCTGCCAACGATCAGTCCTGATTTGGCAAGTGCCGGTCCTGGCTCTGATCCTGGTCTGATCACGATGTCCGGCCGGCTGTGTTCGGCGCGAGGTCGGCCGGGGAGCGGCCGCCGTCTCACCTGGTCAGCGCACAGAGACCGTGCGGCGCCGTGTCCAGCTGCACACTGGCCGCCGCCGCCGCTGCGGAGAGAGCCGGCCGGCCGCGCGCGCGTCACGCGCCCGTGACGGTCGCCGTCACGAGCCGCCGTGAGTCGGCCGGCGTGCCGCGTGAAAACGGCACGCTGACCCTCTTCAGGGGGGCGTGAGCGGCCGCCGGCGGAGAGGGCTTCCGAGAGCGGCCTCCACGCGCCGAGTCGTGGCCGACGAGAGCTGCCGACTCAGGAGCTCCGGCCGCGGTCCGGACCGCCGCCGCCGCCGTCGCCGGCACGGACGCTGAACCGTGATAGGTTCTCATGTCACTGACGATGGCTAGCTGCAGTTCCTGGTGCGACTAACGCTGAGCGTTAGTCGATCTTGGGGCCGTTGGTACTGTTCAGTGGTGGTGCCTCATGTATCTGCCGCTGATCGGGAGTACTGACGCTGATCGGGGATGAGCACTGGTGTCTTTGACATTGATCAGCGGAAATTCATGATGTAATTACTGTATCACATTCATTGGGGATTATTTCTCATGCAGCTGACGCCAGCCAGCGGCAGGTCCTGACGTAGCTGACGGTCATCAGTGAAAGTTCCTGACGTAAATGGCGCTGCTCGATGATGCGTCTCTTTTTCTTTTAAGTGGTTAATATACCATTTTGCGCGTATCTTTGTCCTCGTGAAAATTAAACTATCTTGTGTACCTTTCAAAATCCCTTTAAAATTCATGTTGTGTCTAACAGCTACGGAATAGGATAAAAAGACAGTTCTGTAATGACACATTTAGGTAGTTCATCTGGGGTCCCAAGGCCACCTTAAATATGTCCCACAGCGCCTATTATTGCTGAACAACACATCATTTGCCAAGAGATCGAATGGAATATGTCAAAAGCAATACATCGAACGCGAAATATCGGAAAAGTAAAACATCGACGAAGATAAACATCGAACAGAACAAATGTGAAATGGCAATATCGAAAGCAATGATTCTCGAAACAGACAAACACCGCAAGACGAGAACAAAGTACTCAGAAAGCACCAAAAGCAAACTATTCAACACGAAATAAGGAAACGGGTAGGTGTAAAAAAGGGAAATGTCGGAGGGCCAAAATACTGCAGGATAAAATAATGAAAACAAAAATGCAGAGCATAAAAATAACATTTATGTCACGTTATAGAAACCAAAGGCGGAGCAGTTACACGGAACTTGACTGGACAGTCATGTGACTGGAATAACCGTTGTGAATCCTTTCAATGCATCTAACGGACGCCTGCCTGCCCATTTCAACCATTTGGGCCATGTCAATATTCACGATGTTTCTGACACATATTTTTGCTGCGTGTTTACCTGACGTTTCTGTGGCGTCGGCTGGTACTATTGCGTTTCAACGGTCTCCCACGACGTCCGCTTCGTGCAGTGCATGTCTGAACTAACCAACAAACTTTGTGGTTATTGTTTTTCACTTAGTCTTGGCTCAGTCATTGACTGCGCCGATGTCAACATCGTTACATGAGGGAATGGTTACGACCTATTTGAAAAGTCAATGACTCCTCAAGGAAACGTAATACAGGGGATTGTCTTTTACCAATCGTGTCAATGGTGTATTGAGAGAACCCCAGGATTTGTCCCCGCCAGTGACATCTCCATCCCAGATGTAAGGAAGAACCGGGAGATGTGGGACGCGGAAGAACCGGGACTTGCGCTTTTCTCAGAGAATACACTGTGTAAAGGTGCTCTGGACGACTTAACATATTTTGTTTGCATCTGGTAGCCTTATGATGCTTGTTTGTTTACGGTCACCTTAGCTTAGCCACTGCGGACGTAGAAGAGGGAGGATCAAAAACCGTTTTTCGCGGTCATTTCGAGACAATTTAGGTTGACACATGTGCGTGTTCTGCGATTTCAAAATACTGAGTTATTTAGGGAGATATTAAAGGTCCTTATGCTCGCACTGCATCCCTGGTCGTTGCCATCGTTTTTCCATGGTGGTAGCCTTGATCCGGTCACAGGGTGGAGGGAGAAATGGGACTTGGTTTTGAAGCTGTAACATGCTTACACTCCAGTACTACCTTGCGAAGACATTGCACATGTCATGGACGCAGGAAGGCACCCCCACGCTTTTTTTGAAATTTAACATTGACCCCATGGGATGGGACATATGGGCGTTGACTGAAAAACACTGACCGAAAATGCTTTCTTGCCCCGCCCTACCCCCTCCCCCCGCTGTGGATGAGTTCCCGCGCCCCAGGTACCTGCCAACACATACGATTTTGTTCGGTCCCATTGTTCCTTCGGTAAGTACCAGCTCCCCTCCTGAAGTCCCATGTGTCTCGACTTCAAGGCTTTTTTGGAAAACAAACAAAAATGTTCGTGCGTTTTTTCTGAAATGTGAAATGATTACCATTTTTGGAAAACCAAACAAACATACTTGTGCGCTTTTTCTGAAACATGAAACGATTAAAGGTTTAGACAATTAGTCCAATGATGCTCTATAATTTTTCCATGTCGATAAATAGGCTCTATTTCGGTAGACGGGTGAAATGGGACACTATATGTCTTATTATATATACCTCTCCCCTCTCTCTGTGGTACATACTACAAATATTTTGCATAACTGCCTGCCTCGGGTTGAAATCAGTGATGTGAAATCATGGGTATGAGTACGAGATGATCGATTGCAGTCTCCCAACATTCTATACCTGGATCCGTCCTTGAACCATATTTATATTCCCTTTACGAACTATTTGTCTTCTATCACTGCTAAGATATATAATCAGGGACAAACCAACCGCATTGTGTGGTTGGTTTGGGGTCAAATCGCAGCTTTGTATCGCACGCTGACCTGTGCACTCACTCAGTACCAACATTACCCTCACTCATAAGTAAAAGACGCTTGCAAGTCATCTTGCCATTCACGCAACAGCACACTTGTGACGCCAAAGGAATTTGCATAACAACGGCGCACTACGAAAACTGTTCGCAGTCGTCAGAGCTAGAACCCGTTCTGTCGGATTCACAGACACATGCTCTATCCACCCGACCACCATTACCTGAAAGAAAGAGTCGTCTGAAGTGGGATCACTCAGTGAACCGTACATATTGCCAGGATGCGTGTATCACCAGGCCTGACTGGCAAACAGGTATGCCTCAGCGCATGCATCCCGCACACACCAGGCTAAAGCTAATGACACGCAAAACAGCCACATATATCGACTGCCACGTATCACGTGCTCCTGCTCGCCAATTTTCAGCAGTAATGGTTTGGCGGCAACGAAGGAGTGCTGTTTATTGCTTGGGCACCTCGCGCTTCACGTGCAAGCTGCACCCCTGTTTCGGCCTGAATCCATCGAATTTAATCGCCTAGTTGCCCATCCGCCTTTCCAAGCCATCATTGCACGAAAATGCGCCGGTTGCGTCCCGGCGATTGGTCCATAAGAAACACAAGGGTGGAAAAGAGGCGCACGCGCGCTGCACATGATCCGTTGTACTTTGCCTGCCACGTGGGATACCGTTGGCGAGCCCTGATGATGGTCTATCTACCCACCGAATTTCAGCCGCCTAAGTCACTGCTTCTGGAGCTGGGAGGCTCCCGAGTCCAAATCGAAGCACGTGCTTGTGGATCGCCTGGTGGATCGCACGTAGGTGCCGATCACAAAAGCGAGTACCCGCGAGTGGGGCCGATGTTGTCACCAAGTCTTGAATCATTCCGTGGAGGTCCGGCTCGTGTCACCTGGTACGTGCCACACGCCACGAATCGCTCAGAAACCAACATTACAATCTGTCCGCCGAGTCGGCGCACCCGATGGTGCCATTTGTGTCGAGGTCGGCTGGCGCGTTCGAGAACTAGAGGCTCCGAAGCTCTGATGCACTGACACACAAACATCGCTACCTGGACTTTGTTTTCCGAAAGATTGTAATATATGGAATCTCGCTCACTAAAAGCATGAGAAACACGCTTTCAGTTCCTTTGATTTTGAAAAAAAAAACAAGACGCTAAATGGGTATTGGGAGCGAAGGGAAGCGTGAGGATGCAAAACAGAAAAGATGTGCCTAATACAACGTGTAGATTGGGATGTCGTGTGGAGCTGGGCGCGATTCAACCCAGCGTCAAAATGTTTCTGTTCTGAATGTCAATGGCAGTATGTGAGTGAATCTATCATCATCATGTGTGTATGAGTGTGAGTATTACTTGATTGTATGAGTCTGACCTGAAGTTGAGTGTTTGTTGAGTTATAGTCTGTAAATATACCCTCGGTGGAAACTTGGGCGAAGCAATAAGAATAAAAATAAACGGACGAATAAAGAATAGGAATGGTATATAAAAATCGTTACTTATCAAACTATACATTGTTTTCAGCACGCACAACATGCATAAATACATATACAGTGCTGCGTCGCTCCATTCCGTCACCTTCATCCGTCCAATAGTCTTCAGACATTTTATGGAGTATGTGGATGGTCAAATGTAATAAACTGTTGTCGTTTTGTGTAAATGGTTCGTGGGGCTGAGCTGAGGGCCCGACAACCAAATCTTCCACCCAGTGTGATTTTCTCAACGTGTGTAACTCACGTTATTTTGACTCAAAGCAATTTTTTGATATTTCGTAACAATTTCTCAAATAACAAGATACACACCGCTTGATATATATATATATATATATATATATATATATATATATATATCATGCTAGCATTCTGTTGTATGAAATTCTTGGTTCTTTGTTTGATTTTCTATTCCACTTTTACGTGCTTTTTAATTGAAGCATAAAAAGACAGTAGTACTCAGACTCAAAGGAATATTGGTAAGGCTGAAATCGGTATTGGTAGAGCCTGGACACCACTAGTCCGAGAACGATACCAGTGATTATAAATGTCATGAACAATAGCGGAACTTTCCCAGAATTACTGGAGATGCAAACACCAAGCAGAATTGTTTCCTTGCTAGCCCATGGGCGTAATTATATTTCTGTAAAGTTGTAGACCTGCATCACCAGCTTACATTTAAGTTCCACCCATAGATATCCACTATTATGGATAATGGACAATTGTTTATGCGATTGTGGATATGCACTATTATGCCAAATATTGGCTTCAGTGTCGAGACATAAAGAGAAATAAATAAAGTACGCGTCTGAAATAACCATAAATGGTCTATTACTTTCAGGGATACCTTTTGAAGCCGTTCCTGGTGCATGTAGTAAGCTCAGATTTTTGTGCGATGTACAAAAAATACAGAGGAAAACCCTGAGATTTCAGGGTTTTCAGATTTCAGAGCAAAACCGCAATGATTTGACTTTGGTGCCTGAAAAATTACAACGGCCGAACCGGCTCATCCGACGTGAAAATAGGGCTAAAGCGAGCAGCTGAGATCAATAAATTTTGTTGACCACACAGTAACGATACCAATCCGACAACAGCTGTAGTGGGTTAATCATAATTTTTCGCAAGCTTATGATTCTGGCGAAATACTTCAGAATGGTCATTGGTCAGTATTGCTACTTTTCCGCTACGACAAATGATAATATTAAAGAAGACAACAACGTGATAACAAAACGTACCCATGTATTCAAGATTTTCTTGCAAAGTACGTCGAATTTGCTCTTTCCAAACGCCCATCGTCCGAAAACGAACTTGTTGTCTATTCGCGACCAGTGTATATATCGCCTTAAAAATATTATATACTGAGGATTCGCTCCGGAGATCTTGGAGAACCCCACATATGCATGACGATCAGAGATTTGTTAAGAAACATGTTAGAAACATCGCGCCCCTTTGTCCCTGATCATCAACTTCACACATCCAAACACGGTTACGGCACAAAGCTGCATGATCGCGTTCGTAATTCGTCGTAAATATGATATAAATTGAGAGACATAAGCGAAAAGAAAGCTGCTAGGGAATTTCCACAAAAAGGGTCAAAACCCGAACCTTCTAGGTACTTGACTTTGATCATGATGAAAAACGGGCATTTGTAAGAAATCACGGTCAGCAAATGATCATATCACTCGTCCGTCACCATCCACATTCACTGTTGATGACAGCTTATCAGATCTTGAATGAGTCGCAGCAGGCACACTGCCATACTGAAAGCAGGTGATCCAGAAAACCTAGCTTATATCATCCGGAAGAAATAATCCCACATCCTTCCAAGACCTGAAGGAATCCTCGGTTTCAGACACTCACCAACGGTAAATGCACACGTTGGCATGCGTCTGCTTTTCCCCTCACGCCTAGCCACTTGACGATTACGTCCTAGTTCGTCAATTCCGCTCTTACGTACCAGGCAATGTAGAGAAGACTACAGAAGACAGAAATGAAAACGGTAAACAGATCATACGGAATACCGAGGATAAAGCCAACATCGTGACACTTGTGAGAATGGCCTTCACGCTCGTGACAACAATAAAGACACCGCTACGCCACTCTGTACATAAAATCGACCGTGTTCGCCCCATTCACCGCTTTTCAAAGCCACGTAACCATGACGACCCGGTGTGCCGACGCCAACATTCCTGCCCGTGACACGTCACCACCAAATCCAAATGATGTAATTGGCCTTTGAGCGCCGGCCGAGTACACGCGGCCTCGCGAGTTCAGACAAGTCATGCAGCTCGTCAGACGGGTCAGGTCAAGTCAGGCCAGTCAGTGACGACACAACCTCACGCAGGGCGCCGCTGCCTAGCGCAGCTCTCCTGAGGAAGTATATCATGGCCAGGTGCGGAGACCAGCGCTGCCCCGCCGCTGTCCGGCGCCTGTCCGCCGGCTGTCCGGCCACTGTCCGGCCGAGTGACTGGCCTGATCAAGAACAAGACCCCGTCGGCCGGCCCCACTGACTGGCCAGGGAGGAGGGAGGGGGGGGGGGACGCAGCCCGCCGCGCGGGAGTCGTTCTGCATGTACCACCGCGACCGGCCGGCCTTAGTTCTGTCACAGCCCGCAGCGCGGCCACCCGGCTCTGAAGGACACCAGGCTCGCCAGGCGGCCGCCTGTGTCGCCCCGCCGGGACCCAGCGCCCTCGCTCTGGCAGGTACTGATTTCTGCCAGCCGCCCTTCAGCGCCCAAGCGAGGTCGGAACACCTCTGAGGAAACGCGGCGCCACGGACAGCGGCTGTCTTCGCGCCGCGTTCGCCGCATCGGCGGCGCCTGCCGAAAGCGCAGCCTCTTGTACGGCTTTCCTTGGGCGCGGTGCGGCGACTGGGCGCCGCGCCGGTGCCCGGACGGGTACAGTCTCTGACACAGCCATAAGCGTCGGTCGACGCGGCGCTGTCGCCGTGTCGCAGGCGGCGGCGGCCCCGGGGGCGCAGCGGACGGGTACGGTCTCTGACACGGCGGTCACGGACTGTGCTTCAAAGGCTCGAGCTCCGGTTCTGAGGGGGGCTCAGCCGTCGCCCGGTTGTTGGCCGGCGGCCTCCCGTGCGGTTCGCACGGCGCCGAAGCGTTGATCTTGCCGGCCTTGTACCACACGACGCAGTCGACCAGGAAGGCGGCGAACATCACAGCGGCCGTGACGCCTGCGGGCCGAGACGAAACGTCAGCGAACAGCAGCAGACGGCAGCGGCAGCCGACTGCACAGGTAACAGGAGATATGCCGCCTCGCCGAGAAACAGGATAGGGCGTTGCCCAGCCAAGTAACGGCAGATGACGTCATGCACCTGAGCAAGACAAGGAAAACTGGCCGGTAGCTAATATTTGCGGCATGAAGCATTGGAGCCAGCGCATGTAACGAGCGGAAACTAATCTAGCCTGAAACCAGCAAAGGCATCGTGAGGCAATCAACTGATCCCGAGGTCACGGAACTGGGAGGTCAAACCTCTTTGAAATGCATGAGCTGCGGAAAAGCTGACATCTTTGCACATTCAAAAGAAAGCAGAGTTCATGCATAAACAATAACCCTACACAGGACCCACCCAAATAGCGTTCCTGGTGGCGGACTTTGTTTTAACTTCGCCCGTTACTGGCACTGGCGCCCGATACGTGGCAGAGTCGTGCCAGCCTGAGTATCAGATGATCACTATCGCCCACGTGTTTCGTGCTGCCTGCTGGGCCACCCGCGCCCGTAGCGAACGCGCAAACGAAGGTCATGCCTAAATGAAATGGTGCGACGGTAATGAGGTGCGGCTGTGCAGGGACAGTATTCTCGGTGTGTGTGTGTGTGTGTTTCGAGTCGTATGCAGTGGGGGTAGTGTGCTTAGATGCTGTGCGCCTACCTGGAACACGTACACAGCCACAATGCTGATGTATTGGCATTCATTTGACTTGCACCTCGCGCTCACCAAAAAAGAGCTGCCGGAAACGCTCGGTGTCGTACAGCCAGCAGGCGCCCTGCTGGCCACAATTGGTCTTCCACAAGAGGCAGGCCGAGTCCACGACGGCGCCGTAGATGATAGGGCATGGAACGTTACCTGAAAAACGAACGGCAAAGGAATGCCTACGTGGCGGCGGCGAGCACGTCGTATCGCGCCGAACACGTGCCACCAAGACGGCCATTCAACGCATGAACAGAATGCTCGGACGGTTTGTGAGGTATTTGCTACAATTGCCGCTGTTTTTATGTTGTTGCCGACAGACGTGTGCACGGACATTCCCGGTAAACGAGTTTTAGGTCACCGTGTTGGCACAGTCTTTTCAACAAATGCGAAATGAATGTAGCAGGATAACTCTGCAGGACAATGATCCTGCTGACTCCGGCCAGATGCCAGAGATTGCTTACTTGCCGTCAGCCATTCGCAAGGACTATTAATCAATAAAAGCAGTGCCGACGTTTTTGGGCCCTAAAAGTCACGCCATAACTGTTGAACAGACGAGCCAAATATGCAGTACCTTCATTACCCCGAAAAGGCCAAACCGGCCAGCCTTCACACTAACAAACGAACTAACAGCCCAAACAGACAAAACTCGAAAAACCAGAGTTACGGAGTCCAGAGCCCACTCACCAAACAGGCCGATGGCGACAGCTATGAAGCCGAGAGCCAGCGCCTTCTCGTGCGGATCGACGCAGCGCAGCGTTACCAAAATGGCGCCCACCTCCGACGTCGAGTGGATCAGCACGAACACACAGAATATCGGGATGAACCTGCAACAGGTTCAGCCAGTCAGCAACGGGTTTGCTGACTGGCTTTTTGCTTTCCTTTGCTGACAAAGCCGTTCAGGAAACTGTGAGAAGGCCGACTGACAAGTAGTTCTGGATTGCGGATTAAACAGCGAAAAAGAATAGCATCCAGGAAATGTGATTCATAACACAACATCTGCATTATACCTCATTTCAACTTGACTTTTGACATTTGACATTTCATGTCACGATACACAGAAGTTCCCGAAAATTACTGAAATCCTCAGTGGGATTTAGACCATTTCTTTCCAGTCAACGTCATGGCCTTATGTCAAATAGCAGAAACGGGAGGCCCCGGAATCTCGGGAAATGGGAGTCCAGAGGTTTCCACTTCCCAGGATCTACGGCCATACATACCACTCTGACCTGGCACAGTCAATAAATTCCTGTGATCGTTATGAACAAACCGAGAGCGCAACTTGCATCTGCATCCAAACAGTATCCCCTATCGAGCTTCTTTGACGATAACTTTTTGAGAAAAAATGGTCGACCGGGGCCTGCGACAGCCGACAATTTCATAAACATTTTTAGGTTCTTCTTTTCTCTGCGACTCCAGACCTGACTAGATCTGGGCACAGACTAGACTAGACTAGACACTTCGCAACTTGTCGTTGCGAAGTGTCGCCGTAGAGCCGCGTTTCGAATGCAGCAGCAGACGGGGGAGGAGGGGGCTTAAAATGGTAGTAGTATACTAGTCTCGTAGCCTACCAGTACCGCGTAGTCTCCAATTATGTAATACATGCCCCGGAACCCCTCCAGGCATGCAATAAAATTCTGGGTAATTTCGTGTGCAGGTGGTCGTGACCGGCGGTGGGAAGGCAGCGAAGGTTTCGGAAGCGGAAAGTCGTACAGAATCATGTTGTATACGCAGCATAAAAAATAAAACATTTTAGAGTGATTCGGTAACATGGCATCACCTCACCGCGGCCATGCGAGGATGGCAAATAAAAGTTTTTGACCACAGGCAGAGGTGCCATCAGGGGAAGGGCTTAGGAAGCTGGGGCCCCTCCGTCAGCAATGAGGAGGTCCTTACGCGCGCAGCGCGAGGGGATTTCCTGACTACTCTGCATTGGGACCCTTCGCGCAAGGGGCGCCGTAATTAGAGGCCCTTTCTACTAACGGGCTATTTACTATCTAAGACTACTTAACTAGACAAGGGGCTCCTGCTGTCATAAGAAGGAGGCTCCCCCTGGTCTGTAACGAGGGCCTCCATCAGTTTGCGGAAAGTCCCTGCTAGCCTGTGAACGACCCGTCCACCGACCTGCTACAGGGCCTCTGCCAGCCTATAAAGGTGTTCTGTGTCGCCCTGCAGATTTCTTCTGAGGGCCTGTAGAGGGGCCCTATAAAGGGGCCCTTGCCGGTTTGTAAATGTTTACTGTCGGCTCACTGAGGAGCCCCTATTGGCTTCTGCTGCCCCTATCGGCCAGCGGGATGTCCCGTGGGCCTGCAGAGGGCAATCTGCCGACCCGTCAAAGGACCCTCTGTTAACTTGTTATGGGACCCTCTGCTGGCATGAAGGGGGACCCCTTTGCACCTGAGGGAGGCCCTAGGCCCTAGCCCTAGCCCTAGAATACCCCAAGCTGGTCCTTAAAAGGGCCCTTGCACGTCTGTAACGGAGTCCTTTCGGCATCGAATCTCACTTACAGAAAGGCAATACAGGCTGCCGCACGGTGGACAAAGACGTAGCCAAGGGCGGGGAAGGGCGCGGTTCCCCCTCCCCCCTTCCCCTTCCTTTAAAAACTAACAGGATTTTCGAACATGGCTCCTGAGGCCATAGCAGACCCTCCATGTTGTAACAGGAGTCCCATAGGAGACCCCTTGATGCTACAGGAGGCCTCTTTGGTGCTATAGTAGGCCCTTGATGCCCTCTTTGGTGCCCTTCAAGAGGCCCCATTGCAGCTATATGAGGCCCCTGGAAATGAAAAGGTCCATTTTAAGGCCATGGGAGGCCACCTCAGCCCTTTTTGGTGGCGACCACCTTGGGATGAGAGAGCACCTTCCGAAGATCCATTCCCCCCTCCTCTTTGGCCGAATCCTGGTAACGTGCCTGTGAACAGGCCCATTGACCCCCGCCCAAAACCTGGCCCCCTTTTCTCCCACTTAGGAAAATCCCGGGTTCACGTCTCGCGGCTGGTTACGAAATAAACATTCCCTTAGAAAATCGTGTCAAGAAACCAAGACCACATCAAGTAAGGTTTGCAATGGAAGAAAAATGGGAATCAACAAGGTCAGCCCTGGTAATCACGGACACTACTGACAAGCGTAGAAGCACGCTTACTAGTGTCTTCTGAGAACAAATTTTCCACTCACCAGTAGAAATTATCACAGTCGAGAGAGCAAAAGCCAATACTGGCTGAGCTGTCCTGTTCCACACAGCTGCAGTTCTGAAACTGAAGGGCGCAGACGAGACACTTGAGAGTGATATTCTGCGATGCCTTTGGCAATGAAACGGACGTTAAAGTTGCCAAGACACACGTCGATTTTCACAAAAGAAATGTCATTTACATGCCACAAAAAGACTTCCAACTAAACTCGCCTTCACCAGGTTAAAACGTGCCAGTATCAGAATAAATTAACAGGTTTTGTGATATCCGGTTATTTATTTAAGACAGGGCCTAACTGACCCACAGCCTACTCCTTGTCAGGGGTTGGAGCAGCTGTCAACATTCCCTTAGCGCAATGTTCGGGAGAGACTACAGGGTACCAAAACTACAGCGTTACTCATTTAAGCGTCCACTTATCGAATGCTTCCATACCCATTCGATGGGTTTTCTCATTGAACCGACTTCGCGAAAACTCATGACCCTGACACTCCGTGCGGGGAGCACCGGTCCGGTGACGACGTACCGTGTGCAGCGCACCCTCGGCGGAGTGCGCCTGACTGCAGCCCGCCAGGCAGGGCGACAAGTAGGTGAACCCGTCAGCGCCGCACACCGGCGAGAACTCGTCCGCCGGGCACGCGCAGTGCGACGAACAGGTGGTGTTGAACAGCGAGGCGCCGTACCTGCCGACAGGGGGCCCCGCGTGAAGGGCTGGCTGAGGCCAGGGGGCGCCACGGCACTGGCACGGAGAGACGGACGACGCAGAACTGACACGCAACGGATGGGACGGGACAACACTGACGCAGTCGCGTAGACTCAAAACTTACGTCTAATAGAAAGGTTACAGCGCAGTGTGCATTGTGCAACGCATTGCATAACATATTGCATTGTGGAGTGCGTGCGCGTCAGCAAACGGTATGACACAGAGCTGACAGCGATGGTGTGCTGGTGAACTAGCGCTGACAACGACGGAGGAGTAAAGGCGCTTTGTCGGATGACATGATTTCTTCTTCCAACGCCACCAGCACAAGATATTTATGTGAAACACACTCGAGGTGCAGCATCGCATTGCTTGCGAAGGCAATGAGATTCCAAGGGAGTTGGCAGGGATTAATAGCCTGACAACACAACCAGGTGTTCGGCATGACTTGGGGCAAGGGAGAGGGTGTGGTGCCTGGTGTAAAGCTGGTTGGGCTTCACGGCAGTACATTATTTATAATGTCTGGTGTCTGCAAGAGCCAAAATTTCTTACTACTTTATCATACTTATTGTCATTCGACATCATCATTGGCTGGCCGTAGCAACGATAATCAACACATAAATCGCACACGAATATTGGTTAAAATAAACGACTAGAACAAAACACACTAGAATGCAATCAATTCATGCAAGAGTGCACCACGGCCCTCGCAGTCTGAATCTAAATATGAAAATGATAGGTACAATGATGCAGCGACCATTCCTCGCAATTACATCACGGAATCTTTGAGACTACGTGATTTTTGGCCTCTTTCATCCTGTTGTCTTCTCTCTCTCTCTCCCTCTCTCACTCACTCACTCACTCACTCACTCACTCATTCACTCACTCACTCACTCACTCATTCACTCACTCACTCACTCACTCACTCACTCACTCACTCACTCACTCACTCACTCACTCACTCACTCACTCACTCACTCACTCACTCACTCACTCACTCACTCACTCACTCTCTCTCTCTCTCTCTCTCTCTCTCTCTCTCTCTCTCTCTCTCTCTCTCTCTCTCTCTCTCTCTCTCTCTCTCTCTCTCTCCCTCTCTCTCTCTCTCTTTCTCTCTCTCTGCGGCCGTCCGGTGCCAGGTTTCTGCTGCAGGTGGAGACCGCGGCCAGCGGTTCGCGGACAATTTCACACGGTCCGGCCTCCGGGTGGCCGGTATGCTAAGGTTTGCACTGAGCCGTGGTCTCCAGCTGGCACGCCAGGGTCTCCTCCCCAGCGCGGCCCTCGGCGCACTCGGAGGGATAGGCAGGGCAGGGAAATTCACCAGGGAAAATGGACGCCGTGCCAAAATCGGCAAATGCCGCCAACGAAGGTCACTCCCCTCCAAAAAAAAAAAAAAAACTAGTTGTGCAGTACGAAAGGAATTACAGGGCTCTAACTTTGTTGGAATAACTAATACATGCCGAATATTAACGAGATATTTTTGATCGTGCGTACTTACCCTAAAACCAGATTGTTTCGAAAAGGTATGGTAATGCTTAAAGACAGAGGGTAAACTCATCATTCCGGTTGTAAGGAATGGAGACGCTTGTGCTGAATTTGAAATCAGACGTGGAACAAAGCTCGCCTATACGTTAACTTGGCCAGTATATACCTGCAAATGGCAAAGTACTAGGAGGTTCTGGCCCTTGGGATATACTTTGGCCCCTACCGGTGCGCCAAGATACCGTTCCCGGTACTTTGTAACAGTAGACTTAGATCGGACCCATGTCAGACAACATGCTCCTGGCTCTGTGGTACAATATTCTAGTCATAACCAAGATCAAGCTCAAGAAGAGAGGTCCTTCGTTCGATTTGCAGACGGAGTTTGGACATCTGACTCGAAACAGAAGGGTTCGCCATGCAACATGCTGCCGGGGTTGCCGCGCTGATGCAGAGCGTCACCGCAGGTCAGCTCTGTCCTACACGGCGCCGGCGAAAATGTGACCCCGGGACGTGCTCTTTCCGACAGAGCAGCGACAAACTGGCTTATCTTACCCTTGTTCGAGTCCAACGAAGTCGTCCTGGTGGCATCCGACAAACATGAGTATGGTCATGCCTGAAATAAGACAGAATGTTTAGCGATATCTATGCAACTCGACGTTTTGTTTTTTTCTTTCCCAACTTCCACACAGCGAACCTTTCGTCTGACTCATTCGATTGATTCATGGATTGATTACTGGGGCTCAGGGGCGCAACGACTTAGAGGTCATTCGGCGCCCATGGCTTTCATTCAAGTTTCCTTCTATGTTTGCCGATGAAAAAGGCATGGATCCATGAAAACACAGTCAGTACAAACACCCAAAGTGAAACCAAAGTTGGGATCAGCGGCAAGTCGTCATACGTCACATATGCCCTCTGAATCACGTCCAGACGTCACCTTTATTGTGACAGGCTGAGGCTCGTCTGATGTGGTGAGTCGGTTCTGCCGCCGTGAGTCGGTTCCGCTCTCACCTGCCGAGTACAGCAGGGCCGACAGGGCGATCCAGCCGGTGATGAAGCGGGCCGACGGCTGGTACCGCCGGATGTAGAACCCGCTGCCCAGGATGCCCAGAAACATCACCAGGATTCCGCCAAGACCTGCGCCACGCCACAAACTGACGTCACCGACACCATCACATGCGCACCGCCACGTCTCAAACACCGTCAGCGAACGTCGACTGGTTAGCATATCTGTCGGAACTACATCACATCACTCAAGGACATCCGCGAGCATGCCAGGATATCGCCTACTCCGAGAGGACGCTGCAAACGCGCAAGGCTTAACATCATGTCGTCGTGGACGGCACAGAACCACGGCCAGACGTCACCCCGGGTGGCCTCACGACATGGTGAAGACGTGCATGGCATCACAGTCAGACAGGACCGCGTTGGTAGAGCCTGTGCGGCCATCGTCGAGCCTGCCTGGCGCTGGTGTTGCAAACAACAACAGGCATTGTTCGGCCGGTCGTGGCGAAAACGTGGACGGCCGAGCGTTCCCTGAGCCCGACAGCAGGGAACGGCGAACCGGCCAACCCCCCAGACGGGCCGCCGAGTTCTGATGACTAATAACATGAGGAGCCCCAACCGATGACCCAGGGCCCCGCTTCTCCAGGTTCGGGCAGTGACCGCTCACTTCTAGAAAACACGACCGTGTGTCTTATCTGGACGGCTCTGTTTCCTGACGCATGCGGATCTCTAGGTACCAACATCCGTTCGCCAGAAAGGTGCCTCGTGCGAGGGCAACGCAGCGAACATGTGTGACTTGATTTAGTTCCAGCGCATGCACCATTTCATGTCATTAGTGTCACAACTCCTCAGGCTGGCTGACGCGCGGGCACGTGAAATAACACGCCACGAGACTATTTAAAGCGTCCGTAACAGCAGCAGCCAGCCGGCAACGCAAACAAAAACGGTCCAGATTCACGTCGGCGAAACCGCACGGGCGGATCACAACCTTCCGACAACAGAAAACATAAACACAAGAGACAGTACAAGCTTACAAGTATCTATACACGCAAAGTCACGCACGCACGCTGAACAGCTGCTGAGCCCCGGGCCGATATCAGGCACCGACCTGCCATTATATTCGCGGCGTTGGCAGTCAGCCGGAATTGCGTCTCCAGGTACTTGGGCAGGAAGGTGTAGAGCCCGGCTATCGGCAGCACGTGCAGCACGTTCGATGCCGTCCGAAACATGAGCACATCGTTCTGCAGCAGGTGCTTGACGGCTCGCGGGAACTCTGAAGGAAACCCAGTCCGGTCACATAGGAACGGAGACGGAGCCGGCTCGGCGCATTCTGTCTGGACGTCTGTATGATGCCAGGATAACGTGACGCATGGAATCCACATAAGGTATCAAGATTCCCAAAATTCAGGGAGCGAAAAGCGGCTTCCTTGTACGTACATGACGGCATATCTCAGGACGTTGTTTATTATCGCGAATTAAGCGAGAAATACACTCAGGTCATGCCACGTTCGCTTCTCTGGTTTCCAGGACTCATGCCACGATCCCAGAGGCATTCGTCTCCAAGACAGACACGCTCAAATGTAAATATATCACACGGACTTCGCTCACCTCTGTGACGAAGGAAAGTGCCCACCCCTGGGACGGAATACGCGCAGACCTGTAACGCAAGAGGACTTGGCTGCGAGAATGGAGACGGGCTCACCTCTGAGACTGGGGTTGTTTCGGACGGGCGCCGGCGGCAGGCCGGCCGGCTGCAGGCTGGACGGACTCGGTGGTCGGCCGCCCGCCGCAGGCCGGGGCCGCGGCAGCCGCCGCGGGAAGCCGAACATGATGACCGCGTTCAGCGCCAGCATGCCCGAGATGATGAACATGCCTGCCGGACGAAAGCAGAGGCGGGGACGCGGTCAGAGGACGTGGCGGGGACGCTCGTCCAGGGACCGCAATGTGCAGCGCCGCGCTTTCAGGTAGAAAAAGGACAAATTGGACGCACGGTGGGGCTGAAAAGGACTCACTATCCTCTTCTGGACGGCCACCGACCTGACTCTGAAACTGACAGGAACCGGGGCAGTCATGATGGACTAAACCGAAAAGAGGTAAAAGGCACCAAAAGACTCCAAATAAGCGGATGAAGGCGACGGAGTTCTTCTATAGAAGCGACCTTGATCCAACAGATCTGACCTCACCTAACTCGCCCTGACGTGACCCGAACTCCTCAGAACGGCATGACTACGCGCAGAACTCCTCGGGAATACATGAGAAAAATAACATGGAGCCTCGCCAGAGCCTCCCCGCGCAAGAAAAACGACACCATGACCCGTCCAGCCCGCCGGAGGGACGTGAACAAACACGACGGCATGCTTATCCGGCGTCCAGTCGGGACGACGGAGCGAGACGACCTCGCTCGTGACCGGACGGCGCCGCGTCAGCAGAGCTCCACAGCCAGCCCGGCGGCAGACGGCCGGGCGGCGCCGGGCGGACCCTTCCGCCGCCGGCCCTGTCCCGCCGGCTCAGATGGCGCCACTGTCGCCTCCGAGCCTCGTCGTAACGGGACGCCGGAAGACACAGGCGGCGCAGCGCGGCGCGGCGCGGCATACCGGGCCGGCAGGCCCCTGAAATCCTGCTGACGGCTGCTGAGCTGGCGCCTGGCTCAGCAGTCGGCAACGGGGAGGTAAGTCTGGCGAGACTCTGGGGATGTGCAGGATTCGTGTGATCTATGTCCAGTCAAATGTCAATGGCGGAGGACGTGGTGACATTATCAAATGCCCGACAAAACCTCTAAACGTGTGTGGCATCTCTGCGTCCCATAGGATTGCTGAAGCGGCTGGCTCTTGCGGAAAAGTCGTTAATGTGCGGGGCGTATAATTTGCTTCACAACCAGTCAGAGACCATGTTTCAAGCAAACTTCTTATAATCCTATCCATTTAAAAAGGACGCGTCCGTGACAGTCTCATACGCAAACGCTGGGCGCACAATGATGGTCCTGGCAAGGAATGCAGTCTAGTGAAAATCGACTGGCCTTTGTCAAAATCGCGTGGAGCGCAGATGTGGTTTAGATGATACACTGGACCCCGCTATTAGCGACCTTGCCATTCGTGAAGTTTTGGGGAAATTTATTTCAAAAACGCAAACAGGAGGATGTCTCCTGCATTTTTCGCAGAGAAAGATGATCCGAGCGATCCAGAGTGCTTTTATTTCATGTTTTCGGTGAGAAATACTGTTCTGTATGGTTATGCTGTGACGTTACTATAGGTATGTGCCGTGCGGCACAGGAAACATTCTACGGCATGAACAAATCTCATGCTCTTTCCTCACAATGTGAGCTTGCTAGTGATTAACTCAAAAAGGTCCCTTTGCATACGCCTACACATCTTGTTTCTACGTAACTTATCGGCCGGGCAAAGGTCGGGCCCAATCATAGGCCTACGATAATACATCATCTTCTTCATAATCATCGCATCGGTGAGTACTGTAGACTGTACCTAGTAAGACGTGTGCAATGCTGAATTTATATATCTGTGGAAATTTTCCAGGGAATAGTACAACATAGCTGTGTCTGAAAATGCATTTGCTGATCTTGTGCAAGACAATGCAAATACTTTTTGTGGGGGGCTAGGTTTGGTCTGTTCGCGGATTGGCCTTTTTCGCGGGGTGGTTCGATACGTGCTCGTCATACTACATAAATTCAATTGTGAGTTTATGCAATATCTCGAACGCTAGTTAGATTTCAGGAATTCGTTTGGTGGCCAGCTTTTTGGTTTAGCTGACTTTCCTACCTCAGCTGAATAAACAAGTTCACGCAACAGATTGGATTTGCGCTCGTAGCCATGAATTATTCACTAAAACATAACTATGCTTACAGAAAAAAGAAAACAAAGATGACGGTATCCGCGGGAACCTCCATTGACACAATGCTGTCGGAATGTCGAAATTAACCGTCAGTCTTTCTATGCAAAACTCTAAGATGCCACGTTTAGTTTGGGCGCCGAATGACCCTGCAGTCGGTGCGCCCCTAAGCCCCAATAACCAACCAACCAACCAGCCACGTTTAGTTTGACGAAAAATGCGCACATTCCCTGGCTATGGAGGCCATGTTTATTTTATCTGAAAAGTACAGTCGATTTTTACATCAGCGAATAGTAACTATTGGTACAACGGACACGAAAATTGGGAAGCAGAGAAGGCACTTTTATTTTTGACCTTAACGTCACCCCAAAGAATGATGGCACGAGTACACGACGAAGAGTGTCCAATCCATGGCTCAACAGCCCAGTTAAACGACTTTATTGCAGGCAGTAATAAACCAAGTTAGTTCCATAAACCGGAAGGTTACGAGGAGTTTCTACCAGTGTCATCTGAACTGTTAGAATCAAAGAGAGGCGGAAAAAGACCATCATATAAGAGGTAGGTCAAATATATAATAATAAAGCACAGACCAGTAAGATGTCTTCCTTGCGAGCTATACGTTCAGCGGGCACGGTCAGGCGTGGCCGGCCAGTCTGACCAGTAATGTGGCCGACGTATCACATTGTAGCAATCAGACGGGGATTAACCATCACGAAACGTCCTACCACAACATCGTGTAACGGATCCGGGGATTTGTTCACACGGCTTGACGGGGCACAGGGCACAGTCACACGATGCAGCCAATACCAATACAAAAAAATAAAAAGACAGATACAGTAAAATGAATGTAGCAGAACACGATGATATCAAAAAACTACCTGGACGAAGTCTCCCGACGTCAAAACATCAAAGTGGTCAGTTTCACAGAAAGTGAACTGAAATTTGCAAGGGAGTTCTCGACACACAGAGCTGAGGCTTCACCTTGGTGTTGAAGCAACTCGTTTTGTCCCCACCAATCAAGACAATCCTCAAATACATGTAAATTAATACGTTTCCAATGTTTCCACAATCACAGTTCCAAGCCTTGCTAGCATATTGTATCAAAACTTTCTCTTTACTTGCGCAGCTACTTTTTGGCCTTTGAAAAGCCAAATAATTTAGCAAGCCCATCCCTGGAGTGGGTACGCACAATCTGCGGTGATGCGGACCTAACCTGGAATGAGACCAGAACCAGTACAGCAGTGGCTCCAACTGACACATAGTCCGGAACGGCACTTCAACTGGACTGGGCTGGCGGGTTCCAAAGACGAAAAATGGCCTGGGGCCTGACATGGAACGCGCTGGGACTCAATGTGGGACGGGCTGGGATGCAATATGGGACGGGATGGGAATTTACGAGGGATGGAACCGGACACCAAACACGACAGGACCGACCCAGCACGGAGAAATATCGAAACTAGGACAGAATGGACACAACACGGGACGGGGCGAACCAGACACCGGACAGGGCGGACCAGACACCGGACAGGACGGACCAGACACGGGAAAGGGCGGACCAGACACGGGACAGGGTGGACCAGAAACGGGACAGGGTGGACCAGACACGGGACAGGGTGGACCAGACACCGGACAGGGTGGACCAGACATGGCACAGGGTGGACCAGACACCGGGCAGGACGGGCCAGACACGGGACAGGACGGCGTCGGGATACAGACCAGGTCGGAGAGGGAGGACGGGGGCACCTCCGGCCGTCAGACTCACCGAGCCACCAGGCACCGATCCAGCGCGGATCGCGCGTGGTGATGTTGGGCTGCTGCGTCGGGTAGACGTAGATGGACGTGCAGAGGGAGCCCAGCACGAAGCCGAATACCGGGCCGAATATCCGCATCCCGATGATGAAGGCTGCCGATGGCCGAGCGTGCGTTAACACGAAGGCCACGATTGGCGTGACGAGGCATCAGGCAGACGGGCTCGGGAGACGTGTTTTATACAAATACAACGTCAGCGCAGTTATGGACAGCCCCAGCACGGGCCGAGACAAAGTCCGGACAGGCCCCGCACGGAAATGGACAGCCGGAGAAACGGGGCATAACGCCGAAGTGGCTGTGAAAAGAGGCCTGACTGTCTTCACAGCGACAAACAGTGCAGATGCTGTCACGCCGAGCAGCCAGAAGGCATTGCAGTGACGTGGAACGTGTGAACGTATCAACAGTGGCGACTTCAGCCGAGGTACGACCCTCTAAAATGTTTACAAACAAACATTTTCCGCCTGCTAAAACCAGGTTTTCAGCGGAGACCCAGCCAACGTCGGCATTCGTCATGCGTGTTCTAACTCGTCCGTGACCGCACAACTGCCGACCTCGAATGTCGTCTCCCCCCCCCCTCCTCCCGAGGGCCGCCGTCGCTGCGGCTCCGCTTGCGCCGGCCGCCGGCCGCCACAACCCATTGCCCTCCACGTGGCAGACTGCGGACAGACGGTGTCTGCGCAGGCCCGGGTGTGGCCGGCCGGACGGGTGCCGGCGATGTGTTTGCTCAGTGACCGCCGGCGGCCGGCGGTCGACGGCAGGGCAACGGCCGGCGTCCACCGGCAGCAGCCGGCGGCGGGCGTACAGCGCCAAGGCTGCGGACTGTGTCCATCGGCCACAGCTGCGGACCGCACCCAGCATCCACGGCCGCGGAACGTACCGAGAAACCGCAGCTGCGGACTGAACCCCGGAACCACAGCCGCAGAGCGAACCGGGCGACCACGGCTGCGGACTGTTATTCCAGGGTCCACAGCCGCGGTCTGTGGCCAGGGTCCACAGCCGCGGACCCAGGGTGCCAGCTGTGGAATGTTCACGGGGAACACAGCTGCAGACTCTGCCCAGGGTCCACAGATAGCCACTGGGGGACTTGTCAGATGTCGGAAAGGCAACGTAACCAGAATGTGCTCCACAGGTTCACAGAATGAGTGACAGTTGCGGTCAACGATAATTTGCCAAATGCCTACTTACTTTGTAATATAAGTCAGAGTTGTAAAAACATAGTGAGATTGCTTTCGGGAAAACGTTTCAAGCACTTCTGTCACCTATCCCATTAGTCTTTCCCAAGACGCACATAGCGACTGGACCAAAGCACAACGGCGTTCTCCCCAGCGCTCTTTCCTCTTTCACCCGCCCTGCTGCGTCTGTCGCTCTATGCAGTGTCTGTCCCTCTATTGTGCTATTCTCTCTCACCCTGCAGTATCTATCCTCTCCACCGTATTTGTCCCTCCTGTTGTGTCCGTGCCTCTTTGCTGCGTTCATCCCTCTCTGAAATGCCCTTCCCCCTCTTTAGTGTTATTCTCTCCCTGTAGTGCTATTCCATCTCCGTAGTGCTATCCTCTCTGCAGTGTCATTATCACTCTGTAGTGTTCCTCCCTCTTTAAACTGCCCTTCCCTCTATGCAGTGTCATTTCCACTCTGTACAGCTCTTCCTTCTCTGTAGAGTCATTCTCACTCTGTAGTGTCACTTCCTTTCCGTAGCGCTATTCCCTCTCGTAGTGACCTCCCTTCTCTGCAGTGCCCTTCCCCCTCTGTGGCGCCATTCCCACTCTGTAGTGCCCTTCTCTCTCAGTAGTGTTCGCCGCTCTCTCCAGAGTCTCCAGACGTCCCCGTGATCAGCGGCCCTCTGCTGAGGCGTTGGGCCGTCCCTCTGCTGAGGCGCTGGACCGTCCCTCTGCTGAGACTCTGGATCGTCCTTCTGCTGAGGTGCTGGACCGTTCTTCTGCTGAGGCGCTGGACCGTCCCTCTGCTGAGGCGCTGGACCGTCCCTCTGCTGAGGCGTTGAACCATCCCTCTGCTGAGGCGCTGGACCGTCCCTCTGCTGAGGCGCTGAACCATCCCTCTGCTGAGGCGCTGGACCGTCCCTCTGCTGAGGCGCTGAACCATCCCTCTGCTGAGGCGCTGGACCGTCCCGGCGGCGACGGGCGGTGCTGGCCGGCCGGCCGGACGTGTCCGCAGCCAAACCGGTCGGATCGCCCGAGGCGCCGGCTCCCCGGCCGGCCGGCAGAGCGGCGCTGCTGGGAGAACATCTGGCGACGCCCGGTCCGGCCCGGCCCGGCCCGGTCCGGCCCGCCCCGGCCCGGCCCGGCTCGGCAGCCGGCCCGGGCCGGGCCCGGAGACGGCCGGCAGCTGCGGCCGCCTGGAAGGTCAGGGTGCACCGCCGACCACCGAACAACGGCCGCCGATAGCTGGCCGTGTTGGGTGGTGTTTGAAAAGTTATGCTGGATATTCTGGCAGTGGGATAACCAGAAGGTGCTGTGATGCGGTAATGCGCTGAGCTATGGTGACTGGGCCGGGAAACAGGAGTGAGACATGCAATGTTGTGCTGGCATTATTGCGTACTGGCATGCAGACGTGCAAACGCAGTCGTGCCTACGGTAATACGCCGCTGCAAATTGCGAGAGGGGGCTTAAATAGAAATAAATATTTAATAGCTGTAAAAAACGGTCGAAAACACAGGTCGGGCAACTCACCAAAATACATGGGCGACTCCTTGCTGCTGACGTTGTCATCCATGTAGGGGATGCCCAGGTTGAAGGCCATCGTCTGACCGACGCCAACGCCGATCAGGCAGATGAAGAAGATGGCCAGCACCACCGGCTTGATGTCAGCGTGCGAGGCCGACTGGATGCCGCTCTCGCAGTCCTCCGGCTCGGGCTCGTCCTGCACCAGCGCGCCACTGTTCGTCACGCGCCACGAGCTGCCGTTCAGCTGACTGGGGAACAGCACGCGTTCCGAAACGTTCTCCGCGACGACAACGTCCAGCGACCGGCACAGGGTGCGCCGCTCGCCATCGTCGTCGTCGACGCGCATCAGGTCGAGCGTGGCCAGCCGGTCGCTGTACATGAAGTGTGGCAGCGAGCACATGAACGTGCACACGGCGAAGAGCGTGATGCCCCAGCCGATCCAGCGCGGCCTGTGGCCCTGGCCGCCGTAGTAGGTGAGCAGCAGCGCGCCGCTGATCTGGCCGATCTCAGTTGCGCTGAACACGATGCCGGTCGTCTTCGACTGGAACTGGAACAGCTTCTCGATGGTGGTGAGTACGCTGACCACGTATGTGTAGTACATACCCTGCAGCACGCACGTGACGACGAACACGAGCAGGAAGGTACGCTGGCTAACCAGCGGCTGCAGGCAGTCGGGCGTGCACCGGCCCCAGCCAAACAGCAGCTTCTCCGGCTCCGGCTCGACCGGCGGCGCCGTCTTGGCCAGCGTCACGTGGTTGGTGGCAGGGTCGGCCACGTCGTTGGGCCCACTCTCGGTTCCGGAGAGGTCTTCCGGCTCGGCCAGCGTGGCCAGCGTCTCCAGGTGGGTGAACGGGGTCACCTCCATGACGGCGGTCCGGTTGGAGCCGGCGGCCTCTCTGCAACGGCGGGCGGACACTCAGTGGTAGTGGGCGGCTCGTCTGGACACGGGGAGGAGTACCTCACACAGAGGCGCGAGCTGCAGAGAGAGAGAGAGAGACAGAGAGAGAGAGAGAAAGAGAGAGAGAGAGAGGGGGGGAGGGAGAGAGAGATCGCGAGCAGAAACTCAACAACGCGCGGCCCCGTGGTATCTTGGGATGAGCTGAAACCGACAACTACAGAGCGTCATCCACCGGGCGCCGTGCTGCCGCCGTTTTCCGGAGCACCTGACGGTCGCGCTGACGACGCTGGTGTCAGTGACCTGTGGCCTCAGCACTGTGTGCTGACACGTCCTTCTCCGTACCAGGAGGCGACTCGCGGGAGTTCTCCCCTGCCGCAGCCGGCCCACGAGCACTTCACAGAAGCGCCGGCGGCTCTCTCTAGCATGAATCAGGCGGTGCCCAGGCACCGTCAGGAGTTTCCCGCCCATCGAGCAGGCGGTCAGGGCCATCAGGGGCGCGATCTGGTCTGGAGCGAACACGTGGAGAACCGCACGCCTGCTGCGTACTGTGTCTCAGCCTGCCAAGGTTGGGGGCGGGGGTCTTACACTGCGCGGCTCCTGCGGCAATGGCATGCGAGCCAAGTTATCATTTACGCACATACGGTAGATAACAGATTACCGCATAATTGGACACAGGACACTTAACGTGGCCTTCGTCTTCCAAGCCTCTTTTGTCCAGTTAATTACAGTTCTTGGACTTTCAAAATCGGGGTCATTTGTGTCCGTGAGCATCTTATTTCTATACCTAATTATCTACTCACGACCCATATTGCGATTCTGAATGGCATTGCGATCAATACGACGTTGCTGAATGAGAGTGTTGTTTATCTGCCCCGATCACTTCGACATGTGTTATGCTGGGATAAGAGCTCATGCTAAAACGAACTTGTCGCGTGGACCCTGACCCCATCACCCAGGCATTCCCAAATAAGGAGGGATTTCTCTCCAGGCACGGTGCCAGGTTGCGCTGGGGGTCTTTACTGTGCCGTGGAGCTCCACGACGCGGTGGGCTTATGACTGACTAACCCGTTCGGTCTCGAACCAAAGCCAGATGCCCGTTCTCGGATTTCCACTGTCGCGACAACAGTAATGACACTTTTGCCCGGCTAAGCCTTCGTCCGTCGTTTGCTTTTTTGTCTGAAATGAAAACAGTAAGCACAAATGAACCTTGACGTGCTTCGGACCACTTTTGACATACGTTGCAAAGCAACAGAGAGGCCCAGTTATTTTCAGCAGTCTTTCCAGAAGCATCAGACTGCCGCCTGCGGTCGCTCCGTCCCCGGCTCGTGGCCTCCAATCCAGAGCTGTCAGGCTGCGCCCCGCCCGCGGCTGACCGGAGGCACTGTCCGCGGGTCACGACCCGGCCACCGGCGGCCATCGATCATTCCCCAGCCGCCAGGTGCCGGCACGGGAGGCGGAAATACCCGGCGACCACCGGCCCGGAGACGAGCCGCTCTGTGTGCTCAGCACACGGCGAGCGGACGGCCCGGCCGGCGCGCCAGGCCTCCGCGGCCGACTGCCGCCACCGCGGCCCGACGGGCCTCTGTCCCGCGACCTCGTCAGGCAGCAGCGGTCCCGGCAAACGGCAACCTTCCGGCCGGCGCTCAGTCTTCTGAGCGGGTGGTTCTCCTCGCCGCGTCCGCCTGTTCCTCGCACGGCGGCCGGCTCCGGCAGCCGCGGGCACCGCCCTCAGAGAACAGGGGCCGCGCAGGACTACCGGGCACCGTCCTCATACAACAGAGGCCGGGGCCGGGGCCGAGGCCGGGCCACGGCATGACTATCGGGCACCGTCCTCAGAGACTAGGGGCCGGGGCCGGGGCCGGGGCCGAAGCCGGGCCACGGCATGACTATCGGGCACCGTCCTCAGAGACTGGGGGCCGGGGCCGGGGCCGGGGCCGGAGCCGAGGCCGGGCCACGGCATGACTATCGGGCACCGTCCTCAGCGACTGGGGGCCGGGGCCGGGGCCGAGGCCGGGCCGCGGCAGGACTATCGCCCGGCCATCTGGGACCGGCCCGGCCGCTGACCCACGCCGGCCGCCGCATTTGACTTGCATGGCGCCGCCGCGGCGTCAGCCGACCTGCAGGGTCCTCTGCCGCGGCCAGCCCCGGCGTGTGAAGAGGCCGATCGACTGGGCCGTGGACGTGGGCCGCTCTGCAGACTCGGCACCGAACAAGGGGACGGCACCAACAGCAAGCCGACTGGTGGAACCGCTGAGGGACCCAACGGCCGGTGACGAGCAGGAGGGGAAGGTGTTCGGTGGCGCTCTCCCATAATAAAAACTGTTAAAGTTGCCTCAGAAATAATCATCAGACAGTCCGATAGTCATTTTATCCAATTAGCGCCGCACTTTTTCTCGCTTTAAGTTAATGAGCAGTAATCTGCCAGACAATCAGATAGCTTGCGAGAGCGCCAGCGATAAAAAACATCTGCAAAAAGATGGCAGGAAATTTCCACATCCGCGAATAGAAATCCGGCCTACTGTCGTCAAGCCTCGTATTACAGGCCATGTCGCCATGTCACAGCAGACCGTCCTTGACTTTCAGAAAATCGCTGCTCCGTCGGCGGAAGGGTAAGACGGAATCTGAGTTGTGGCAACGCCACCAAAGGCTTATCCTTCCTGAAAATACCGAGTTTTAACCACCCGGACGTCGTGTCTAACCGCTTAACCAGACTGATGGGGAAGGAGGGGTGAGAATGTCGTCCCGGCGCTATCACCACATCACCAGTCGGAGTACGCGCTAACGTAACCGGCGTTATGACGACGTTGTCACTGATGAAGCCAGCAAGGCATGGCATTGGTTGGCGGTGTTCCTGACTGGACCCTGCTTTGGGCGTGCATTTCAAGGCTCCCACTTCGCGGCCTCGAATCGTGAGTACCATACAGATTTGGCGCTACGGGGTTCTGCGTGGCATCACCACATGGTGCAGACGAGGTGTGCGCCGTGGTATCCCCTGCAGCCCCAGCCGCGTACCACGGGCTGAGCGGGCGCCCAGTAGCTTCGTAGCCTGGCCACGTGCGCGGGAGCGGCGGGGGCCGGTGCCTCGGCCGAATCACCGCGGCCCGCGGCGCTGCGATCGCCATAACTCGGCAGCTTTAGTGTCTGCCGCAGGCGCGGCAGGTGCCGTGCACACGTCGGCCGGCGCCGAATATAGGTTGTCGCTGTATCTGGCCGGGCGACGACGGCCAGAGAGGGAGATCGCCGTCCCTGGCCGACTGGGTCGTCCACGGGCCGCGCTTAGCATATCGGCGCTAAGAGGGACAGTGGCGGCGCAGTGGCACGGGCCGGTCGGCCCGGTCGCAGACGCGATTAGACTGGCCTTGTCCGGAGGCTCCGGCCGGGGTGGGACGGCCCGCAGCGTGGGAGAGACTCGCGCTACAGAGGCACGGTCGGAAGCGATGGCGTCACGAGACTGCCACTGTGGCAGGCGTTCTGAAATTCGGAGAAATGCGGAACTCCGGAGATTTGACCAGAGCCGGCCCGAGGCGATCCGAGTCTGTCCCCCCCAAGGCTGGTCCGCGGTCCGTGGCGGTAACCAGCCGGGGGGGGGGGGGGCTCCTGGAACGTATGGTAAGCAGGACGGGTGTTTCGCCGGCGCAGCAGCCAGCGCTGGCCGCCGCGCACCCAGCCTCCGCTGAGTCGGATGACACGTGTCCCGCCGGAGCTGCCCCCCCCCCTCCACCTGCCGGGCAGGTCCCTCACCCCGGGCCTGTCCAGACGTTCAAGGCCTGCCCCCATGGCGGTGGCGAGTGGAGGCAGGAGGCGGCCCGGCCAGCGCTGGCCGAGCCGGAACAGAACCGAGCAGCGGCGCACCTAGCGGACGGTACCGGGGAGGCAGAGGGAGCGTGACGCCGTCCAGCAGGCAGAAGAGCAGAGGCACACACAGTGAACAACACCGGCGAGGCAGAGGGAGTGAGATGCTTTCCAGCAGACAGGGCAGAGCAGAGGCGCACACGTCGGAATAAATACGGGAGACACATTTTTGCACGTCCAACACAGACAGCGCGATACAAATTCCCGATGGGTACAACGCTGCTCGTGCCAACATGGATGTTGTCCCGTACACAATACGAGACATGAACGGGTGAGAGGAAACTGATATCAGTGATGATAAGAGAACATTGTAGGTTTGGCCACTAAAATGTAGCGAAGTTAAATTTCTTTAAGAAAATTGATGCTTTCTGATCTTTTCTAAAATGGCTCGACATGTTGCTGGTGCATGCTTCACGGAATTAGCCGATGATGCTAAACAGGAGGCTCAGACGTAATGACATTTTCGTGACATGTGTATGGCCCTCCGGAATAACTGGTCACTGTCACAAACGCTCAGCCCTTGACCAGTGCAGCAGAGTGGATTAGCAATCTGATATGAATTCCACCCAAGCTGTGCAGTTCTGTATAATGCCGTAAAAAAACAAAAGAATGAATTGCGACCAGGAAAGGGTTTCTATCCCATAACTCGCTTTGACCTTCCGTAGTCTTTCGCATTTTTCTCAAGGATTCCTTACCCTTTACCACATAGCAGACACCTGCCTAGCCGATTATTTCATTTACGGTGGGCTTCATCCCTGGCACGTGCCGGCTGCCACAAGGCCAAAAGACTTGGTAACTACTGGGTAGCTGGAGTTGTAGTGTGCTGAAATCCCTAATAAAGACAGCACCTTGTAGACGACGGTGCGATAAATTTGGGGGATGTGAATGCAGAATAATGCAAGGCGAAAGAATGGCTTATCGTAATGTTTACGTTTATCTAAAAAAAAAACATGCTTCCTGGTATCCATAAAGGGTTGCGCTTGAAGAATAATATGGCCCATTTTCACCCAGAGAAGGACGAGAGGCATCTGCTGGTCTCGACCGACGGAACCATTCAGACCGCAGCCCAAGGACAACGTTTGTCCTAAGCCAATACGACATCTCCGTCCCCACGCGACAGGAAAGCCTCCTTGGCCCATCGGGAAATCTCCACAAACCGAGACGCAGCGTCGGCTGAGGACGTCAGAACCATCTTCTGCCGACCAGAAGCCCTACTGAAGCTCAGGGGACATCCACTCCACGTAGGAGAGAGCATCTACTGCAGATCCGGGGAACATCCGGTTCTCGGCGGCGAAAGACCCCGCCCTGACGCCGGACGATACAGTTCCGCCAGACGGGCCGGGGCGGCGCTCTGACACCCGTGCCGCTGACGGGGGCCCGCGAGGGCCCCTCCCGCCGCCGCCGGCCCCACACGTGTCCTCCGCGACCTGCTGCCCGGCGTCGTCATTTGCATAGGCGCGAGCCTGGCGGGGGACGGGCGTCGGCGTGTCCGCCTTTCTCTGGGAGGGCTACTCCAGCGGCGCCGGCCAGCCGCCGGCTATCGGAAACACATCGGCGACGCCGACTTTCACTATGGCCCAGCCAGCGTCGGCGCTCCAGACGTGCTGCGTACTGTCAGACTGGGCAGCACGTGCAGGGACCACGGGGGGCGCCAAGCACGACGGCTGTGTATTGCGGGGGCCTGACAGGGCGTGCTCTGTATAGCGGGTGCCAGGCAGGACGTGCTCTGTATAGCGAGGGCCGGGAAGGACGTACTCTGTATAGCGGGTGCCAGGCAGGACGTGCTCTGTATAGCGGGGGCCGGGAAGGACGTGCTCTGTATAACGGGGGCCGGGAAGGACGTGCTTATGCGGGGCCGGGAAGGACGTGCTCTGTATAGCGGGGGCCGGGAAGGACGTGCTCTGTATAGCGGGGGCCGGGAAGGACGTGCTCTGTATAGCGGGGGCCGGGAAGGACGTGCTCTGTATAGCGGGGGCCGGGAAGGGCGTGCTCTGTATAGCAGGGGCCGGACAGGGCGTCCTCTGTGTAGCGGGGACCGGGCAGGACGTGCTCTGTATAGCGGGAGCCGGGAAGGACGTGCTCTGTATAGCGGGGACGGAGAGGGCGTATTCTGTACAGCGGAGACCGGGAAGGCCGTGCTGCGTATAGCGGGGAAGAGCGAGAAGTGCTGCTAGAAGACGTAGTTCTGACAAGATCGTAGAGGTGAGTGTCGATCAGAACGTATGTCGACAACCGTCGCGCAGGATTCAGCCAGCGGGGAACAAGCTGCAGGCAAACGTCAGGGCTTCATCGGTTTGGGGAACGCATGCGATGACACCGAGAGCAGTGGCGTCTGTCGACACGGCGAGAAACAGGCATGCTGCTTTCATTCTAGCAGATCTGCCTGTGCAAGTGCGCGTCATAGATTCGGTAGTTTGCTCACGGTAGCGATGTTATGTCTTAACAATGTGAAATAAATGTTTCCATGCGAACAAAGTGACGGGCAATGCTAAACGAACCCTCAGTTTCTACCTTGAACTAACTCTAAGACTTCACTGGGTGCAAGCAGGAGTCATCGTTTATCGGCTGGTATTTCATACCTCCCTGTCCACGGCTGATCTCGTCAATATGCGGCCGATCGCGCGATCGAAACTCTGCGTTCACCAGCCGACTGCTTGGTTTAACATTCAAAAAACTAACGCAACTTAAACAGTTATCAAATGCGTGCTTGCGTGCTGCAGTTTCCTGCATTACCCACTCAGGATGAGAGGTTACGACCCACGTTTAAATAAAACGATCATTTTGGCTCGAAATGTGTCGTCTGCAGTGCCCTACAAATGTAATTAAAGAAACGACCTACCGAAAAGCTGAGAAAACGGCACAATTGTTAGTGCTTCACGACATATCCATCACTTCATCGGACGATGATAAGAAAAAAAGCATGCCGGCTGAATGCAGATTCATGGAAAACATCGACATTGGGAGCAATAACGCACAAAGTACACAGACCATCACTTTCAGTACGTCTGATCGAGGGACAAAGGTCTTGCACGAAAACACGACATTAAATCTACCACCACCCCGAGAAAAATGTTCACCCATCTCGTCACGGCGCAGACGAAAGTCAAAGTGAAGAGAACTCAACACCAAACATTTAGCATTACTTTTACGCGATTCCTGTATTCGGCTGCCAGCACGACGAGGGAATCACATGTTGCCCGTCACCATGACAAAGTCGTTTTGTCTTCTCTCGCCGCACGGCCACGATCCTCTTCGGGAGCCGCAGCTCAGCGCGGCGGTGCTGCGGTCCTCCGTGCTGAGCTGGCTGCCGAGGACGCCCGGTGCCCTTGGGAACACGGTGCGGCACGGGGGACACACGGCGGGGAAATCCCGCCGACCAGCCGCCGCGTCATCGCACCGCCTCGCCTCCCTGAGCCGATTTACACATGATCGACGGAGCGATGCGCCGGGTGTCGGCGAGACCTCAGACTGATGGCCGGGTGTCAGTGGGCTTACCAGACTGGCCGGTCGGCTGCCAGGGGCATACAAGACTGGTCGGCTGGGTGTCCGGGTTCCAGGCAAGACAGCCGGGTGTAAGGGGGAGGGGGCCGAGACTGTTCGGATGGGTGTTAACGGGACTCGAGCGTCAGGCGGACTTATTCACCCGCCGACGTGTCACCCTCAGGAGACAGGCAAACTCAGGGGCTTCACATGGTCCGCCCTGACCCGGCAGGCGGGCTCAGGGGCTTCAGATGTGCCGCCCTCGGGCTGCAGGCAAAGTCCGGGGCTTCAGACGTGCCGCCTCTCAGGCGGCAGGCGGACGAAGCCGCTCGCGGCCGCCTGACAACAGCTGCCGGCGGCCGATAGAAACCGTTGCGTAATCCGGCGCGGCGCGGCGAGAGGCGGCGCGCGGTCGGCTGCCATATTCGGCGCCGGCGAGTGCGGCCGGCCGCCGACGCCGCCGCCGCTGACGGCGCTGTCACCGGCCGAGGCGCCGGCCGGCCGTACACAGACGTCGGCCCTGGTGACACCGCGGGGACGGCGCGTCTTCGCCCGGCCGCCCCGGAGCCGGCCCCGGCCGACTCGGTCGCGCAGACGAGCCGGCGCTGGTCACGCAGACCTCACGGAGCAGATGGACCTCTCAGACGGACGGAGGGGACGGTGTGGTAACCGCTGAGACGTCCCGGCGCGGGACGTCTCTCGGTCTGGCCAACGGTGGAACGGCGAAACGGTGGAACTCGGGAAAACAGCCGCACGCAGAGCCTTTTCCAAGTGCAGGAATTCTCTCGGTCCAGGAGATGGTTGGACGGTGGGCCTCAGCGGGAGATGTCTGCGACAGACTATAGAGTAACCGTCTCGGCACGGGGAACGTTTCGCCACGGTGCCAGTCCGGCCAGAAACGGGCCAATTTCGCAGTTCACCACATTCCCACTGGGAACGTGATGCCAACGGACATGTGATCTTATCAGAACCTGTCTGTCGGTGCTTCCAGACGGCGCACCTCCCCGGATGAGTTTCAGCAGCGCTGCGTGAGGGTTCAACCCAAGTCCTGGCGACTATGGGCTCATTACCATTACAAATATGTCACCACGGCATGGACATCAGCGTTTTACCCCCCCCCCCGGCCCCGGTAAAGATATCATGTGCCCAATGGAAAATTGATGAAGAGCACTTTAACGGGGATGCATGTGAACAAAAGTACGTAACCTACGAGATGACGTCATGACTAAAAAAAAATTTCGTTTGGAAGTCGCCGAAGCACACTGTTGGCCTAAGAGTGCGACAACATTTCCGAGTACTGTACGCGGCAACATCTCTACCTAAAAGCAGTTCTTCCGGTTTTCGCACGGGGCACATCGTAAGACTCAAATGTTCGGTCACGAGCGGTACGGCACGGATGACGCGGACGCCGCTGGCGCTCGAGTTGTTTTTCGGCCCATGCAGGCAGACCGTGTCGATGTGGTGGTGCCGGTGCGCCACTGCCGGCCGTCTCAGCGGCGCGGCGGCTGCCGTGGTGTCTGCCACAATGAAAAACGGTCTCCAGAGCAACGGTTGTACACGACGACACAAGAGAGTGACTTTGCACTTTTCGCTGGTTAGTTTACGAGTCGGTGGCAGAAAACGAGCTGACTGTGAAGCGTGGTCTGGCCACACCACGGCCCTTATGGCGGTCATGTTCCGCAAAATGGCGTGCCGTGTTTTACGTTATACTAGCAAGAATGATCCAGCCAAACATGACATGGCAATAAGCTCGAGCCTTTCGACCATCCCTTTGACATACCAAGGTGCTTAGGTCTCAGGAACTAGGAAGCCTCTTACTGCATTCCGATAAACTGCTGATCGCCAGCGGGCGGCAGTGACCGCACACACACAGCTCCACTGAAGAGTCACTCGTGCATACCATCGCAATCAGTGCCCTTCGAAAGACATGCTTTTTATGTATGAAACGTTGATTGCTCAATAAGCAGAACCCTTGATTATGCCAAAAAATAAAACGGCCTTGTTTGTTTGTACATTTGCACTTCTTTTGCGAGAGAGCAGTGTGAATTTACGAACGTTACATGCTACCATGTTGGGTTTCGGATCGTGCGCATTTGTTGTGAGCACATACATATTTGCCAAGATCACGGCGCGCTAAAGCAAACTGTGCGCAAGCTTGCCTGCACGTCAACATAGCTTAGCGAGTACATATAAGTACGTGTGGCAGTGATCTCACGCGTAAGAAAACGAACAGCTGACGTCGCCCATAAACGAGAAACCCCTGCCTACACGAAAGCCCGACCCTCATCACCAGTGAAATATCTAACTGCGGACTTTTGTGGAGGATGGAGGCTCCCCAGTAATATTTTTTCGACCTGCCGTCGTCGAGCAGGCCACCTCTCCCCTCAGCCTGCCAGCTGGTCGTCGCATTCGGCGCTTTGAAGTGACCCGGCCAGACCGCATCCGACAGCAAAACGGCGACCGTGGGCGTGCGGGCAGAGCTTGCCAGTTCTACTACCTTACAGCTCGCAGGCCTTGGCCAGGACCCGGGCGAGACCGGAGAATGGCCTGCTCGTCAGCCAGTTCACGGTGGCGGCATCAGGCGTGGTCCCGGCGGGCTCAGACGGGACCGTGGCCTCAGTCTTCCCCCCCCCATCAGAGCGTCGGCTGCCGACGCAGCCGCCGGAGGGGAGGGGGGAGGGGGCACGCGAGGGGAGCCGGCCGCAAAAACGGCGTGCGGCCGCCCGGCGGCCGAGTGAGACGGTCCAGAGCGGCACCGACAAAAACCTGGCCGGCAGACGGACAGGTAGACAGACAGACAGACAGACCCACGGCGCGCCGGGCCCGCCAGAGCCGGCTGTGGCGGGCAGGGGACCACGGACCGCGGCCGGAAGACCACTGCCAGAGGGGAGACGGCGTGCGGGGCCTTCCAGACCGACGGTATCAGACAGCGCTGCCGCACAGACTGAGTCGGCTCGAAAACGGTCCGGCCGGCGCAGAGCGGCCGTAAAATCCACCTCGTCAGACCCAGGAACTGGTCCGCCAGTCGATCAGACCAGGCGAACACTGCCTCCGGGGCTCTGACAAAAACGTGTGTAGGTACTTCAGCGTGGTGTGGTGTACTGTACAGCACAGATAACGGGAAGCCCGCGCCAGGCGCCACATGCAAACGTGACGGGAAGTCGGATATGCACGACATCCAGGACAGGGTAGATCGCATTGCGCATGAAAATGTCACCAAAGCAATGCCATTAAGTGCGCATCATGATAGCAGTGTTGCTTTCGTATGATACCCCGCGCCGTATGTTCAAAGATGAACCAGCAAGCGTCTGCCTGCGCTGTAAATTATCGCCCCGTGGACCTCGTGTCACCACAGCAACCCCGAGTATCAACTGTTCAGCTCAGGCTAAAATTTCGCAGTTATTTGCATTAATGGCCGTGTGTATCACCGCAGGACCATAGCTTTCACCCGCCACGGGCAATTGTGTACTTGATGAACCGTTTGTATAAAGGTTGCATGATTTCGTGTATCTCTGAAGAAATCAACAATGCTAAGAACATTTGGACCATACGCGACTTATGTAAATAACACGAAATGGAAAGTTACAACCCATGCAAGAGCACTCTAATAACCACGGTAAAAAAAAACTCATGAAAACATGGCGTGAAAAGGAAACAAGCTGATCGGATATCACCCGCTTTGTGGACAACGGGGCCAATTACAGTTTCCGGTGTAATCTTTTGACGGAACACCCAAAAATAAACGGCAGGGCATAACAATCCTGAGGCATCGCCCAGGCCGTGTTTCATTGTTCAATGTCCGCTTTCTTTCCAGGCGCTTACGACAGAGCTCATGTAGGAGAGCCGACTCCGATGAGTGCGTCACCGCATACTGTGCGAAGAAAATTTCCCAACCGTAAATCTCCGGGAAAGAACAACAGGTGTGCATGGACCATTGAGCAAAAACCCATCCGGCGCCTGGCAGCACACTGTTGCGCAACGCTTCCCGGGACGCAGAATTAGCACCAGCTCCACAGAAGAGTTCTTCGTGCACTCCATCGCAAAGAATAGCTTTCGAAAGGCAGCTCTCATGGCAGCCGGAACTTCCGTACCGCTATTATGCATCTGGTGTTCCTCAGACAAAAAAAGCCGTTAGAAGCGAATGAGAGCTGATAAATACACCCGTCGATAAGAAAAGCAATCGCGGTATGAAAACAAAAGCTGTAATAGCCATCACTGCGAAATTATCGTATGTCGGCACCTGCAGAAAATCGTTCCATTCCGTGAAAATCATGCGACTTGTCACCGAGTTCTACGCAGCGCAGCAAACGCCCCGCAAACGCCCGTCTGGCCGTCAATATCTCGTGACGTAATGCGTGCGTCAACGATAAACACTGTCTCGCCCCCGATACACACCACACAGAGTCGGCACGGATGGCTGCGATACGCAGCACACGCACGGGGCTGTGGCGCCGCTCTCCCGGCCGATACGGGCCCGTCGCGCCGCCGGCGCCGCTCGCCACCAAGACAGACGCCCACCAGGTGTGCCTCGCAGACGCCTGCGGCGAGAGGGGAGAGCGAGCGACGGCGCGGGCGACGCGTCGCCGCCGACGCCGCCGACGCCGGGCCGGCGGCCAGCGGCGCCGGTCGGCCATGGCGCCGCGGCGGGACTTACCTCTGCACGTGGCGGCCGAGTGGCGGCGGCCGGACCGGTGCCGGCAGCTGCCGAGCTCTCTCGCCGCGCGCCCCGAGCGGTGTCACCGGCCGTGACACGAGCCCACCGGCGGCCGCCGCCGCGCCGCCGCTCGCCGCTTTCACTGGCGGCCGGCCGCGGCGGCATCAACATGGGGCCGTACGGCGCATGTGCAGAGCGCGCGCCGGCGTCGTCTGCTGTCGGCCGGGGGCCAGCGGCGCGGCCGCGAATACGGCCGACGGCGGGGAGGGGCGGGGGCGCGTCGGTGGCCGTCGATCGACGCCGCGTGGACAGCTGAGTCGGAGCCACTCTCGGCGCGTCGGAGTCGGCGGCGTTGGCGGCCCAGGCACGGGCGGAACAACCACGGGAGACGACTTCTCTGACCTTGAAAAAGGCGTGCAATGGCGCGTGAAGAGCGCAGCAGAAGGGGAGGCGGTGTGAGTCCACCAGGGACGTAGCTAAGGGGGGCCATGGGGCCATGGCCCCTGCCTTAGTCAACCGGTCTTCACTAGATATATGGAGATTTCGCATGAATACGGGATAGTTATCATATATATGTTGCAAAAGCAAACATGTTTTCCTGTGCGTTAAAGATCTGGTAAATTGCATAAAGTTGCTGCTCTTTCCTACAAATTTCGTCGCAAGCCAAAAAATGGCAAAATTTGACATTTAGCCCCCTCCTGAGGAAAATCCCGTCTACGTGCCTGGAGTCCACGGTCGGCCGGGGAACAGGCTGAGGACTGGGCTCGTTTTCACCTGTTTCGCCGGTCTAGAAGGCCTTCGGACCCACAGGCAGACGTCCTGAGTCGCATCCCACATTTCGCGATGGCAGCACGCCTCGCACGACAAAGGAAGAATGTGTTGTTTAAGACTTTCGGCGGACTATTATTCAGCTCAAGATCGTTCTCATGACAATGCCGGGCTGGCATTTTTAGATAAATGAGAATCAACTTCACCAACCACCATTGCTTGGCGAAGAGAACAGCCATTACAGCGGTGAGCTTGGAGTTGTCTTATCGTTGCTAACAGTTCGTTGCGTATCCAGTGTCACTGATGCACAATATTCCGTCTTGAAATTTAATAAAAGAGGTATCTGATAATTCAGAGTCCTTTGCCATTCCTCAAAGTTTAGATCATCGTTGTTCGAAGGAAATTTAAAGACGTGAGCAGTGTGCGAGTTAAAAATACGATGTACATCATTCACAAATGTCTCGCCGTTCACGACTTACGGAGAACTCCCACTGCCGCCGTCTTGGTGGCAATCCACTGATTCCGTTCATTCAGAAGCAATGGACAATTGTGTCCATAAAAGCGTCGATAGAGAGCCAAAATACAGATTTCGAAGCAAATGATGATTTGCAGGTACGACCAAGCCCGCATGGATGGATATGCGTAAATGTCTTAAGAACTTCGACGTTATGAACATGAAAATCTCTGTATGGTCCTGTGTACATGCAAAGATTCTCATGATGCAGCTTTTCAGGGTACACATGAATAAAAGGAAGCGTTTAATGCCATAAAAGCCTGTATGTCCTCGCTTTTAATGATATTCCTTCGTCATTGGGCAGCTTTCAGCCATAGTGGGAAAGTCCAACCATGGCGAATTTCCCCAACCGACGAAAACGTACCGATTTCTGCCGAAATGACAAAATCTATGGAGTTTCTGTACATCCAACGACCCCTTTTACTCAAATGGACTCTGAAAAACTTGATCAATAACCATCTGAGTGAAATGTCGTTATGAAATCATACTAAAGATGCAGCTGCGATGTTCTAATCAGACAAAACAGGCAATTCCTTTATTGTGGAACATGCTGTCATGTTTCTAGTCGTAGTCTTCCTCGTAACATTGACCTCTGAGGCATAACTTGCAAGCGCTTACCTAGTACCGTCCCGCAAACGCCATGCAAACGACACGCAACTACGACACAGAAGCTTGTTTTAAACACAGATGAGGACAAAACATGGCTCCTTTCTATTTTTTCGTTGCAGAACTCCTTTGCTGCGCACCATGCAGCCCTGTACTGTAGGCTGCATATTGCATTCTTGCGAAGTAGGGATGAGCCAACATCTCCAGTTTAGCACAAGGAAATCCCAGTCACGATGGAACTCGGAAGGTATGGACAATGAAATATGAAAATGCGGCCGAACATTCCAATGTCGTGGAATTTTGGTAAAACGGTACGGTCTTCGGATATCTGTGTGTGCGTATACATGTGTGTTTCGTACGTACATGAGTATCAAGTATGCCTAACCGAGCCATTTTTATGATCATTCAACTTTTGGTGTTGTTTTTGCCAGGATCACTGAAGCTTTAATGCCAGGCTTTAATGGAAAACAAACGGATGATCGTGCTTTAATGAAGATTTGTCTGAGGGATGTGCGGGCATTAAACTTGACCAGAGCAACTTGCGACTGTCTATGTAAGGTCTATGCGGGGAGCCACATGTTATCAGACGCACATCAGGCCGCATTCCTAACCAATCGTTTGTTTCTAGCCGTTTGGTGTGGCTTCTACATACCGTCTAATCAATGGCCGTTATCAAGCCCCTGTGGACCTGGAGAAATTTATCGTTCAGGCAGACGCGTCAGTTAGATGGCTTTCATCCGACTGCTGCAAAATTGCAGTTCATCGCATAGGCAAGACATGAACCTAATTCTAAACCAATGGCATGCTTCTTTCGCGTTATTATATTTCAGTTAGACATGTTATGCATCGTTCACGCAATATGCACGTCTGTTTACGTCTGTAAACGTCGTTTACGTCGGTTCACCTCTGTTTTCCGGAACCTGATCCGTCTTGAGCATTTTCAACTCATACACTCGGTATCTTAAATGTCCCAGAACATGGTTTCTTCCTGCTAAACTGGTACCGTCGGTATGGCTGGTCGATAGTTCCATTGTTGAACAACTCCCTGAACGAACTTGGTGCCCATGTGCCCTGTTCTCCGTATCGGGGCCACGACGACCAAACAGCGCCACCGCCCCTGCTCGCCACCGTGTGCTGCCAGGGCTCGTCACACCGGGGCGCTAACTGCAGTCCCGCTACGCCCGTATCTGGCACATCGCACACAGACGTGCGCGCACGCGCGCGCCCACGCGCCCGCGCCAGATGCCATCGGGCCAGGACGGGACCGCGCTCGGCTCGCATCAGTATGCCGGCACCCACCCGTATAGCGGGACAAAGATGACGCGCGTGGCGGCACGCGGCCGCCACGGACAGCCGGCTGATGCCTTTTGAGGGTGGCGACGGCCGGCGGCACGCCACGACCGTCAGAATGCTGAACAGTTGCCCGCATTTCAGAGGCGCTGTACGGTGAAGATGCGGAAACGTTCGAAGTTGGAAAAGTGGAGGCAACCGGCAACTTTGCATGGGCCATTAATTGCAGGGTTACTTTTAAAGAATGAAAGTCTTTGCCGTGTCGTCGTGACCCCCTACCCCCATCCCTCCAAGGCTATGGAGAGCGTGTCTCCAGTCACGTGACGGACGCTCACGAGCCACGCCGATCTCCACGCCGCACGCTCATACCACTGTTCGCTCGGGAGAACGAAAGGAGCGGATTGCCTGCTGTCTTTCTGTCTTATTGACTTAATTGTCGGGGGCATGCTTTTGAAGGCTATACAGATTTATATCTAATATATTTTCACAATCTGCTTGCACCTCGAATCAGAAAACACCACGGGTACTGACGAACCAGGTTGTTATGCGAGGTCAGATCACCGTTAGCTGAACGTACGTGCCATCTGTATCCGTGGTCGATAAGGTGTCCTCCACGACCGCCACAGTCCCGGCTCCTGCTCGTGTCGCTCCCGCGCATCCTTGTCCGGGACAGACGTGCCGTCCGTGCCTGTTGAACGCCCGCTGAGACGGCACAAACCGCCGGCGGCCATCGGAGCCGCTGACCCAGGCACGGGGGCCCGTGTGGGGCGTGCACCGGCTTCGGTGGTCACGGTTCAGGAACTTGTTTTCAGGGTTCAGCAGACTCATCTGGAGCTTGGTTAGTTATTGAAAATTATTGAAGGTCACTCTCCGAGGCTCCGAGTGACCCAAAACCCCAGACAGTCCAGACATTTTTCACCGTACACGTACGCAGACGTGGAGTAAATCAATATGGCGTCTCCACCAAACGAAACTCCACTTCGTTACCCATCGATAAGTCCGTTAGACCTAAAATGAAATCCCTTCTGTTGTAATCTTGCCCTTGAATCAATCTTCCGTTAGTCCAATACACAGGCGCTGACAACTAAGTCCCCTTGCTCTGCGATCTGCCGGTGACGTCTTTAGAAACCGTGATGGAAATCTTGTGATTCCTTGGATCGTTGTCAGTGATCTTTATGTAGGTACATATAAAATTATCAGACAACCTTACAAGCTGTTCCAAATAAATGTGCCCATTAACATTATTATCGTGACGTTCCGCGGACAAGGTATCGACGGAACAAATGCAATAGCCAGTCGACCCAGAGGATCCACTGTTGGTGGTCGTGAGACATCCAGGTTGTGTCGATATAAAACTGAAGCTGGAAAGACACCCCGTGCCCCTTCGTTCTTTGGGAGGCTCTCATGAAGCATCCATAACCGAATGCAGCATGAGATCGGGAATCCATAAAAAATCCAGCTCTTTTTGCAGTCTCTCGGGCTCTGGTCTCGATACACGACGCAACATCTCGTTTTTTTCACGGCCTTCGTCATGTCCAGTAAGACTGACAGGCCCTTCCGACCATTCAAGCTGCGGCCTAGTTCTGGTTCATTCAGTTCGGCTCTTCCACGAGGCAGAATCAAACCACCATTCTTGAATTGTCTCCTGTTAGTGTCTTTTTTCGTCTCATTTCGACGGTCTCTTTCCATCAGGCTGTGTTCGCTATCTTGTCGAGACGGCTGAGATCACTGACTGACGGACATTTTCAGTTAGTCCCTCGTCGTCCTGACAAACAGTTACACAACTGTCCCGTCCGATTATGAAACAAGTGCTCCTCCAGGGAGAAACTACGCCGTTTCCACATCCGACTGGCGCAGAACAGCGCATTCCAGAGCTTCATGAAATCCAATGGACAGTTTGCGTTCGGTATACGATGGCTTTTAAAGTGGCTGACAATTACCTACACCACGCCGTCCACGGAAACTGACTGCTCGCTGGACATCATTTATTGAATAAAACTTCACATGTAAACACCTTATTTATCTACACACATTACACACGAAGGAAACAATGGTAGGCTGGGAGGTAAGGAAAGGTGGAGAGAACAATCACAACGGTCTCGCGCACATCCGGCGTTACTTCCATAAAAGGCGGTCATGAAAACAATTGCAGACGTTTGTCGCTCGGCTGGGGGCCGACCGGCGGAGGGCCCCGGGGGCGCGGCGCCGACACACACGCCGAGCCCGGCGCCGGCACGCGGCACGCGGCACGCGCACAGCACTGGCCGCGCCGCGGCAGACCGGCGCCAAGGAGTGGCGGCCGCCGGGCGCGCGGTCCGCCAGCGCGGCGGCACCCGCGCCGAACCGAACCACCGCGCGAGTCCCCCCGGCGGCGGTGACGGCAACTCGGCAGGCCGGACGGCCTGCCGCCCGGCTCAGACAGCTGCCGGCTGGAGAGCTCCGAGCGGGCGGGGCCATGTCAGGCCAGGTACCGGTACTTGTCCTTCTGGTCTGTGCGCTCCAGGTACTCCTTCTCTATGAGAATATCGATGGATTTCTGACGAAACACGGAGACACGCGCTGTCAGCACGGCACGTGGCCACGTCACAAGTCAACGGCTGGGCCAAGAACAGAAATGATGCCAAGGACACCCCATCATGTTCACATTGGGCGGGCGAAGAACAGAACAACTGGCATTTACCAGTCTGGAAAACCCAGCCTTACGTTGCTAATGCGATCTTTAGGCTTCGGATCACCAACGCGACTTTCTCAGACCTGGGATACCGCAATACCAAGAAAGGCACATCAAATCGGGGCGCAAACACTCCATGCAGTTATGTTAGAAGCTCTCTTTCTCTGAAGTTAAACGGGAGGGTAAAACATTTTATTTATCTCCCGATTCCTGGCGTTTTCAATGACGTTCTGAGAAAAAATGCAAATTACCATACGCAATTCTGAATGCACGTTTGCCAGACACACATTGGGAGCATTTACGTTACATCACACCTGACATCAACCTGATGTACATGCTTACGAACGAAAACATTGCAATAAGAGGATACCAGTCAAAAACTTGGTTTCAATTTTTTACGCACTGACAGTAATACCAACTTTTTGTTTTCAAGCCTCAACCTCCAATATTTTCATTACCACAACGCACGCAGTCCTAACATGCCTCCGAACGGGAAGCGGCGTATTACATATTAGCGACAAGCCTTTATCACACCAAGGTCATCTCCAAGTTCAGATCAACCTTGGAAACGCGAGAGGGGCTCTGAGCGCTGGCGCTGGCCACGACGGACACAGACACACCCTGCTCGTTACTGCAGCTACCACCGGCCTGTGCATGCCACCCATTTATCCAGCGCGAATTTAGAGCTCAGGGACCACTAAAGAGAAGGCGCAACCGCTTGCAACAGATAACGAAAACAGTGACCATTGACGGGGAATGTGCTACCACATAACGGCGAACATCTGCAGCGCCTAAACATAACCATGGCGCGGTGATGTGCGCCTACTACAAATGGCTCAACTACAAGGAAAAGGACAAGCATAGTCTTAGTTCACGTTCCTCCAGCACGGTTCGCACGCGTGTAGCGTAACCCGTCGAACCAATGATTTCAGGGTCGAGCACGCACTCAGCGCTGCGGACGCATTTAAGCGCGTGACGTTTAAAGGGGATGTTCCACCTTTACACGTGTTTTGAAACGAAACAACGAAACTGCAGCCTATACTCTTAGAAGACATTCTCTAAACAACGAAATAAATATGTCGAGAATATGTCCCGTCTCCAAACTCTACATTCAGTGAAGTTCAAGGCGATTCCCCTCGATTTTGCCGTGTGCGCTATTCTGCCGTGTCCTATTCACAGCTGTCGCGTGACGCCGTAACGCCCCTGCCTGTGGGTGCCGGCCAACCAATACCTGCATTCATTAGCTGACAAAAGTACGTGCTGCGTCATATCAACAGATACGAGTATATTAAGTTTTCAACAAATTTCATTTTCGCTAGTTTCTAGTTTTTTTCGGAAAAACGAACACTGGGAACGTTATCGCAATCATGTTTCAGGCCAACCATGTTAGTTCATGACGAGTCGAAAAAGGCAGAGTATTTCCCTGTAAGCGCTGAAAACCCATTGTCGACGGGTCTCACAGAGCCAACGACACCTGACAGCGATCGACACACGGGCCGCCAGATTGCCGTGTAAATAAAACACCTGGCGGGCGACGGGCCGTATCTGTGACACCGGCACATCTATTTCTCTCTCGCCCGACACGCGACTTGTGGTGCCGGCGCATTGCGCTCTACTTCCCGTCCACAGTAAAAAAAAACGCAACACGTAACTGATACCATCCGCAAAAAGTCGAGTCCCGTCACTGCGTTGCACGTGTGCCCCCGAAACGGTTCGACAGACCCTGTTTTTGTCGCGGCACAATCGGCCCTGCTACAAGCACCACAGGCGCCGTTTCCCGCGATGAGTCCGTCAGAACCAACTGATGGGATCCTCTGAAAGCCTCAGGAGGAAGGCTGCCTCACGGGGCGGCCGACCTAGCCAGCGACACCGGGCTCAAACAGCCGTCGCCGAGCCGCCGTCCGATCTGGAGCCGACAATGCCGGCATTCGTTGCTGGCCCGTCAGAAGCTCCATTCAAATTAACAAAAGGCAGCTACATCAAAGCGATGTCGACGACGGTGGCGACGTCCAGCCACTAGTGAGGACGGACAGCTGATTTATGATTTCCAGCCATTAAGTTAACGTCCAAAAAAAGGCAACGCTTACCCGAAGGTTATAAAATGTGTTGGTCCAAGCCGGACATCCATACAACACAGAAGCACGGGCAACACGTCTGAATGAATCGAGCGGTACGGTAAATCCACATCTAACAATTACAGTACTGGCCTCCAGCTACTATCGCCGCGTTGCCAGTCAGCCACTTGCGACGCGCCGCCAGCCGCTGAACTCACCTTGATGAGCGGCACGCGCGGCTTGAAGCGCGTGCTGAGCAGGTTGAGCACCTCGCCAACCAGCTGCTGATGCTTGAGCTCCTTCCGCATCTTCATGATCCGGACGATGGCCGCCTGAATCAGCAGCTTCCTGTCCTCCTCGATGTTTTTGTGAGTGTTCTCCTGAGAATGCCGAGACCGTCAAGGGACGCCTCTCGGACTCCATCCCCCGATCGACCGAGCGGTAGCCCTTCACCCCGACCTGACAACGGCGCCTGATGCGGCCGCGGAGCGCAGCGATCCGACCAGCTGCGTACAGCCGACCCGTCCACCAGCCTGACCCGTCCGCCAGCCCGATCCGTCCGCCACCCTCACCCGGCCGCCAGCCTGACCCGTCCGCCAGCCTGACCCGTCCGCCAGCCCGACCCCCGTCCGCCAGCCTGACCCGTCCGCCAGCTCGACCCGTCCGCCAGCCTGACCCGTCCGCCAGCCCGACCCGTCCGCCACCCTCACCCGGCCGCCAGCCCGATCCGTCCGCCACCCTCACCCGGCCGCCAGCCTGTGCCGCCGCCTCACGACAGCGGGCCCGGGACGCCCTCACCTGCTCCACGCGCTGCTCAGACTTGAGCGGCACATTGATGTTGACGCGCAGCTTCTTGTTGTTGTAGCCCATGAAGAGGCTGACGGCGGATGTCTCCGAGAGCTGGACGTCCTCCGAGCTCAGCAGCTTGGCCTTCAGCAGGATTTGCACCACCTGCCGGGCCGGCCGCCGCAAAGGTCACGAGACGGCTCGGTGGCCGGCTGCCGCTTGTACGTCATGTCACACGACCAATCAACGTAACACCGCGTGCGGACGCGCGTCGGCACCGACGCTGCCACGACGGCGCAGCGCCTGTCGTAATTCAAATGCAGCAAATCCAGACAGCATCCAGCAACGCGAAACTACGGACGACAGTGCACAACCCAGCCCCTGGAGCAGCCCACTCGGTGCAGAGAGGCACATATTGTAACATCCAACAAAGTGCGTCCGACTCTGGCAGCAAAACAGCGGCGCCCAGCCTCCAGGGGGCACCGCACTGCGGGGGCACACCCGGGGCGCACACGGTCTGTCGCCCGGCGGCTGGCAGTACGCATCGACCGACCTGCGTCAGCATATCCATCTTGATGGAGGTGGAGTCGTGCAGCTGCTGCAGCGTCCAGGTGGTGGCCGAGTTGAACTGCAGCAGGACAGCCATTTGGAAGGTGGACGCCTGCAGCGTGTACCTAGAGCGGCATGGGAAACAGTGCGCGTTTCAGGACGCGCGGCGACAGGCGTCTCGGCCACGACTCGGCCGACACAGCGGCCCGCGTCTCGGCCACGACTCGGCCGATATAGCGGCCCGCGTCTCGGCCACCACTGAGCTCCCCCGGCAGCCCCGACCACGGCTCAGTTCTTACAGCAGCCTCGACCGTGGCTCAGTTCTTACAGCGGTCGGCGTCCGAAAGAGCACGAGACCGGTCGGCCCCAGACAGACGCCTGGAACACGCTAACCTTTTCAATCCGACTCCAGTGGTTTGGCAGGATGACGTTAGGAATCGACGCCAGTCTAAGCAGACGTTGTTGCATAGACTACGATCCCTTCACCCAATCGCGCAAATCCAAGTAACGGCCAACTCTGGCGAACGTTTGAGGTGCCGTCAAGGGCATGACACGACCGAGCGACAGTCAGCATGTCCCCATATCGGCCAGCTGCCCGCTGACCCGCGGGCCAAATATCGAGCGCCGGGCCAACTCGAACCAGTCTTGCCAGGACAGGGAGATCAGCGCTCTGATCAAATGCGCCACAGAGCACGGCAAATCCGCCGCCGATCACGGTAATGCCACCGATCGCGGTAATTGGCGGCGACCAACTGAAAGGAAAGCATGGTCAAGTATAAAGCAAAATACTACAGCCATTAAAATGCTTAATATACCCGTAAGTCGACGCCGGATGTCGTCATGGCGCGTTAGTGAAGAGCATATCCCTCCCCGATGAGCGACAAAAAGCAGTTCCAGCGAGACAAAGAGAGTTAACTGAACCAACAGCTTATCACAACACACCAACAAGCCTCAGCATAAGGACAAACGAACTCAATACGTCAAATTAATCCGACTCGCCCTTCGCTGACCTATTCCGGAAGCAGTTGGTGACCAGCTCCCCCCGGGACATGTGGTACAGCCAGTTGAGCTTCCGGCCGCTGTGCTGGCTTTTGTAGAAGTCGCTGAAGCGTGTGATGCTCCTCTCCAGCTGAAAAGTACGAGGCACGTCTCAGGCTGTCTAACCGGGCCAACGACGATGCATAGAAGGAAATGTCGTTTGGACAGTCCGCTTTGCGACAAGCAGAATTCAGCCTCCGGGTCATATGAAACCTTCATCAAATGGGGTCTCATGACAGTATACAGTCAGCGGGGGAAAGGCGCCTCAGATATGCACAATGCCCGAAAGTTCGGGATAAAAGTCGAAGAGCTCTTTATGTTGAGAGACAGGTAAAACATGTGCCCTGAGAGCATTTGTACACCAAACGTTCACTCTTCTACCTTCATCAAACTTACATTACATGCATTTTGACAAGTCCCCAGGTAAATGACTGTCTCCACCCATCAAGAAGCAGTTCTGATGTCTTCGTCAGCCTAGTCCAAGAACGCGGACTTACTACTGCATTTTTTGTTCACATGTTTCGTGAAATTTTGTACTCTAAGCGAAATTTACACTTCTACACCAAGAACAAAAATTAGGTTTCCACCCCTGTTCGGGATACTTGTGATGAGCGAGGAAAGTGGCCGCCGGCAATACTGACACTAGCCACGTTGGTACGGACAGCACCAACGTCAGAACGTCAGCCCCTGAGCCACGAACACTCAAGACACACGTCATACAATGAATTCTGAGTTTCACCTGCTAAATGACAAGCGTGTGATTAACGCACCAGAGAACAAACAACTTTTCTGTCTGACCTGACACGTCAGAATTACGGCGAAAACTAGTCACGAACAAAGGAGACGTCAGAATGACCCCGAGGCGCTCACGGAAAAAACAGCGCAGTCCAGCCCCGGGCTGCAATACGACCACGCACCACCCGACTGACCTGCTGGGGCAGCAGGAAGGTGGCCGACTGGGTGAAGGGCCAGGAGCCGGACGAGCAGACCTGGATGCCAAAGTCCAGGTCCAGCGCCTGGCCGCTGTCCGTCTGACGGCGCTTGAACTCTTCATTCAGGCCCTTCGATATTCCAACGTCCTGAAAGCGCATCATACACGTCAAAATCGCATTCCGACCACGCAAAAACGACAGAGTATGTGGAAGGAAAGGGCACGTGACAGGTGAATGGCGCAAGAGAAAAGGTCTTCATAGAGCGCAACAAAAATACACGCCATGGACGGCACAATGTAACAGCCACTTGCCTGGAACATGCGCTGCAGCTTGCATGTGTATTCGTAGCCGCAGGCCTGCTTCAGCTTGGAGATCATTGAGGCCTCTGCGTCGTCACTGGCCGACATTTGCTGAACCAGCCGCTTGGCCAGCATCTTACTGTAGAACGTTTGAAAGACATCCTTGTCCTCAATGTACTTGAAGACGATCATCTGAAAGGAAAGTACAACCATAATTCAAGTAAAAGACTGCGATCATGACCGGGATATCCCTGAGATGGCACACGCTACGCATTTGTAAACCGAAAACGCATGAAGTCTTTTTTTTGCCACGCGTAGGGCATTCAAGTACGATGATCCCTACGGGCAGATCAAATGTCAGCGACTAATCAGAACCTAGTTCGGCAGCGTTGGTGTGTTTAAGCATCCGCCACGTGCGCACGTAGTGTAGATATGACCCCACCATCAGGAAACAGCACTTACGACTTGATTCAGTATGTCCTCTAGCTCCGTTTCCTCTGGGTTTTTGCTGCTTTTCCTCAGCAGCAGATCACAGTACCTGACAAAGACAGACGTTAAATCACTAAATCCACACCAATGCTCCGGTCTTCCAATAGGAAGTGGAAGACAAATGCGATGTCCTTACGTTCTACGATGACCTGTGGGCGGTATAAACCAATACGTTTTCACAAAGAATTTGCAAACATTGCAGCAGATGAACAATCCACAGAACACAGGAAAGATTTCCTTTTCTCCTGAGCGTCGCTCTTCTAATGATCGCCTAAGATCGTCCATCATTGCTGTCAAAGAAGTTAAGTTAGTCTGTCTGCATCTCATCACGTCTTGCGGTCAACGGCTTCACCGTGCCTTCATTTCAAGCCTTCCGACAAGTGAGGGAAGTACGGTCAGAAAACCAACACGTTCGACATTGAATGGACCACGCTCGACAAGCCGCACCTGGCCAACAGTTCCGGACTCTTGGACGACTTGGCGTCCTTTGTGACGGGGTTGTTGTTGATGAACTTGCCGCACGCTTTGTCCAGCGCGGCGATGAAGCCAGCGTCGTTCTTGAAGGCGCCCATCACCATGTCGTTGTACTTCCGCTGCACGTTCAGGATCGTCTGCACGTACTCCTTAGGGTCCTGGCGACACAACTCGTGTACGGTGTAGGAAACGTCGCTACACATTATTCAAATGTTGTACTCCGAGATCACTCAACTGCCACAACAATGACAAATGGGCATTACAAATTTAAGACCTCTACTGGTATGAACCTGTTACACACAAAGGGGCACAACTGAACTGCCATTTTCGCGTTCAACCATTTGAATTTCAAAAAGCTGTGAGGCCAGAGATAGGTGGGAAATGTGTGGAGAGCGGCATGCGAATAACTCTGAATTGTGCCAGTCCATCGGTGGTCACAGCTCGCGCGACACTCACATTGGCGGCGTCATCACCGATCTTCTCGATGGCCTGGGTGCCCTGGTTGACGATGTGGTTCTCCAAGATGGTCCTCAGCTCGCTGAGGCCGTCCGCTATCCTGAACACGCGGGCAAAAGGAAGCACCTTCAGCCAATGGGGCCTCCCACCATCGACACGCAAACGCACACACACGGACATACAGACAGAAATACTGACGGTGCTTGTCGTTTTCAGGTAACACGAGGGTATTCGTTCGAGAAACGGCATTTTTAGAGGTACCACAGGACCTGAAGTCTAGGCCGCACACAAAGGGAGCTGCACCGTAAAAATCAGCCTTCTTTCAGCTTCAGTAACAATGATTTCCAGTCATGCATAGGATGGGAAATACCGCCGGTGTCGTGGAAGACAATGCCGGCACGAGATATTTCCATTCAAAATTTCGCTTCTTCGGCACTAAACGCCGTTGGTGGGCGCCTACGAATACCACTCACCGCCATCCGGGATACTGTCCACCCTCAGTGGTCAAACCAAACAAAAGAAGGGCACGTTCGGCCAGCCACACGTGAAAAACCGAAGTTGCACGACGGCGACATGTCGCGACGTTCAGGAGCGTCAGAGGCCACCACGGCTGGGCCGACACTCCGACGCACCGTGACACCAGGTTGAACATGCGCTCCAGGTCGTCGTTCTTGTCGTCGTTGAGCAGGTTCTGGAACTCGGCGTGCAGCGTCTCCAGACGGCGCTGGATCAGCACGCGCTCGCAGCTCGAGGCCAGCTTGTCGTGCGTGCTCTCGTGCAGATACAGCTGGACGCGCCGCTGCTCCTCCTGCAGGCGCAGCTCCGCCTGGCAACCGCACACAGGTAAGTGACGTAGCAGCGAGCCACGGTCCGACACCGTGTTTGTGCCTGTGTGTGTATGGGAGGAGGGGCAGAAGGATGCAATATGTAAATGCGTCTCTAGACACCACAAGACAATCGTTCTTTTCCACCCCTGCTCTGAGCAGTGGCGCGCACCTCAACAGAGGCCGGCCATTCTGCCGCAGTGGTCATCGCCAGTGACCGGCGCCCGCAACTGGCGGCTGAGTTTGACGACAGCGAACGAAAGCTAGACCCATCAATCCCCGACCACAGCCTGGGTTAACGACACAGGTGACAGGGGAGCCGGACAGCGGCATCTCGGATTGGCAGCATCTCAGTCGAGACAGAGTCCAAATGAATCCGGTACACGGTACACAGTCGACTAGGATGCGCACCAGCGGAGAAATACCGCGATTCATCGCGGCTCCGTCATTACCATTTCCCGGACCCAAGCTGATAAATTAAAACAAACGGGCCCACCGGGCTCGCCAAACCTGTGTTGCCATTGCTACGGCACCACACAGTTAATCAAGCCAATCATGTCAAGCCAGAAGGCAAAAGACTTATGTCATGAGAAGTAGCAAAGGCAAGATATAAAGTCTGGCGCAGCGAATCGTTACCACAAAATGTTGCCTGCACGGCAGGACAAACACTCTTGGGTGAGGACAAACTGCAACATTCATCAGACAGGGGCAAATGCGAAAGGAACTTAGTAAACGAGTCTGCTGATGTTTCGCGACAGCCCAGTACGGTCGAGAGTTTAGACAAGAAATGCAAAAGATGGTGCTGTCAGCTACAAAGCGCCAATTCCAATATCATTCCCCGCACAAGACTGCTTCATCAGCAGATATGCGCCTGGATCCCGGCAGAAGACGAATTACGACTATTTTGCACCCAACTTTCCGAAGACCAGCGTAAGCATGTCGTGACCTGGGCACCGCTCCGTTCCATCGTGTCACACCGCTGTCTGACACGACGCAATAACACACCCCAGTCAACGAGTGGTTCAATGCAAAACACGGACAACTGGCATTCCATCAGCTCTAGGCACACGCCTGTTCCGTCATTCCCCCAGCCGGTCACACGCGGCCACTTCCTGCACGGCCGACGACGGCGTCCACACGACAACACCGGCGCGGCGGCGCTCACCTTCCTCAGATACTCGGTGATGGGGTTCTGGCTGATGAACTCGGTGCTCTCCCGGATGTAATAACGTTCCGTGTCCTCGAGGAACATCTTCTCGAACGACTCGCGGTATACGGACAGGTTGACGCCCTTCGGACCGGACTCTTCGTCCTTCAGACCTGCGGAGACACCCTGAGCAGTGACCGAACGGCGGGTCCGAGCCGGCCGCCGCTCCGGCGCGCGAAGCTCCCTCACACGGGACCGCGGCTGCACCGCCAACACCAAGCTCCGACTCAGAGCGTAATCAGAGCAACACGCTGCCTTAGCTGCAGCTGAAGAACCAACGCAAAATAACTACCATAGGCGAGTTTAACGTAGTTGGGCCTGTCCTGGAAACTTGCAGTGCGAGTTGAAACAGACATTTGGGAAAGTTGCCACAAGACATGCTATCGAAAGGAATCCCATAGTAACAAATAAAGAAACCAACCGCCCATCGCAGATGCACAGTGATCTTAGTACAAAAAGGACAATCAGAAAAGTCTGTACAAACAATGTGAGCAGGAGGCAAAAATAAAGCTAACGACAAAAGTCCATCTAGACTTCTGACAGACAAAAGACAAACGACCACCAAGATACGTGGTCAAACACTCACCTAGTTCCACGTAGCTGTTGATAACGCCGCTAACTAATCTTGTGTTTATTGTCTCTCCGTTTCGCTCACGCTCTATCAGCTTCAGCACAGCATTTGTCACCTGAAAACCGACGTAAAATCATGTTAAAATACGACACGAAAACTGAAAAATTATAATTCGTCAGTACGCTACGTATTATCATTGGGCAGAGTAGATGAATCACAGACACGATACATGCCAATAATTGTGTGTGTGTGTGTGTGTGTGTGTGTGTGTGTGTGTGTGTGGGTGTGGGTGTGTGTGTGTGTGTGTGGTGTGTGTGTGTGGTGTGTGGTGTGTGTGTGTGTGTGTGTGTGTGTGGGTGTGTGTGTGTGTGTGTGTGTGTGTGTGTGTGTGTGTGTGTGTGTGTGTGTGTGTGTGTGTGTGTGTGTGTGTGTGTGTGTGTGTGTGTGTGTGTGTGTGTGTGTGTGTGTGTGTGTGTGTGTGTGTGTGTGTGTGTGTGTGTGTGTGTGTGTGTGTGTGTGTGTGTGTGTGTGTGTGTGGTGTGTGTGTGTGTGTGTGTGTGTGTGTGTGTGTGTGTTGTGAGTTGTGTGTGGTGTGTGGTGTTGTGTATGAGGAGTGAGAGAGGTAGAGGAAGAAAAGGTAGGTTAATGGGTGGGTGTGTGGGTGAGGGGGGGGGGGGGGGTGGGGGGGCGTGGGAGTGGCGGGGGGGTTGGTTGGGTTGGGGGTGGGGGTGGGGGGGCGGTGTGTTTGTGGGGGGGGGGGGGGGGGGGGGGGCGGGGCGGCCCCGGACCGGGGGGGGGGGGGGAGGGGTGAAGAAGGGGGGAAGGGAAGGAGGAAAAGAAAAATAAAAACAACCCCAAAAAGCCGCCCCCCCCCAGGCGAGTGAAGAAGGGGAAGAGGCAAAAAAAAACGGAATAAAAAAAAGAGTGGAAAAGCCCCTACAAAAACGCGCGACACCCTATAAAAAAAAAAAAAAACTAGGAGCAAAAAACCACCAAAAAACCAACCCCCCAAACAAAAAAAAAAAAGAAAACAAAACCGAGGAAAAAAAAAAAAAGAACAAAAAACCCGAAAACCCCGCAAAAAAAAAAAAAAAAAAAAAACCCAAATTGGGGGGAGCAGGGGAAACAAGAAAAAGGAGAAAAGGGGCGAGAAAAGCTGTTAGAGGCAAAAAAAAAAACCGTTGGGCGGGGTTGCTGAGTGTGACTGGCACGGGGGGGGAGGGGGGGGGGGAGAGCTGGTGGGTGGGAGTAAAAGAGGGGGAGGGGAAGAAGAAAAAAAGGAAAAAAAAAGAAAAACGCTGCTTGCTCATGGAGTGGCAGCTATACACGTGCTCGATGCCCCGCTTCAGGTCGCCCCATATCTCGTCCAGCTCCGTCTGACGAGTCTGCTGAGTGCCTTGGCCCAGATGACGAGACATCGGGATCATATCTACAGATCAGACAAACAACTCAATTGACACCATACCATGACCGCATCAGCGTTGCAGAAAAATCACCAGATGTAGAAGAATGGCAAAGCTTTCGGCAAGATGGAGGGACAATTCTGTTACATCTGTGGATCAGAAAGACTGAGTGAATTTAATCCCACAACGACTGGGGGGATTAACGCCCCTCACGCGTATTTCTTCGATGTCTCCCAAATTATGCAGTATCATGAAACTTTCTGTATCATTTCTTATATAAATTGTGCATATGACAAAAAACTGGAAAAGATGCCATCTTAGGTCACGTCTTAACGTCACAAAGATGACCATATTCAGCAATTCGACATTCAGTTTTACTTCACTGCCATATTGTTGGTGCTTGTACAATGTATGGCGATTGAAGCTTGCATTACATATCAGCACGACATGCGAGTTCAATATGGAGCTCCTCTGGCCTCATGCTAGGCCAGCCTATGTAAAATATGTTTCCAGTTTCTGAGCTTAGTGAGAATACATTTTAGAAGAGACTGAATAAACATATTTTTGGCTACGGCCAAACAGAGCATTAACGTTCTTTCACACAAACTGCACATACAAGTTGCACAGTAGCTTCTTGCAGCACTGCAATCTTATTTTTGTGTGCTGACCTCTGGTGGTTTTATGTGGATTTCACCTTTGCACGTCAACTGGTGGCGTCTGTTTGACGTTGTAGCTGCAATGCTATGCAATATTCTGAGGAAATATGCAACAAGGGGCAAAATGGATTGCAGGGTCGTCCAGAGATGTCAGATGGAGGTTACTGGCATGCTCACAGTATTCCGAATTCAAAACTACAAAATCCTGCAATGATGCATGTGCACAACAACTGGTACCTTTTCCAGGTTTTGTTGTGCTCAAGACTCTTTACAAACATTTTATTTCTAAGATTCTTCACGTCAAATGGGCCAGGAAATATACACTGCATGCACGTCATCAGTGATACAAAAGTAAAAAATGTATACGCCACGGGACCGCAAGATTCGGAGCTATCGATTGGCGTTTCAGTCAACCAAATCAGATGATTGGTTCTCCTGACAGGCGGGGAGGGGGGGAGCGTTAAATACTCACCACATTCATTGGAAGGTAGCAAAATGCCACAGTCAATAATGGGTTATGCCATGTTAGCATAAAACCTGGAGACTGTACTGAGAACTAATACCAACCATATCTCAAAACATCACATGGTGACTTGTGCATGGAAATAAGATTTTTATGTTCATATGGGCCAAAAATTGCATGGTGTTACATCTGAATGCCCTTGTCCTTGTCTGTGAAATACTTTCTGTATCTTGTGTGTGATGAGGTAGGCATATTCTTCTTAACTCATAACATTTCCCAAGGTACATTGCAAATCAGAAATACACACCAATGACAGGATGTTAATCTCGTGTAACAATACGTAAACAAAGTGACTATGACACTGCTGTTTCCCTTCTGTAATGATAAATAACCTAAATATGCACCTCAATATAAATGAAAATATATGCAAATGAATGACAGTGCATTAAGTGCATTAAATGTCCCAACACAATGCCATCAAGTCCTGACATATTCAAATTCATCTAACAAGCCTGTGAGAAGATACCTAAATCTTCATTAATACAACACGTTAACCCTCGCTCGTGTAGGACCTTCTGCATAATGCGGACGTACAGGGCACGGTGGTACGATTCCCCCAGCCATTTCCGCGCCGTTCGTCCTACAGCGTGGCAGAAAAAAAACAGCGTTTTGCACGTGACAAGATATCGCGGTTGGTATCTCTTTTTAAGGTCTCGGAGCAACAGATGACCTTTCAGGTCCAGTCAAAGGCTAAATGTTGGCAGAAAGTCGTACTTTTCAAGTTTACGCGCAAATGAACGTCAAAGAATACATGATGATGAAAAGAAACGGACATCATCGTGTTCGTCAATCAATTACGAGTCTGTCTGTGCACCACATGACTGTATTTTACCCATGGAGGCCGATCCAGGTCATGTTAGGCCAATCCTTGTCAAACGGGGTGGTCTGTTTAAATGCGTTCTCGGAGCTGCAGAAGCATTTCTGTAGATAATAACAGATACTGAGGCCAAATGTAGCATAGCAATTAACAAGCACTATTTCTGAGTAGCATATAAAGGTCACATTAGGTCATCCAAGGTCATCTAGAGCCAATGACCGAGAATGGCCTCGGATCAGCTAAAAATTGCAACTTACATGCCACAAAAGCATCTTTCGAGTTGACATCCAACACAGAACCTAATTTTAGGCATGCCATAATACTGCAGACACTAATCATTCCGTGGCCAACGCTTTTGCGCGTCGGAGCAAAAGCCACGCATTTGCTGCCTTGTGCTGTCTTCTAATGAACTAAAAGATAAATTGTACCAAATTTATAGCATTCGATTCTTGACACATCAAACCATCCGAAGATATAGGTTGTTTTGCAACAACCAATTGCCTATCCCATTCCCAAAGATAACAAGTAACACCTTTCCTGCCATAACTCATGACCTCACTTTACACCCTCAATAATTCTGGGAGTGAGCATAAGCATATTAAATTTATGCATAGTCTTATCGAGCATACAATTTGGAGTCGATGCATATATATTTTATTGTATTTGTCCTCTCAATCTGTCTTACATTGAGAAGAAAACTGAGACCACTGTAAACCGGCCATATCGGCGCGCGAAAAAGAATGACATGATTCCTGTCATGACGTCATAGCTCGCTGCCGTGGCAACACAGACGAAATTTTTTTCACCATAAGATGCTGAAAGGACGCCCCAGACAGAACACCAAGTTTCGGATGGATCAAACAAACTGTTCATATATTCCCAGAGAACCTTATGGAGGGAGGTTGCATTGATCCTCCTATATGGGTGAGGGTTGAAACAATTTACAATGGTGAAACAACTGACATTTTAAAACGAAACTTAGCCTGAATGTGTTGCAGAGGGTCACAGTGGGATCAGGAGCAAGCTTGTTCCCAAAATTTGACCCTGCAAAATGTCCTCCAATATGGAGCAATTTTGTGCCAGGCACCAAACCACATGTCACTAGTGGATCATAGCGATGGATATCACAGTAATAAAGATATATGCTCCATGACACTAGACAATGCCCCCCAGATCACTGGGAGACAGTGTCTAGAGTATACAGCATGTATAAACATGCTAAATACATGTTTCTGCCTTAGGACTCAAGCTCAGTGCCTGCCACAGACCAAACACTGTCATTTGAGTCATCCATCAGGCCACAGCAGTGTTGGAAACCTGTTTTTTTTTTCTTTCTGGTGTCAGAGTACAAATTCTCTTTTGGAGTATAAAATGTCATCCATTTATGTGAGAAGCATGGACTAACTAGGTGCTTTGCAAGTATATGTTGCCACCAGGGGCAGATCCAGTGCCTCTGTTTGGTGGGGGGCAAACCAGTTTCCTGGGTCTACATGGTAGGCCAGGGGAGTTGTTGTCTGGGGAGCAGGGGGTGAAAGGTGGCTGGCCATGGGTTCAGAGTGTATTTCAGTGCCTGAGTATAAATAGTTAAATGGTAAATCATCAACCAGAGGAGGGGGGACTCTGGGCAACTTTAAACCCTGGTTGAGTAGTAGGATTACCCATGTTTTTTAGGGGGTGGGGCAAATGACCATTCCAGATACAGAATTTGTCTTGGAGTATATATTTTTTGGTGCTCCCTGACACTAGAAAATGACAGTTTTTCCAACAATGGGCCACAGTAACAGCAAATACTTGTAGTTTTAAGAAAAGTATTGCATGCTACCAAGGAAAAACAAGTTTTGATGGCTTAACAAAAATTCCCAAAGACTTCCAAAATCATTAAAAAAGTATTTTAATGATCTAATTTGCAAACTTACTAGACTTGGCAACCAAATAATTCTAGGTTGCACATTCTGCAAAACTGTGTATAAGACACAACCTGTGTTGAAAGTGTATTTAATTCTGAATCACTCCAAAAACTTATCTGAATAGACTGATAGATTCTATCATTTGCAAATAAGAACTTCCCTTGATGTCAATCTCACCACTGAATTAGGAAAGCATCAAGGCTGAACTCTCAGAGAGTCCAATGCATGATGGTGTAAAACATTTTTTTTTTAGATTTTCTTGGTGGTTGTTAGCCTGTATGCCACACAACAAGGCTTGTGGCTCAAGAGCCAAAACATCTGCTAATTCCCTGCCTCTTCTAGAAGACACAGGTCACCCTATATTGCATACAGGCCAATAACTACCAAGAAGAAAAGACCAATGCATTCTCTGAAAAGCTGATGTAAATCAAAATAAAATTCAATTAGTAAGTTAAGTAAGTAATTCAATTAACATCAATCAAAATAATAAACCAAAACAACAATGAAAATAAGTAAGTAATTCAATTAGTAAGTAAACAGCTAAGTAAATCAAGCAGTGTACTGATCTTCATGATTGGATGACTATCATGATTAGAGTACTATGCATGGAACAAATCAAGCACAAGCCTGCATGTCAAATGAGTTCCTTTAGCATGCACATTACATTACATCACAATGATTTTCCTAGGCACTGAGGTACTTCAGTTAAGTTTGGCAGTCTATGTGCAGCTTGTTAGTAACCTTCATTACTGTGAAGGGTATAAGAGTTTTCAGCAAAATTTCAATGGTGTGCCTGGTATTCCAGATGCACATTTTCATACCCTTGGATGCAAGAATTGAATCTGAGTATGCGGGTACTGGTGAGCATGGGACAAAGTACCAAACATGGCTAAAGGTGCTGCATTAAGACATGAAAAGAGACAGAAACTGGATTTAAAAAACTCTGTGATAGCCAGTGTACCATATTTCTTTTAACAATGTCATTAATATATCTGACCTCAAGCAAATTTCATCAAAGGTAGAACAATAAGTGGCATGGTGAAGAGTGTTTGGTTTAACCCTAAACATACTGAACTGTGTAATTCCAGCTTAATGAAAGATAAAAAGATTCCAAATGATAAAACCCCACTAATTTCTTGTTCAGATATTTATGTCTGTATTTGTGTTCACATGCTCCATATGTCCTTTCACCAAATACACTGCATTTGCATGCAACAAATGACCACCCCAGGCACACAGTTCTCAGGACCAGGTGCATTCAATTGACTGTTTAGTAAGGATTGTTTCGTAAGGACCTGGGATAAACCATGTGAGTAAGCAAATTCACCAATGTTATGATTCCACCACAAAAAGACCTGTCTCAGCTGCACATAAATGCAAGTCATGTGGCATTCCCAGGCCAGCTAAACCACAATGCCTGAGGGCTAACTAAAAGATGCACATGAAGGGGTACAAATTTTTTCCATGTCATGTTTCCCATACCAAGTGGCAGATGATAATTAAGCCTTGTGCACTGTGCATCTGGCATTTAAAATATCTGAAATTTCTTATTTATATGTCATGGTAAAAGTTAGTGCAACATGCTCATTTTGGCCCAATAACGATTAAAACCAGTAGGAACATCACGATCTTTTGTTTAGAGCCACATTCATGTATTTTTATTGACCTCGGTGCAAAAAGCCCCAGATGCACGCAGGACACTTTGCCAGTAAAGTAAACCTAAACTGCTGATCGCCATGCCAGTGAGTAGGTTCGAGTTTATTTTTTCCCATGAGCTTCTATGTCGCTACCAATGCGCCGCACGACCCGTTGTCCATAAAGTCCACTGTCAACGTAAATCCGTTAACTTTGATACCTTACCTTAGAAGCGCACTTCAATCAATGGCTCCTGTTTTTGAAGGAACGTAGCTGGAACTATGTAGAGAAGCACCCTGTCCCTTCACGATCAAACAAAGAACGTATCCCACACGAAAAACACTTCCACAATCTCACCCTTCCCTAGCGACCCCACAACGCATTCACTTCCTTTGCTAGCACAAACCTCACGACGAAGAGATGCCAAATCAGCCTTCACAAAGTGAAGATATTTTGGGCTGTTGCTTTGTGAAGGAACCTAGCAAGTGATTCAGCATTTTCCTTTATACTCTCTGTCTTGTTTCTTTTCTGTAGACAGGATACATCTTACAGGACAAGGATATAACTTCGTACAAATCGCTCATTTTACCTTCTTTTATTAATAACTACACCATTAGTCTAACATTTTACCCTAAGCTCAGGGACGCAGCCAAGGGGTGGGGGCATAGGGGCCATGCCCTCCCCCCGAGGTAAGCAGTTTTCCCTAAATACATGCCGATTTCGCATGAATACGTAACAGTTATCGTATATATGTTCCAAAAGCAAACATTATACGTTTTCCTGTGCATTAAATATGAAATAAATTGCCTAAAATTACTGCCTTTTGTTACAAATTTCGTCATATGGCTGCGGCATATGACAAAATTTGACATTTAGTCCCTCCGAGGAAAATCCTGGCTACGTGCCTGCCTAAGCCCAAAGCAATCCAGGGACTGAGAAATATATACGTTCATTTTTCGTCATTGGCGCGATCATTTCTTCGTAAACTTCCACCTCCCGAACACTTCACAAGGGTGGGGATGGGGGGTTAGGGGGACCACGATCCCAGCTTTTTTTAATTTAACATTGACCCTTTATGGACGTTGACTGAAAAGAACTGACCCAAAATGCTTCTTTGCCTCTCCTCCACAACTGTGGAGGAGTTCACGCATCCCTGCTAAACATGTTTTTTCAGATGGTATGCATCCCAAGTCGAATGCAACGGACAAACGTTGAAAATATATGGATTATCAGTGCTCCTATCTTTATTGTCTCGTCTTTTTCTATCTCTTGTTGGAGATATGGAGCTACATTTCAATGTCTCTAAACATTTAAGTCAAAATGTTCGTACCTCATGGTCTTGGCTGGAAAAAAATACAATTTTAACAATCTGTGACGTCACAGGGTGTTGTAAACCATTTTTCCGATGGACAGCACCTCAGATTAACAAATTCTTCCGTAAATAAATTCGTTCTTCCATAGTTTTCGAAATGTTGAAACAAACACCTTTTTCTTATTTCATCAGAAGAGGCTTATCTCAGTCTTTTTCAGTCATTTCAGTGTTTCTTACACTCACAACCTTGCTTGTCTTATAGCGGCGGCCAGATTGTGCGCGACTGCGGCGATCGCTCGCGCACCGAGGCACGCGTCGTGGCCAGAAGTTACACAGCGAAAAGATACGCTGGTTTCTTATTTTCAGATCTGCTACTGGTTCCACTCGACGAGAAATGGAGTTGAACGATGTTTTGGAAGCTTTTAGATTGCACTGGCTAATTTTCATTTGCGTTCCTATCCTGCTCGTCATTGCATCCCCTGTTCGCGGCGCACACGAAATACCGGTTTTTAGACTTCAGCAGTTCGACCTATCCGGGTCATCTTTTGGTGAGTTCGCTAATAATATACAGTGTTAAATGGTATGATGTAAATGCCATGCAGTGATATATGCGTGGCCTGACAGTTCTTCCAAAAGAATTCCAAAAATTACAGGTATTGAAGAAATATAACTTCCAGTCTACCCAGCATTGCTGATATTGAGAAGGCTTTTCAGCTGTCTGCGGTGGCTTTTGCTGACTGGCCATACGTGACATTTTTACCAGTTGTTGAAAAACAGAATAAATGGCGCTAAAATTGTTCAGAAAATGGTTTTAAGACAAATATTTGTGATTCGGTTGTTGCATAACATAATTTCAAGATGAAGGAAGCAAAAAAATTACCAAATAATATCACCACTCCATTTGTTGCGGACCGCCGTGCCATTTGTCTGTTTGACTTCTGTGATTTTGTGATAACAAAGTCTAATTGGGCAGTTCCCAAGGTGAAGGGCTTAATGATGTCATCAGTATAACCTGACTTAATGAATAATAAGTAAGATAACTAACTTAACCTAACCTAGCATAACCCAAACTGTGGACTAACCTAACCTAACCTAACTTAACCTATTTAGTCACATGACCTAACTTCAGCTGGACAGAGCAAGTTGGATCACACCCTTTATTGGCCTATGGCCCCAGGTATCCTATACCGTGCCTGTGGTGTGGGGTTGTCCTTCATTGCAACATTACCTCCGTGAACGTCTGTTTACAGGACTGCGGCCTCAAGTGTCATGTAATGATGATGTCATCAAACATTACACAATACATAGGGCATCCTTGGAGCAGAGGCAGTTTAAACAAGATGACTTTGCCCATTTTGGTTGTGTTTGCTTATGGTGAAATGTGACTCCATTTCCTTTGGAAACCATACCAGTAGTGTCACCATTTCTTGCTTTCATAGGAAAGTTTATGAGCTCTTTTATAGCATGTGTGTAATGTGAAAAGGTGCAATGTATGTATCTCTGAAAAGGTGAAAAAGTAAAATATTGCCCAGGCTTGGGATTTCATCACTGAAGTGCATCCAAAGGCAGCATGGTATGGGTGGATGACTGGATTGCTTTCAGAGATTATTTTAGAGAAGTTGTGATGTTAAAAAGGCACAAAATGCCTGCCATTTGGGTTATTTGTTCATTGTGCATTGTTTGGTACCATTATGGCCTGGCTGCAGTGTGGATTTCTGGATTTGTGAGATGTGGGATGCCTCCACTTACAATACCATTCTCTCTTACTGCACAATAATTTTGCATCATCATCCATCCTTAGCAGGGAGTGCCATGACTTGTAATATTCTCTTTTGCCTGCAAGCGTGGTTGCCCTGGGAGGTAAACATAAGATGCTTTGAGTTATGACAGATTAGGGCAGGAGCACTCCTGGTCAGGTGATAATTGGCAGATAAATCTGTAAAACATGGTACATTTGGATGAAATCTCATTGGATTTTGGGTAGGATTGGGGTAAGAAACTAGTTTTACAGGGCTTTGAGAAGGTTTGGGAATTGGACATGGGTGTATGGATTAATGAAAACCTTACATACAATGAACACACTGCAAGAGCTGTCATGAAAGCTGCCAGAACCTTGGATATTGTGGAAGTGGCATTTGCTAGAATGAATGTCAAGACACTGTCCATGTTGTTTAAGGCATTTGTTCATCCACTTCAGGAATATGGAAACTGTGTTTGAGGACCTATGCTGTGTCAGGACCAAGATGCTGTTGAGTGTGTTCAGAGACATGCCACCAAGCAGGGATTCAACATCTTAGCTTTGAAGAGCACCTGAACAAAGCACACCTGCCAAGTTTGTAGGACCTTTTCCATGCCCCTGGCACCACATATGCTAACATTATACAAAGAGTGTAATACAATTTGTACTTCTTTAGCATAGCTTGACTAGTAAAATCTAAAAAAGTGTCTTGGGTTTTTTCAGGTTCCATTAGAGGGAAGAAAAACTTTTTAGATTTTATTTTGGATATTACATGTCAGCTAAAATACAACAATTCTCATGCATCATTACCACTTTTCTTCAACCTGATTCCCGAAGGGCTAGTCGGTATGACCGATTTCTGGCAGAGGGGGGGATGGATTCGGCCCCCTGAGATCTCGAGAACCTTGCATCCGACTGTATCGCAACAAAAGGCAATTGATTTGCCATGATGTAAATAACATTTCTACAAAGTGTAGTTTTCAAGGTTTTGAAACAGGTGGATATGGGGGTAAAAGTCAAAATGGGGGATATTTTTGGATTTGTTTTAACTCTGTTGTTTATGGGCGGATTTTGATGAAATTGGCATGAATCAAGATATTATGGATGGGACTGTTGCCAGTGGCCCATACATTTGAGATTTTGGGAAAATTCAGAGGCATTCACATGGTTTTGAAAATAGGAGGGTTAGTATTTCAAAAACTGAATTAACAAAAAAGTGCTGTCTAGCCCTTCAGGAATTGGGTTAAAGAAAAGTAATGATGTATGAGAATTGTTGTATTTTAGCCAGCATGTAATAGACTTTTTGCAGTCCCCCATGTTGGATTGAAAAGTATATGCTTTTACATTGCACTGTTCATGCAAAAGTTATATATTCTCCAGGTATATGTCAATGGTGTGAGCATTTATTCGTTTTCTTTTGTTGAAATCAAATCCAAAGTAGGTGATCTGCAGTCCTCTTGGTTGAATTGGTGGTATTTCTTCTTTTGTGAAAAGCAGCAAATTTGAAACACAGGTCAAAAAACAAATAATCTGCATTTATTTTATATATATATATATATATATATATATATGTATATATATATATATATCTATATGTGTGTGTGTGTGTGTTGGTAGACTTCAAACTAACACTTGATTTATTTTGGTACATAAATGCAAATGCAGATTATTTGCAAGAAGACTGAATATAAAAGACCAAGAAGACTGCATATAAAAAATATTATATATATATATATATATATATAAAATATTAAATCTATCCAGCATGTAACCTCGCAATCTAAATATGGCTTTTGGTGTTTTTGTAAGATATTGCAGTTTAAAGTCTGGACATGTCAAATTGAATTTTAATTTTCATGTAGCAGACCTTTCTTAATAAAAATATTTTGCATGCATTACTCAGGTCTAGCAGATCCGAGAAAATGATGCAAGATGACATACTGGAGCCACCAGCCAGCAGCCAGCTGCACTGATTTTGCCCAGTGCTGGATGTTGCTTTACTTGTCATTAGCTGGATGCTGCTGTTTTGATGCAGGAAGTCGGAGTTCAGTGCTGAGTCTGGAGGCAGCTACCCAGCTCTCGGCCACGCCATCGCGGCAGTGTCTCATAGTGCGGCTTCAAGAGCTCACACTGGAGGCCGCACAGAACATCCTTGGGAAAAATCCAGGCGGATTGCTGATTCTGATGCCTGAAGCCCTCATTAATGTTACCAAAGAGCACAGAGAGGTTTGTTACGGTACCGCCCGTTGAAATGGACTTTTTTGAATTGTGTCTATCAGTATTGGTGTATGCAGTTGACATATGGTGCATCGCACTTTTCCCTTTATATATTATATGTTCTGTGTTGCATATATACATTTGTATGTATTCATTCACAAACTACCAACTGTTATGTGAATGCTGTAATCCTTTGGATGTTTGTAACAAAAGTGATCTGTGTAATTGGTCATGCTTGCTTAAGCAAGCACGACTTCAAACTGGTTACCTTCTTCACCTGCGTACCGCGGCACGCCTCAGCGGAAGTTCCTTGAGGTCTGTGTCAGAGTTTTTGTCGAGGTCTGTGTCGAGAGCGAAAGTGTCGTGTCTGCTGTTCGACAATTGCGGTGGCCTGACCTGGTCGCTGCGGCCTGTCCTGACCTGACCGATGCGGCCTGCCCTGATCTGACCTCTGTGGCGGGACCTGGCGCAGATTCTGCAGTCGGTGGAACAGTACCTGATGTCCGAGTCGTTCCCGATGCCGGTCTACTTTGCCGTGGAGACGGCCGAGGCCACCGAGATGTACGAGTCGATCGAGCACGGCAGCTCGTCCTCGGCCTCGCGCTCGGCCACCGAAGGTACGGACGCCGGCGCGGGGCGCACCCGGCGTGCACAGTCGTCTGGCCGGACGGCCGTGACGCTGCTGGTGGGGTAGACAGTCTGGTGGACGCCGGACCGTTGCAGTCAACCCCGCCCAAGCGCGGATGAGAGTTTGCGTGGTGTCGGTGTTGTACTGATTGTTGTCGCTTTTTGTTGCGAGGTTGTGTGCACTGGTGTAAAATTGTCTTGTCAGTGAACTGAAGTTTACGCACATCCATTTGAAGGCATTTGTCCGGCTCAAAGCTTGCGTGAAGTGATGACGTCCATTAGTGTTCAGTGGGCTCTGTTCAGTGACACTTGTCCACTAGACACCCCACTCTGTTCGTTTCTCGGGCCTTGTGCAATCGCCCGGTACATCTGTGCGGATCTGCGGCCCGTGAGCCCTCCCCTGTCCCGCAGCGTTGCTGGCCGCTGTGCTGTCCACCGGCTTCCAGCTGGAGGCTGCTGGCCCGCAGAGCGCCCCGCTCTCGGCCGCCCAGCAGCACAACGTCGAGGGCCGACTGCACGGGATCGGCGTGGAGGAGCAGCTGCCCACCGTGCTGCTGGTGGCGCACTACGACGCCATGGCCGCCGCGCCGGTTAGTGCAGTACCTGTCCCTCTCGGAGGGTCGCGGGGTTCAGTCGGCTGGGGTCTGGGCTGGTTGTGGTGGGGTAGCATTGGGGACTGGCGGCTTCGTTTTGGTTTGGCGATGTTACAAATCTACTGAGGAGGCAGCCGTTTTGAACTGGCGTTACCTGGACTGGCGTTATGTTACGTTACGTAAGATGAGACGTGATGGTTCCCTTCACCGCATTGTTCGTGCTTTTCAAATCGTAGCATGTCGCCAGTGCCTGGGTTATTTCCCTTTTCCTCCTGTTTCCCATGTACCGCGTTCTCTGTTGCTGGGAAAGAATGCGTTCTGTCCGATTCTGGCTTCTCTGCCCGGAGTCTCAGAATCGCCTTCTGTATTGTCCACCCCTGTTCTCGGACTGCCCTTCTGCTGTTTGCTTCTGATTCTTCATATGTTTCGTCTGCTTCACTTCTGCCGACTCCATAGCGCGATCTCGTGTCTTTGCCAGGCGCTGTCGATGGGCGCCGACTCGAACGGCTCGGGCGTGGCGGCGCTGCTGGAGCTCTCCCGACTGCTGAGCAAGCTGTACCGCAGCCGGAGCACGCATCCGCGCCTCAACCTCGTCCTGCTGCTGACGGCCGCCGGCAAACTCAACTACGCCGGCAGCCGGCACTGGCTCGATGAGAACGGCGACAGCCTGGAGGCAGCGGCCTCGCAGGTGCGGCCCGCGGGTGGTCGGCGGGGCGGGGTGGGGTGGGGAAGGGGGAGGGAGCAGGAGCTGGCGTCATCGATCGGGGTCTGCCAGCGCCGTCACGTCGGAATGCCGTGATTTGAAAGCTGCATTGGCTGGGCCATTTGGCGATAAGATAGTCGGTATTGTTTCTGAAATTCCCCGAATAAATGTAACTTAAGAAAGGGGTTTAGGCAGGTTGTGTTGCTTTCCGCGTATCGGGTGTATGGGAAGGCCAGTGATTTTGTGTTGGCTGCTCGCCTTTTTCAAAGCAGCCGTCTCGGCATTGAGTTCACGTCTCAGCGTTCTGGGCATTGACCACGTACACACTTCATTGGCTGCATACTTTTAACTGAAATTTTTCTCCCATTGCCCATGGAAAAATGAGTGTAACGTTGGCTGAATGCCAAGAAAGCTTGCGAATGGGACCATTGAGTCCGTGGTTCCTTTGGCGTGTTCTCTGGTCCTTTTTTATTCCCTCCGTGGTTCATATGGTAACGTTTGGCTCTCCCACAGGGTGTGCAATTTGTGCTCTGCCTAGATAGCTTAGCACAAGGAGATTCGCTCAGTCTACACGTGTCAAAACCGCCTAAACCGGGCAGTTCCGGCGACAGGTTTTTCAAGGTACCGTTGTTGCGTTGCGGGAACTCGTGTTTCATGTATTCATTGAACTCACCACGTCCTGTTCTGGGTGCTGTCACGGTGTCTGAGATGCTTAAGCACATTGTGATGCACATCTGCTTGTGACAGGGCCTGCATTGAAATGCTCATCATGCGCTAAGCTGCGATCTCTCCTTCAGAATTGTTATCAAGCAGCTAACAGCAGGCAACACATAGTTATGTCCGCAGTATTAAATAAGGTCCGTTAGCCAGTCCGAAATACAAAAGCTGGTTGTCACAGTAGGGCTGTGAACGCCGAATCTTACCGGTCGAGACCGAGGCTGGAAAATGTGTTGCGTTTGGTGTCAAAGAACACAAGAAAATATGTGCTTCAAAAACATTGTTTTTACTCCAAAAGTTTGATCTTGTGCCTCCATCAGAAAGCTACATTTTAGCCGTGCTGACAAATTACTAACTCTGGAAGCAAATGACTCGGTCTTCGTTCAGTAAAAAGCAGATGTGATGTCATAACTGATTTACACCAAAAACGCCAGCTTAAACCATTGCTACATTTTGCCAAGTTCTGTACGTCATAACAAAAGCTGTATTCCGATGCACAGAACAAGAGCCAAATTTCCAGCCCTGGTCGAGACCCTCTCCCGGCTGCGGACGTGGCCCGTGCGCTTTCGTGGCGCGACCGCCGCCTGCGTCCGTTGGCAGCAGATGGTCCAGTGACCCCCTGCCCCCCGTCCGCCCGTCCCCACCCTCAGGCGCTGCAGTCCGCGGCGACCGACGTGGCGCCCGGCCTCAACGTCAGCATGGTCCACAAGAAGATCAACCTGGGCGACCGCACGCTGGCCTGGGAGCACGAGCAGTTCAGCATGCGCCGGCTGCCGGCCTTCACGCTCTCGCACTACCAGGTGGGAGCGCGGCTGGTGGCGGGGACGCCGGCGCCCTCGCCTGTCGCGTCATCAGAGGGCCGCGGTCCGGTAAGGCCGCACTACTCTGCCAAGCCGGCGCCGTTTGGACTCGTCTCTGCGGGTTTTGAGGCGCACGTCGTAAACATGTGCTATTCTGACCCGGCCGTGGACGGGCATCGCCTTGATGCTATTGCCAGTGGTGGAATAAATACGGCATCATTGATTTACCAATCCGCCCGAGGTGCGCAGCTGCGGACAGATGCACTGCGCAGTTTGACGGGACTTCGCGTTGTAGTCACCAGGTGGTCAGGGATCCGTCGCTGCGGACATTGCCACCACGCGATATGGTGTGCGTCGTCACCGTGACGCGTGACGACGCGTAACCGTCACTGCCGTACCCCTTTCTCTGATTGTTTAACCATACTGCCTGACGCGTCACGTCACTGTCGTCACCAGTCGTCCTGGGATCCGTCGTTGCGCTGATTATTTGACCATGTGACCAAGACCATAGACCGTCTGACCCGTGACGTCACTGTGTCGTCACCAGTCGTTCTGGGACCCGTCGTTGTTGATTATTTGACCATAGTGCCTGACCCGTGACGTCGCTATCTCACCAGTCGTCCTGGGACCCGTCGCTACGGACGCTGCTGGACACGCGGCCGGCAGTCGACGACGCTCAGCTGGTGCGGAACACGCGCGTGCTGGCCGAGGCGCTGGCTCGCTTCATGTTCGACCTGGCCGCGCCGGCCGCCGTCTTCACCGATGAAATGGTGGGCACCGGGCCGCCGCCGGCCACCACGCGACGCCGGCCAGCACGGGATTGAATGTTCGCCGTGTCCTGGGAAGTGTTGTAGGTGGCGTATGGTCCAGCCGTGGATGCGCCATAAAATCTACATTCAGTCAGCGGAAGGCTGCCGTACTGGATCGTGGCTTAGTGCGTTTAAATTAGCTGAAACTTTTTGGTGCCGCGAGATCCGTAACACGTTTCGCCACTGCTATACAGTAATCCTGCGCAGCGCGACGTTTGCCGTGCTGTTGCCTGGTGGCCGGCTCTGTGGAGGCGGTGTGACTGGAGATCGGCCGGCCCGCCGGGTGGCCGGCTCTGTGGAGGCGGTGTGACCGGAGATCGGCCGGCTCGCCGGGTCTCGGCCGGGGCCCTCCGCTCTGGTGCCGTTCTGACCGGGCCCTTTGTCGGTAGGCCGTCTCCGAGGAGGCGATGCGGGGCTGGATCGACTACCTGACGTCGGTGCCTCGACCGGCCCAGCTGCTCACTGAGCCCGGACACCACGTGGTCACCACCCTGAAGGCCGCCCTGCAGAGGTGAGGCCGCGACCCGCCCGCGCCGCGCGGCCCGGCCCGGTCGCTCTGGGCGGGCTTCGCACTCATGTCAGCTTAAGAATTAGCACGTTTTGGTATGGTGGCCGCAAGTTTCATGTCATAGTCTGCGACCTCCCATATTTCATTTAGTGATGTCATCGTCTGGACGTTTTATGCTGCAGTTTTGTTTATTGTTACCAAAGTGATAGACGTCGAGCAGCCGCAGAGCTTTTTAGATTCTAACCAGAGCGGTCACCTCACCCCTCCCCCACACTGATAGCTGTCACGTGACGCCCGGCTGTGTGACGTCACAGGGACCTGCACGACGTGCGCGTGACGTCGTTCAGCGCCGATCGCCGCCAGCCGGACTGGGTGCTGTACGACGCCACGCGCGGCCAGGTGAACGCGTACCGCGTGAAGCCGGCCGTGTTCGACCTGGCCGCCACGGCCGTCATCGCCGCATACCTCGGCCTCGTGTACCTGGTGGTCATCAACTTCCACCAGCTGTACGCCATGGCGCAGAAGATATCGCCCGTGTTCAAGGTGCGCGTGGAATAAGGCGGCGCGAGGCGCCTAGGTGCGGCCGGCGCCCGGCGCCCGTCCCCGGGAGCGGTCCTGCGCCGCCGTCTGCCGGCCGGCTCTGTGCAGGTCCGACGGCCGCGGTGGACGCGGTCAGGGTGCCGTGCTGTCGTCTGTATACGGCGGGAACGGTGACCTGAGGTCAGTGGTGGTGCTGGCGGCCACGAGTCTCGGGCGCCTCCCAGCCGGCCCGCATACTCGAGTCTGTAGCGTGTGTCCGTGTGTCCCATGTCGGGGTGTGCCTTGTGCCGGCGGCTGGCGCCCCGTTTAGTCAGCGTTCTGGTGCGGCCGACGTCCGCGAACGGCGGCCCGTGTAGCCGTGATCAGCTGTGAGCTCCAGGCTTGCGCAGTCAGGCCCGACGGTCAGCGGCGACCTTTTATATGCCGCGTTCAAATATACGGTGGGTATACAGCAGTCACGTTTTTGCGGCAAAACCGCGGGCACGTTTGTTCCTCGGCGGAAATTGGCCCGTATGAGGTGTTGGCTGCGTTACGTTGTATCACGTTTCACGTTCGGTCTGAGACTGCGGCTCGCTGGCTCTGTGACGGCTCATCCAGAGTTAAACTGTCATGATCGCTGTCGCGTGTTCGACTGAAGCAAAACTCTGGCTCTGGCCTATTCGTCGGCTGGAGGAGTGAGCGGGGCACCACTCGAAAAAAACGTTTTCTGATCGTGTAGCGGGTGCCCCCCCCCCCCCCCCCGCGTGCTCAAACCATGCCTCAGGCACGCGCGTTCAAACGCTTGAAGGTCGGCGGTGACGCGCGGCCACCTTGCGCAACGCCGGCCAGTGTTTTGGTACTGGCCTGTTTCCTGATCGGCCGCAGCCGCCGGCGTCAGACGTACCAGCAGCTGCATTCCTGTTTGCTTCCTGACGTCCATTGTCATCTAAACGAGAGTAGTCGCTATCGCTGAAATCGCGATTTAGCTGTCATGGCTGGAACGGGCGCCATAGCGCGGCCAAGCACCATGTAGCATCCGATATGGAATAGAAGTGCTCTCTTGGATGTCTGTATACCGTAGCATGGGGTCGCCTCGAGCCGAAATTCACCGTAGCTGCGCAACCTCGAGCAACTTCGCAAACGTCATTTCAAGCGCAACGAAACTAATGGTTCCTATGATGAAACTAGAAGGAAAATACTTAAAACACGTGCCCTTTATTTCCAGCCCTGAAAGACCATCACGTCACAGGGTCCTTGTGCGTCAAAACCAGACATAGCAGCTACCCGTTCAGCTGCGCCAAAAAGCAGTATGGACCACAGCTGCGACGAAAATCAATGCGCACCGTTGCCGCGACACGAAAATAAAAAAGAAATAAAAAATCACAGCGGCTCGCTGCCGTGAGATAAGCTAGGACAAAGGCCACTCGTTGAGCAAATCAACGGCGGTCCGGTCCCAGTTCATGGCGACTCCAGAAGTTGCGTCAATAGACGGCGCGGATCACTGCAAAACCGGCCATTAGCGGCAGATCAACACGACGAGTACCGTTCACGTCTATTAAATATCATCAAAAGCGCACTCTGGCCACAGCGCCGAGCTCCGGGGCCGGCGGCTAGCCCTGCTGCTGTACTAGGTACAGCAGGACGGTCTGCAGCGAGGTCAGGCAATAGCCCTGCTCGCCCTGGAAGCTGCCGTCCGACATGAACTCGGAGATGAAATGCAGCTCGGAGAGCAGCTGCGGCGCGCCGGCGTCCACCACGAGCGCCGTGAGCCGCGGCAGCAGCAGGTCGGCGCCGGCCGGCCCGTCCGGCGAGTTGCACAGCAGCCGCACCAGCTCCACCAGCAGCCGGCACTTGTCAGCCGGGCTGGCGGCCAGCAGCAGCCGGCGCAGCAGGCGGCGGCCGGCGGCGTCCGGCGACCGCTCGCCGGCGGCGCGCAGCCGGCACAGCGCGGCCGCCAGCAGCCGTTCCTGCTGCCGGTTGGCCAGCCGGAACAACACGAGCAGGTGCGGCCAGAGCGGCGTGAAGAGCAGCCTCTGCACCACAGGCCGGGTGAGCGGTCCGGCCAGCGCCGGGTGCACGGCCTCCGACAGCGACACCAGCAGCTGCACGCTGTCCTGCGTGTCTGCAGGAAAAACATGAAGGGGCGTGAATTGCACAGACGCAATTCAGTGGTGCCTGTAATTTCAATACCGTACTGATCTCACAGGAACTCGATTTCAGTTTCTGAATTCATGATGTTTCGTATAACCCTGTTCAAGTTAGAAGTTACTGTCTCAAAAACGACATTACAAATGTTTTTTTTATGCACGATTAAAAAAAATCATGCATGAAACATTGCGAAACACCATTCTAACCTTCTGGTGTTTTTTTCGGCTAGCCCACGGTGCTCTCAGCTGAACATGCCTCGGGGCTGCCTCTTCCTATGCCCGGCATAGGCCGGTCACTCACCTGAAACGACGTTGCGCAGGTGGCGTCGGAACGCCTCCGTCTGCTGGCGGTGCTCCTCGCTGTCGGAGTCGACCGGCGCGCTGGCCGCCGCCGGCTCGTCAGCGCGCGCCACCGGCCGCTGTGCGTCGTCCGCCGCCGGCGGCTGGACCGGGCCGGGCTCATCACGGTCCGGCCTGGCCGGCGCCGCGCCGGCCGACTCCACCGCGGACCAAGCCGGCACGCGCACGGCGTCCAGCAGATGCGCGTGCTGCTCCACCAGCGGGTTGATCTTGCAGAAGAGCGAGTACTGCAGCCGCTGGCGCAGCTTGGAGAGCGGGTGCGACTTCTCTAGGAACATGTGCAGCAGGGCGTTCTCGACGGCCCGCTCGCTGTCGGGCGTCTGGTCCAGGCTGCGTCGCAGCTGCTGCGTCCACAGGTGCGTCTGCTCAAACTGCAGGATGTCGGCGAACGTGGCCTGCTTCTGCAGGTCCTCCGGCGTCGGCGTCCCGCCGTCCGGCAGGCTGAACACGCTGCAGAGCGGAACGCGCCGGCGCCCGGTCAGAGAACGCAGAAACGGGGACGGCATGTTCACGGTGCTCCACCGTAACAATCGCACATTCGGCACCCGGTCAAATCCCTGTACCACGACCACTACAGGACACTACCAGGCAAACGGTGGACGGCGCAGCGCTCTGAGATTAGCGGGTGCACTGAACACACAACGCAAGGCCTTGAACTAGCTGTTTCAGCAAGTGGGACCACTTCCGACCGGCGCGAGGTCTTCAGAGCAATTGACCACAGCACACAACGAGTTCATTATGTGGCGCGACGCCACCACACAGGTGACGCCATTCTGAGTCACGCGGCCGGGCAATACATTTGGCTGCTACGCCAGGAAAGGCCGCCTGAGGTTACGGCGAACAACGGCCCCAGCGCATTTTTTCGGATGATTCTGCGCACCGCAAAGGCGGCTGACTCATCCCAACTAGGAAAACCACGCCATACGTGGCCACGTGATCCAGACCTAGCAGCGGCCAATGCGTTTTCACCCGCGCAGTGGAAGGGGGTTTCGCGCCAACGCGCACTGGAAGGGGTCACAAAAGTGCCCCCCTCCGATGTCGGAAACGGAGAGCTAGAGGCATGAAATTTTATGGACAGGGTGGGACTTTAACGATTTATATTGTGCGCAACTTGCATGACCTTAGGTTAATATCTTGAAGGCCAAATGGGGTCGAAAAGGTCATTTTTGGACATTTTCTCGGCCCGTACACGCCATTCCGTGCAACACTTTCTGAACGAAACGGGAAAAAGTTTGAGCATTAAAACGTGGAATACGACAATTTCCATTTATCTGACGTATTGATTGACGATTTCGGGCCGAGGTCATGTCAGGCCACTGACCTATGGTGTCATCTTTCATCTTTTGCAGATCCGATTTCGAGCAACACGGGATAGCTTCAATGTAAATGAGGGGGCTACAAGCATCTTTGGCGTATTTTCAGTGAAGGTAGCCAACATTGCTATATCTGATCACTTCCGGATTGTATTTTTATGTATGTATGCATATGTATACATGTACACCCTTGTGCAAATTAATTGAAACACAGCATTTTTTCCAGAAATCCTATCACTACGTAGCGAAAACAGCTCATTATGACTTATATATGCATTATGACGTCAATCTTTGATGAACTAACAGTTTTAACTGATTTTTATTCACATTTGGAAAATTCACTATTGCGCATGCAGTTGGCTGATGCAATCATTACGTCAGCCGCTATTGCATCAGATTTTATAAATCTTGTCTCATGAATCAATAGCAAATTAGTCATTAGTCGACCACTGTCGAAGATGGACGTGACGCCCAGAAAACGTACAAAGATCGTAACTTTGCATGAACACACGGCAAAGACATGTAGAGAGATCGCTGCAGTGGTTGGTGTAAGTCTTGCAACCGTCAGTCGTGTCATCAAGTTGAAACAGGATACTGGATCGGTTTCTCCTAAACGCAAAGGAAAGTGTGGTCGTAAGAAGAAAACCACTCCAAGAGACGATGCTTACTTACTCCGACAAAGTAAAAAAGATCCTCGCAAGACAAGCGACGCATTGAATACAGATTTAAAGGAGAAAGGAATCCAAATTAGTTCCTCTACAGTTCGCAGACGCCTTATCGCAGTTGGCCGAAAAGCCAGAAGACCTGCGAAAAAACAACTTTTAACCAAAGCAATGAAAGAAAAACGGTATAAGTGGGGAAAAAAGTACAAGACATGGACCAAAGAACAGTGGAGAAGAGTCCTTTTCAGCGACGAAAGCCATTTCTTTGTACAGGGTCAGAAAAGCCAGCATGTTCGCAGGTCATTGGGAGAGAAGCTTCGTGATTCCCACATCGATCAGTGTGTCAAGCACCCGCAGAAGAAGATGTTTTGGGGATGCTTTAGTTATTACGGTGTCGGAAGCCTGCAGCCAATCGAAGGAATGATGCGCTCTCCACAATACATAGAAGTTCTTCGAAAGAGAGTCGTTCCAGAGCTGGAAAGGAGGTATCCTGACGGTACCGGAATCTTTCAGCAGGACCTTGCCCCGTGTCACGCATCGAAGATAGTGAAGAATTTAATGACAGAGAGGCAAATACAGATTCTTGATTGGCCCGGAAACTCTCCGGATGTAAATCCGATCGAAAATTTATGGGCCATATGCAAAAGTCGACTTCGTGCTATGGACTGTACAACTATGGAAAAGCTCATTCAGGCGCTGATTCAAGTATGGTACAGGGATCCGAAAATCATCAGTGACTGTTCAAAACTAGTCGACTCCATGCCAAACCGTATCAAAATGCTGCTAGAAAATAGAGGAGGTCATATTCGTTACTAATCTGCCAGTATGTACGGTTTTATAATAAACTACAGGGTAAGAATAACAAAAAATCATTGTTAAGCTTATTTTCATTGCTTGTTTCAATTAATTTGCACAAGGGTGTATATACCTAAAGTACCACTGTGCCGGACGTGTTTTTAGAAGGGTCTTTGAAAGCATATTTCATAGTGCAAAGCAGATCTGGACCAGGCCACAAAATAGTTGCCCTCAACCTTTGATGACCTTGACCTGCACTGACCCTAACACACACACACACACACACACACACACACACACACACACACACACACACACACACACACACACATATATATATATATATATATATATATATATATATATATATATATACATATATTCATGTGCGCACAGGTGTTTTTATTAGGGTCTCTGAATGCATATTTCATACAAATCGACATGTCGCAACGCAAATCTGGACCACGTCACAAGATATTTAACCTTGACCTTTGATGACCTGAACCTTCACTGCCCCTGGTGTATGTAAGCGTATCAGTGTGCGCACAAGTGTTTTCATTAGGGTCTCTGGGTGCATATTTCATACAAACCGACACGTTGCAAAGCAATTCTGGATCAGGCCACAAGCTGGTTGACCCTGACCTTTGATAAACTTGACCCTTATTGACCCTGGGTTTGGTCTTGGTACATCCATCACTTATGTCCGAATAACGTCGCCTGATTGTGTTCACGCAGTGATCTTAGGCAGAACGCTGTCCTTTCACAAAATTCAGATTTGTCAACGACAACCGTTATTTTCGTTATGTTTGCTTGACTTCAAATAGTTGAAACTTAAAGAAATTCCAGCCAATTTTCGATTTTGCTGCGTCAATCGACGAAATCTTCAATTCCCATACACGCCACAGAGTAGCAGCTCCAATCCGTTCTCGAGATTTTGAAGAAAAGCAGGTAGAAGGGAACACAAAGACCACCTTCCAACGTGCGTTTGTTGTCAAATCTCCAGCGGTGCGCAATGGGCGAGAGACGCTGGGTCTCACCGTCTGGCGATCTCCAGGTGGTGCTGGCGGGCCTCCTCCCTCCGCTTCAGCCACGCCTGGTGCTTCATGGTGGCGATGTGACGGTTCTCTATCAGCCGCCGGTGCAGCTCCAGCCTGGACGCAGAGCACGGGACACTATCACACTATCCAGTTGTGCATCAACTCTCGATATCCAACATCAACCCCCAAAGTTAACGCTTCAAAAACCAAGCTCATCACCTTTAAAAGCCGTCAAAATTTGTGCATCTTCCAAATTTTCAAGTCACAATTCGCGACGCCGTCCTCGTATTTTGTAACAAGGTGAAAAACCTGAATTTGGTTTTTAGCAAAACCCTGTCCTGGGGTCACGTATCTCTGAACAGCCGTCGCTGCGTGGACACCCTGTCAAGTCTCTCGCATGTGCGACATTATTTACCCGATGACGTCCTCGCCACACTCGTCACAGCACTTGTAGCCTCGCAGATCAGGTACTGCATTTTTGTCTACAGAAACGAGTCAAAAAAAAAAAACTTGAACAACATCCAAAAGATTTTAAACTTTGGAGCCGGAGTAATTTTTTGGCCGAAGAAAATCTGACCATGTGTCTGACCCGCACAATAAACTCGATTGCCTGCAATCGCAACACTTCGTGGGCTTTTGCACTTCAAACTTGGCACACAAGGTATTCAGGTGTGGTGAGCCGTCATCACTTGAGGCCGTCTTTCAGATGAACAGTGCACGCAAGAGCGAATCATGAGGCAAGAACGGTTGTTTTTAGTCCCACGCTTCGGGACAGAGGCTGGGAGGCGGCGTTTCAGTGTCAGAGCGCTCACTATGTACAACCAGCTTGCCTCCGAACTGACAGCGACGCGCCAGCAGAGCTGCGCACGCGACTGAAAACAGAAGCTGTTCGATTGATTAAGGCTGTGACTGCTTTTATCATGTGTACCGTAGCCTGTGTCTGTGTGCTTGCATGTCTGTGTGCATTCTAACCTTGCGTTAGTTTGACTTGGGGCGTAATAGCCACTGTACCCCACGACTGTAATGCAACACAATACAGTACAATTCGGTGGCGCCCCCAATCGGGGACAGGGATCGCCGGCAGGAAAAAAACGAAGAGCGGACGGCCCGGCGCCATGGCGCAGCTGCAGTGGCTCGTGTGACTCACCTGCGTGGGGGGCGTAACAGCCGCGCTACCTGGCCCCGTGCCGCCGAGCCGGCCCACCCCAACCGCCGACAACACCGGGCCCGCACAGACCACACCGCCGCCAGGGCTCACGTCGCGCCGACCTCCGGGACCCCGGCCGGGTCCAGACGGCGCGCCCAACGCTCACCCCAGGTTGTGCTGCATGTGCGGCGGGCTGCGCTGCATCCTGAGCGTGTACGAGGTCACGAGGCGCTCGTTGTCGCGCCGGGCCGCATCCAGCGGCGACAGGTCCTCCCAGGAGTCCAGCTCGTCTGCGGACGGTCGCGGCTCGCGTCACGCGCCCGCCTGGACCAGGGAGGCCGGCTCGGTCGTCCGGCCAGACGGCCACAGGCTGGCGGTACGGCCTGGCGCAGCCGGCCTCTCTGCATCACAACACAGTGGGATCTCTACCTCCTGTCTCCTATCTCTGGGGTCTCTATCTCCTAGTAACATGGGATGACACCGACTTTTTGTGTCTCCTCTGATGTTTCTGAGTGTGTCTTTATTAAAAATATGATATATATAATAAATACAAGCGCTTGGTGTTTCCGACTGTGACTTTATTAAAAGTATAATACCCGTTTTGTAAACGCCACGTAACACACGAGAAACAGGTGTAGCATGGGTAGCTGTACAGATTCTGATTCAACTCTGGTAAGTTCACGTTAAGTATGGCCGAGCCCAGCGGGGCAACGGGGCGTTATATAACGATGCGTTCAACTGCTGGAATTATTTTGCATTACAGCCTCTTCACTCCAGGCTGAGTAAATGACGGAAAGTCTGAACTGAAGCCCAGACACAAACCAATGACCACGCACGGCACAGGACCCAGCCTGCTCGCAAGGCTGCGAGCTAAGCTGCCGAGTCAACGAAGTTGTTTCAGGACGCGGCAGCTGGATTAGCTGGCTTACCTCGCGCCACCACTTATCACCAGGGACGTAAAAAGCCTTCATTGTAGTGTCAAACAGTTCTTTCAGACCTTATTGCTGATTTTTTACCAACGAGGCCAACCCATATTAGTCACAACCGCACATACATTGAGCCTTAAGGAACACATATGTCTCACACTTCTGATAGTCAACCTTTGACGCAATGCGCACTAGTATCAATGTCTCTAATCACTTCAGAGCTCACAGAAAGCCAGTCATACGCGACACGGACTCGGCGCTTACCGACTGGTCTCGGGATGGGAATCCGCCGGTGCGCCACTTCTACCGCGTCGAACACGTCGTTGTCGTCGCTCTCCGGCGCCGACGGCACCAACTGACGGCCGGGGGGCGCAAACAGTGAGTCACCGGCGGACGACACGGCCGGCGGGTAGCCCGCGGACTCCACACCTCGCACGGCCGGCGGCCGCAGAGCTCCGCTTCCCGCCGTACAGTCCGCAGCGGGACGGACACGGAGCGAGCACAAAGCCGCCGCGGCTGGAGCACGGCACGGGAGCACCGCGAGCCGAGAGCACGCAATGTCGGTCCGTCCAGCCGAACGGTACAGCCCCGACAGCCAGCCCACGCGGCGGCGGGGAACACCTGTGACCGATCGATGGCGCCAGCGCCGACCACGCCGTGCCGAAGTAGACGCCACCCGAAAAAAACTCGCAGGACACGCGCGCGACCAACAGGAGACGGTCACACACTCACATACACCGCTGCACAAGCTTTGGTGGCTCCAGGCACGCAGGCAATCCATCTCCAAGGGACAGTGCAAGGCCAAACACATTCCTCTCCGGGTCCGGGCAAGAGGGGATTCAGGGGCTTCAGCGACGGCTGAGAAGAACCAGATCCGGAGCAAATCATCTGGGACGGTCCTCTATCGGGAATTTAGTTCCTTTCTGTTCTTACTGTCGTAACAACAGAAATCAGTCAGTAATGGATTTCGGATTCAATGGGTTTTCAGTGACCCACGTCAATTGTACATTGCGCAAATATTACATAAGGATGATCACAAACATGCCAAGTCTAAAAACAAACCTAATTACGTTCAGTTATCCGATACTTAGTCAATCTGCGTTTAAACATCGAAAAGCTAGCCCAGCCTCTCCGGTTGAAGGGCAAACTATTCCAAAACCGGAATGAGCGGCTCAGAATTGAGCGTCGTGCGGACTCCGAACACGCGGCATCTGTAGCTGGCCGTCGCAGATGGCCCTAGTGTTTCGGCTAGATTCTGTGGAGCGGTTGGCGACACATTCACGGAACCGCTCATGGCGCTAACGTTACTGCACAGCTTGCAGACGGTATGCACGTCCCGCTCCATGATCATGATGTCGATTAACACCCATTCTAACACTGTTGGCGTAGGAGACGACCGTCCGCGGTACCCTAAGCCTATTACCATCTGCGAACCGAAGTTCACGCATCTCTGAGCTCGCCATGCAACTTCCCCAGACAGCTACACAGTAGCGTATATGGGGAAACACCAACGTCTCTATCAGCAGCCTCAGTATCTTGAAAGACTGCGAAGGTGCATTTCTGAATTTCCAAATTTCAGAGATAAGTACTGATCGATGCTTTGGTGCCTACATTTTAGAACGATGAGTTCGGTTTTGGTCAGATTTATCTTAAGTCTGTTCCACGTAATCCAATCCATGGTAACGGACAAAGTACTTTCAAAGATACTGGCATTGCCCACATACATGACGACCTTTCCGTGTGGCATGTGCTGTGGCATGACATTTGTGACAGGGCAAGCAGCAGCCGATTTAAATTGATGTCTGGCACCGGTTTTAACCGGCTAAAACCCGCCGGCTAAAAATAAGGACGGCAAAAAATGGCAAAAATGACAGAAAATATTGTGCAGAAAATCTATGAGGTGTAAACAACATATTTCTATTTTTTAAAGACGGTGAACAGCGTGATAAGTACTCCTAAATGCTCATACCTGAATTATATACAAAACGTGACCTGAAGTAAATAGCTCTCAGTCACGGAAAATGGCAAAACAACTGGTGTTAAACTAACAACTAAACGCTCAGAGTGCGTTCATTTTTATTTTTTACCAGGACAGTGGAAGAGTACTGGAGACTCAGGGTCATATCTGCAGTCTCTGCAGTCACATATTTGAACAATGATGAAAGGCACGCGTATGAATACCTATGCCACGCAGATTACGTTTTATTAACACAGTATTTAGGCATCATTCCGGTAGCATTCGCAACAGACAAGCACTAAATTGGTGCAGAATATAAAGGATGCACAACCATGTTACTACATGCTGTCTCAAACGACATAATAATAATGGGTACCCAATAACCATAGCCCTGGTCATTCAGGCAAGCAGTCAAGACCAGGTTCGAGGCAGTCACTATGCCATAGCTAGGTAGTTCTCATTCACTAGGTAACTGTAGTAAAATGTCAGTCATACTACCTATGAATATAAAATAACCATAATATATGTCCACAATGGATACAAAACCATACAGACTGCCGAGACATTGCGTAAAGATATGTCAGACTGGTTAAGCTAAATGGTACATGACCACGACCAGTCCGAATCTACAAAGCTGATCTTGTACTCGTATCAAGTTATACAGAACATCTAAGACCACATAGGTATTGATTATGAACTACGTTCAGAGCAATATCCTCTTTAGAATCCTAGCTACTTTGAGTAATATGCAACACATCTTTGAGTAACATGCAGCATTCATATCTATCACCTGCTGACTGGTTGGCAGCTAACATGTTTTGATTTGCTATCTTTATTCTTAAACACATTCCTCGGGCTACTTGCTCACCTAATCATAACTGCGTAATAACAGCTGCAAAATACCCTCCCTTCCATGTTACCATGCATATTTCTCACGTTTTCACTGGCAGGCTGGCAGCAATTTCCAATTATTGCAATGCTGTCTGCAGGACGCAAATTACGTTCAATGTGGAAACCATTTTTTAAAGGTTCCATTCTTTAATATTTTAGTACAACATTCCGATAAATTTCACGAACGCAGACTGACGACTGTTTTCAATGCGCCAGAAACACCCTTTGTGCAACAGATAAGGATAATATCTGCCATTTTCTGCCATTTTATGCCGGTTTTAACCGCCAAGCAGCGAAAAGTAATTTCAGTCAGCTGCAATGCCAACCCTGATTTGTAAAGATCACGAAGAGAACAGGACCCAACACAGAACCCTGAAACACTCCGCGTGTGACCGCTAGCTCGCCAGAGCCACCCCTCACAAGCTGGGTAGGTCCCTGCAGCCAGGCCGGGAGCCATCGGTCTTCAATGCAACCCGAGCTTCTCCAGGAGACGGCCATCCTCGACGCCGTCAAACGTTCTCGACGTATCGTGTGTCAGCAGTGACCGGTGATATCACAAGGCCTTGATCGATGTTGTTAGTAGTGTACACGACAGTGTCCAGGACAGCCGCATCCGTGGAGACACCTGGCGGAAATCATATTGCCAAATCGGGACAAAGCACATGACTAATGAAGCATTATGTGCGCTGGGTACAACTGACACGTCCAGTAAGCTTCGCAACAAAGGACTGTGTGGCGATCGGTCTATGTCACTCGGTTCAAATTGCTTTGCGAGCGCACCCGCCAGTATGCATAGCCCCATAATCTCTGACTGGTCGATGAACTCGAACTAGGAAAATTCTTGGACGTGGTATCGGGATTCCTGCTGGAAGGACGGGTTCGAGTCGCCCCGGAGCTCGACATTTCCGCCGCGGGTCGGCTGACGCCTGGTCCGCACAGGGTGATGCTGGCTACCACACGGTCACATCGTGTTCTGAATGGTACGTTCAGCTTTCGCCAAAAAATCCTCCATTATATGGAATAGCCAGATTCTGAGTAGGGGTCGGAGTCCATGCATCACGGTCTATGAACGGGCTCCGATGCCTCGTCACCCCAGCCAACAGTTCGGACCACACCTGTAAAGAGATGTACGTACTCTAATACAAATAATCAGTTCCTGTCGCACAAAGTTGGATAGACGTTTGTGCTGCTCACAGCTTAGCTGCACGATGAGCTGCTGTCAAACATCAGCCATCGGTCATTTAATATCAGCATACAGCCATCAGTTATAACAAAGCCACAGTAAATAACGAGCACTTCAAAAATGCACATACTCCTCATAGTTAATGCTACATTTTACTCTCAAAAGGGATATATCGCATTCGAAATATGAGTACCGGCCACGCAAGGTAGAAATGAGAACGTAGGCTGTCGTAAAACGTTTCCAGAACTGCGATAAAAACAATGAAAAACGACAGCCAATTTTTTTAAACATAGGGCTGCGATCTCGAGCAAATCAGAGGCTCCCAACTTTAGTTCCATGTAAACCAGTATACGATTTACGGGATGCCTTGTAGCAGATAACAATGTCTATGCAAAGGACTTCTATGGCCTCTTTTAGATGATCCACCTAGTTTACACATAGCATAAACACATAGCAGTTTTATGTTGCCCTGGCTATCAATACTGCTGGATATACAAAAGCAAAAGACCTACAGTGAATCAAAGCAAGCAATCAAGCAAGCACCAGAACGCCGGGTTTCAATGACTGCATGACTGCGTCTACTCACAACGTTCGCTCAGTCTGTCTGAAAAAAACAACATAATCAAGACCACAGGTCTGCATCACGCTGATCACAGCTAAGCTATTTCCGCTGAACGTACTGTTATCATTATCCGGATATCTGTAGCTGATACTGGGTATCAGCTACCCTTTAATGATCACACTGACAGTCTAGTTCCCGTGCTGCAGGTTCCAAACTATTCTGGATACAATGCGCAAAATTAAACTCAAGTGAGTAAATGCAAACAACAAAAATCCAATTCTTGTTGTGTTGTTGTCTTGTCGCAGCTTGGTAAGGCACTGGTTAAGATAAGGCAGGTTCGAATCCCACCGACGCTCGATATCTGGCTCACTAGGCCACTGACAACTGGAAAATACAGGGTCACACTGACTAGCCCAAGCCTAAGTCGCACCCCTGACGACACGTTGTCCGCCACAAAGTCACGCCGTTGACTTGAAACTAAGCAATCAGGTGTGAGTTCAGACATCCAGTAAGCTCCCATCTGTAAGGACTAATTCCACATCGTACTAGCAAAAACATCCGAATCACGTCATTCCAATCTCGTGAGTCAGCTTTGACACGTCTCTGGCCGTCTCCAAGAATTCCTGAGCCGAGAAATCTGGACAGACCTCGGCTGGCAACAGAGTCCGGAGTCCAGACTAGGCCTAGCACATCGTCGGCGAGCCATGAGCCAAGCTCCATGCATGAGCTAGCGGCGCGACACGCTTGACCATCGTATCCAATCACTTCCCTCCCGGCTCTGCCGTCATCCGGCGCCCCCGCTGTTGGCAGCCGCCTAGCGGCTGGTGCCCCCCGCCGCCCGGCCCACACAGCGGCTCTCCTCACCTCATCAGGGGGGCCGGCCGCTGGCGCCAGACTGTTGTCTCCCCGGGAGTACTCGTCCGGGCCCACGGCGCCGTCCCGGGGAGACCGCACCAGCCCGTTGTCCTCGATGGAGGGCTCGGCCGGGTAGGAGCCATCGGAGCCGGCCGCCGCCGGGGGCTCACAGAGCGAGGCGGCGCGGTACGTGCTCCAGCCGGGCTCGCTGTCCTGGCCCGCGTCCACCGGCAGGCCGTGCAGCTGGTGCAGCCGCCGAGCCAGGATAGCCTCTGCCAGACGCACCGACTCTGGGAAGCAGGTCATGTCAGGTCAGCTCAGGTCAGGTCAACACACAGCGGGCAGCCGCCATTCCAGGACAGCTTCTCCAGGACACACACACACCGATTCTGGGGAGCAGGTCAAGTCAGGTCAGCTCAGGTCAGGTCAACACACAATGGGCAGCCGCCATTCCAGGATAGCCTCTTCCGAACACAGCTACTCTGGCGAGCGGGTCGGGTCTGGTCAGACCTATGGCCTCCCCCGGACACACCTACTCTGGGAGTCAGGTCAGGTCCACACACGGATTGCACGGCTGGCGCATCCGCCACCGCCCCAGGATAGTTTCTTTGGGACACGTCGCTAGAGGGTTAGCTCACATCGCAACAAAACAGGTCAGGTCAGGTCAGGTCAGGTCGTCAGGCCGCGCAGCAGCTGCTCTCCGCGATCTCCCGCGGACAGAAGGCTTCCGAACCGGATCAGACTGAACCAGGCAAAATTAACCCACTGCCGGTCAAAATGACGGCACCACAACAATCGTACCAAGTCCCAAAACACGCCCCACAGAGGACGTCCTAAGCGTCACAAAACCACATTGTGCGCATGCATCCAATCTGCGCCAAAGTAATGATCTCACCTACATGCATCAACAGCAAAAATGGACCTAGTGTGGTGTTTCACATCAATGGGGCTGGCGAGATCTTGCACCTGGGTGCATGCAACAAGAGCACTAGACATAAGCGACTCGTTTTCAATGCTGATCCACCTCCAAAAAAAGCTTCTTGGGGTCTGTTTGTGATCATCAACAAATGGCCAACCACTGTCGCCTATGACTGACTTGTATGAAGGTGTGACTGACTTGTATGAAGGTATGACTGACTTGTATGAAGTTTAAAACCCTCTTTCATGAGACCTTTGACGAGATGAGATTATATTTTAGGTCAACGGTTACGTCAAGGAACACTACTGAACCTTTCTGGGGCATGCCGTTTTTGCGCACAAACTGGACATTACAGAAACCGTAAGACCAGAATACGTGAAAAGGTATGTATAAGGTGCCACTACACGTCTATCTGAGACAAACAGTGACAGGTCGTCATAAGTCATGCGGTATTTACGAGTCAATTACGCCTTACTTTTAAATGTGCCGCCAAAAACAGTTTTACATGCGCGGCATATAACAAGTCACGAACGCCCTAAATGCTCTGAATACTTGGCACCAAATCATATTAAATGACTGCCGCAACTAATTTTGTGACATACATTGACATCATATTTGGAAAGTCGAAACTGTAAAAAAAATCTGGCCCATGACGACCTTAGCTGAGGTCATGGGTGGTCTACACTGACCTCTAATGGCATCACAAGAGATGCTGCGCTTTATCGGCCTTCCTACACGCCCAGTATGTCGATGGATATCAGGCAAACTCGAAAGAAACAAATCGTAAAACATCACCGTCTTTACGATGTCATCTTGACATAACCTTGACATTTCCTTGACAAATAAATGCTCAAATGTGCACAAATGATGCACTTATGGATTCTGACATCTGACAACGCCGTGCCCTTTGGTTACGGAATTATGTTGCAGAGAAAAAGGCAGGGGTATCGGGCGCACCCCCCTCCCCCGATCCCCCAATCCCCAATCAAGTCATGGGTTAAGGTAAGTAGCATAACCACAACAAAGGAATATGTTAGGAGTTCCAGGTTACTCACATAATCGCGAGGAACGAGGGCATTATAATATTAGTACAAATGCTTAACGAAAGAAGATTTCACTAAAACAAAGTTTCTATATTTCAATTCGCAGAAAACAAACATGGATGTAAGGCATGCACGGATTTCACCGTCAATTACATATAATATCAGGCTAAAACAAATAAGAGGTTATCTGGGATCAATCGAAAAAAACGTAGGTTGCGAGCGACAACAACTTGATAATTATTTGAAACGCAAATCGCGTGGAACGCGTACTCTTCCTCTCCACCTGATGAAAAAAAACGGTGGCTTTGCGCCCCACTTGTAGGATGCACCGACCACCTTCATACCGCATCATAACGGTGGACGAGGGGGTAACGTTACCTACTAGGACTGGTGACACAGCTGCACAGGTCAGTCCTCTGTTCGGGTCCCGCCGACGAGACAGGGCGGCAGCGGCGGCGCGTGCCACACTGACGGCCAGACAGCGCCGACGGATGGGGGTCAGGCGACTGTGGTCAGGGTCGCGCGGCCGAGGCTCCTCAGCTCGTATAAACAGATACAGGACAGGCATAAACCGCCACATCGGCACGCGACACTTTACGCTATTGGCGGCCAGGGACCGCAGTGTGGTGATGTAGACAAATCCGCACATACCGCAGCACATTCTCCTCGCCAAAGACCGGAGTGTACATATATAAATCTGCACATACCGTCGCACTCTCCGCAGGCAGGGAACGATGTGCGGTAAAACAATGGAACGTTCCAGCGTGTACTCTCCGCACGCACAGACCGGTGTGTGGCCACATGTCTGTGACAACAGGTGTGTGAAGACGCTTCGGCAACCTACTGGATGCCACCTCCCGAACAATACTTTCGACGCCCATTTATGACGAAGGACATCACGCTTTCGGCACGCCAATACCAGACTAAAACTACTGCAATCGTAAAGTGTAGGGGCACGCTGACCTTCTTCGTGTTCCGACTTCTTGTCTCCGATCAAGTCGGCAATGTGCTGTATCCGGTCCAGGCACTGTCTAGCCCGGGCGATCATCTTTCTCCGATCACTGGCAGATCCTATGCCGGTGTTCAGAAAGGCACAAATGCTCCACACGCTCGACAAGTACCAGTGAAACGCCTCCTGCAACAAACGGCGACATCATGGTGCATGCCCCAGTGGCAACATGCCCCAATGGGGCCTCATGGTAACAAAATCGTTGCCTTTTCGTTCAATCGCCAAAAAATAAAACACGACACGGTCTAGCACAACGACGGAAAAAAACAAGCATTAACCCTATTCCCGGCAGGGGGGGGGGCGGAATCCGCCCCTCCTCGGGTTTTCTGCTTGCCAATTCCAGGCTTTTTAACGCAGCTTCACGAAACTTGGTCACTTTTCCTGGCTATTCTTTCTATGTGCTGTCTATGTGCTGTGACAAAATTTCAAAATTCTATTTTGCTCAGTGGCGGAGCCAGGCAACGTTTTTGGGAGGCACCTCATGCCATTTTTGGCCATGTTGAGGGTAAAATGAAAATGTCTGCCAAAAACAGAGTTTTAAAGTTAGAACTTAAAACTTTACATGGATGTATAGCTCAATAGTTGGGCAATGTACAGATATAATTTTGTTTATCTGAGGTCATTTTACAAGGTCAGGTCAAGGTCAAAAGTCAAAAGTTGTTTTTTTTTTGCTATAATTTCGGCGCCATTTTTTCAAATGCCAAACCCGGAATATATATGACGTAGAAGGGTGCTCTCTACTTGTGTACCAAGTTTCAGCTTGACATCAGGTCGGGTCACGGAGCTATGACCTAAAATGTCTGTGCGCCTACCCTATATCGCAATAGCCATAAAATGAAATTTTTGAAATGGAGTGAATTCAAATGATTGAAAACGTTTACAGATGATATTAAATGCACACGAGATCATTCCAAGTGACCCCAAGGTCACTGGAGGTCATTTAAGGTCAAAGGTCACAAGTTGATCTGAGAAACGTGTAACCGTGACAGTTCCCCCTTTTTCATGTCCCTGGCACCGCCTATGCCAACATTATACAAACATTGTAATGCGATTTGCACTTCTTTAGTATAACATGACTAGCAGAAGCCAAAAAAGGGTGTTTGCCTCTTTTGTTCATTCAGTTGTTAGAAAACTAATTCTCCTATTTTTGAAACCCTGTGAACGCCCATGAATTTTCTCAAAATTTCAGATTTGCGGACCAATGGTAAAAGCCCTATCCATAATCTCTCGATTCACGCCAGTTTCATCGAAATCGGTCGATAAACAACGGAGTTATAACAAGTCCAAATGTACCCCCATTTTGACATTTTTGCCCCCCTGTATCCACAAATTTCGAAATTTTGAAAATTTCTTTTTATAAAAGTGTAGTTCACGTCACGGCAAATCGATTGCCGTTTGTTGCGATAAAATCGGACGAGTGGTTCTCGAGATCTCGGGGGGGGGGGCCGAATCCGCCCCCCCTGCCGGGAATCGACCATACCGTCTAGCCCTCCGGGAATAGGGTTAAAGGCATCCAGCTACCTGACATCCGGAGCATGCCGCCGACGATAAAGCCAAAGTCGGCTAGACCAACACCCGACAACATCCCTCATCAGAGCTTTCACCAATGCCAATATGGCGACGATGAGCCAAAATGACTGACTGACAGCACTGCTCCATGGCTTTTTGAATGACAGCATTAGAGCGCGCGCTGTTGGTCGTCTCAACACTGCACGCACAGGTGGGGGGGGGGCATACTTGGCCCCTCTATCTCCAGATCCATTCAACCGCTGACCTCGAAATTTTGTGGGAAGATGTCTGCGTAATGAACCTTCAACCCTCAGAAACCGAATGTCCTACGTCACGTCAATCGAGGTTAAACGAGGTCAAACGAGGTCAAACGTCAAGCTAGTGGCACTCTTCCTGTCTCCACGTCTACGGAACAGACCACAACTAAAGCAAAATACATCCTCACGGAACGTTATCGTTGAGCGGTGATGAGGATATCGGCGACAGGACGTTTACGTTCGCCATTTGATTTTGGACGACCTGGACTGGCCTGACCCAGGCTAACTGTGCCTTTGGATTGCAAACTGATAGCACAGGCCAACTTTCCGCACTGCTTTGTAGCTGGCTGGCTGGCAGAACACATTCCGAGCGCAACATGTTGCTCATCCTGCAGCCGGGCACGGCGGCCGTCCACCGCCGACCATGGATCGGCCGAGTGACGGGCCCTTCGACTTCACCGGACTACAGTGAAAAGGTTGTGGATTCATTTAAGAAATTTAAAAGGCAAACGAGGCGCTTTAAGTTTAGAAGAGGGTACGAACGATTTCTGCGCACTACCATTAATACCGCGAAAGATTTGTCAGGGTATCAAACGCCAATCCCAGAAAGTACAGGATTTCTATACGAGTAGTTTTACGAAAATATTGGGCGATTATAGAATCTTTATCCAAAATACAGGACCAGTATAGGGCCTTCGTTATAGTACTGGGAGACCAATGCAGATGAAACGTTCAATCCTGAATGTTTTCGTGATTGTGGCGGGTTCATACGGCGAGAGGGCATCCAGATACGTAACTAGGTATACTAGGTCCTATATGGTATACTAAATCCAGCCAACACCACTGTAGACTTTGCGCAGCATACATTTTCGCTGCTTGGGAGTGAGTGTTCATTACTGGATCCAGCCTACCAAATACTAGAACCCCCGAACGTTGTAGCAACCCCCTCCCTAGCCACAATCCCTGCTCGAAACAGGCCTTTTGGCAAACATAGGAGGCCCCAAGACCGCCAATGGAGGACCTCTGATCACCAAGAGGCCCTGTGGCAGCTGCAGGAGGTACTCGAACCGGTCTGGGTGAAGGAGGCCCCTCATTTGGATAAAGGAGGTCCTTTCGGGTGGAGGCCCCCCCCCCCGGAAACTGGAGGCCTCCTATATATAAGGCCCTACGAAAAATTTTGCTTGCCCCGTGGTCATCATGAACACCCATTATTACAAAACGTCATTTTACATATCACTGTCGGTGAAGGGCGAGGTTGCAAACCTCACTAAGATTCTCCAGCGCTACAACAAAAAAGACAGCGCGCAGTCCGCCAAGCTTGCACAGCTTTGCGGGAATTCCTTTCGCGTCTTTTGACACAAAAAAAAACTACGAGGTCAGGTCAGATCACTGGCCTATGGATATTTTCTTGAACGAGTCCGCGTCAGTTATGTCATGGGTCAAGTTATGGCTGTTTTCCCGTCATTTTCTTACTTTTCCCCATGTTTCTGAGACACCCCTCAAAATAGATACTTCAGTGACAATGGCAACTACTGGAACCCATATAAACTATGTCCAAGTCATCCAAGGTTACTAACCTCAGGTACAGGGTATATCGGGTCATTGTGGTCGATGTGGCCCAAAATGTTTGTGGGGGTGTCTACACCATGCAGTCGAATTTTTCGTACATCTTTACCTACCAGGGCCCAAGTTGACATTTTAAGGGCCGCCAAAAGAAGACACTCTATGGTACCCTGTGCATCTGGCCTGACCTGGTCACGTCTCTAAACGTTCCTTTGTGGTACCCGGCTGACCTGACCTGACCCGACCTGACCTGGTAACGAGTCTACACATGTTGCAAGGATCGTGTGGGGTATCGCTGAACTCACAGTTAAGAGAGAAACACGATGGTGCGCGGTGCACGTTTATACGATACAGCAAATAGTTTTGTAGGTCATGAGGCGCGGAATCCATAACGCTGCAAAAAATACAGAAAATCTGACCTTCACGCTGATTTCGACCAATCGCGGGATTTCGCGACGCCCTACAAGCCAGTTTTGCGGTCTAGCTTACATAATGCCGAAATGGCTTCGAGGGTTGTAACCCCTCCTCCCAGTGTCAATGCGGGTGGCAGAATGGCGAGGTGGGGCGAAGATCAATGTCTGAATCAATGAAGGCCAGAGAAACAGTTCAAAACAAATTGCTCTACATGGCTTACTGGCATTTCAACAGAATGCTGCTCACTATAAAGATACCTATGTTTTTATCCTTGTTTGTATCCTATGTTATTGTCCTTGTTGAGGTAGGCAGTACGTGACAGCAGAGAACGCAATGTCGAGCGAAAACATTTTGCGGCATCAGATGGTCAACTTGTTTAAACCATAAAGTGACGACGGTTGTAATTCTCGCCAGAAGTGGTGGCATCGCAGTGTAGCTAGCAAACCCATGGAGGCTAATGTATTCCCCTCAGCTAGTCTTCATTAGGGATAAGGATGGCCCAAAGAATTTAACACATCTAGACATCACCCATGGGAGGGACCATTTGCAGCAATTCCAAATTTATTATGATAGCTGGTGGGATCGCCATGCATGTCACACACTGACAAAGGTTATCATAATTTGATGTGCAGCTTCATAACAACCAGGTGGTTGTCCTTTTCTAAAAAAAGTGCAAAAAGGAACAGACAAATAATGCTGTACATCAATACAATAAACTTACAATGATGTTGCAGTAAATACTCTGTACTTCAGAACATGCTGTTCACAACGTCATCACAACTATTCAATTCTTGAATAATATGAACTATTCCTACCCAACATGTGTAAAATATCCATAAACATATCAAACTGTAAAAAAAAACACATACACTGCATAACCGACAAATGAAAGGAAAACCTATTTACAATACAAAATATGTATAACAATGCAAACAATACCCCGGCAATACAAACATACATAAAACTGCACAATACCCACAGAGAAAAAAGCATTCTTAGTTCCATTCCTCAACCTCAGTAACATACATTCTGGAGAACGAACAGAGTACACTGCCTTTTCCTGGGAAGCAGTAAGCCTCGGCAGCTGAATGCAACCATACGTCTCCTTGTGGATCGTTTTCTCCACGAAGACATTTCTGCGTCTTCTATTTTAAAATAAGGGAATTAATCCAGAACTCAAAAATATAGCAAATGCAAGATTCCTGAAGAAAATGTAATGCTTCATAGGACGGTGCCAGAGTAATAGTAATCATAGAAGAAAAAAGCATCGTTTGACACCCTGTTATGTGCAAAGAACAAAAAAGGGTGGGCAGTTTTGTCCCCCCTCTCCGCCAGAGCGCGTGTTAACCCTATTTCCCGGAGGGCTAGACGGTATGGTCGATTTCCGGCAAGAGGGGGCGGATTCGTCCCCCCGAGATCTCGAGAACTACTCGTCCGATTTCATCACAACAAACGGCAATCGATTGGCCATGACGTGAAATACATTTTTATAAAAAGAAATTTTCAAAATTTTGAAACGTGTGGATATAGGGGGAAAAATTTTAAAATGGGGGTATTTTTGGACTTCTTATAACTCCGTTGTTTATCGACCCATTTCGATGAAACTGAAATGAATCGAGAGATTATGGATAGGACTTTTACCATTGGTGCACACATCTGAACTTTCGGGCAAATTCATGGGCGTTCACAGGGTTTCAAAAATAGGAGCATTATTTTTTAAGCAACTGAATGAACAAAAAAGGCAAAAACACTTTTTTGGCTCCTGCTAGTCCTGTTATGCTAAAGAAGTACAAATCGCATTACAATGTTTGTATAATGTTAGCATAGGCGGTGCCAGGGACATGAAAAAGGGGGAACTGTCATGATCACACGTTCTTCGGACAATTTGTGACCTTTGACCTTAAATGACCTCCAGTGACCTTGGAGTCACTTGGAATGGTCTCGTGTGCATTTGATATTATCTGTAAACGTTTTCAATCATTTGAATTCACTCTATTTCAAAAATTTCATTTCATGGCTATTGCGATATAGGGTACGCGCACTGGCATTTTAGGTCATAGCTCCGAGACCCGACCTGATATCAAGCTGAAACTTGGTACACAAGTAGAGGGCACCGTTCTACGTCATATATATGCCGGGTTTGGCATTTGAAAAAACGGCGCCGAAATTATTGCGAAAAAATGTCGACTTTTGACCTTGACCTGACCTTGTAAAGTGACCTCAGATGAAGAAAATTACATCTGCACATTGCCCAACTATTTACCTATACATCCACATAAAGTGATACGTTCTATCTTAAAAACCCTGTTTTTGGCAGACATTTTCCTTTTACCCTCAACATGGCCAAAAATGGCCTGAGGTGCCTCCCAAAAACGTTGCTTGGCTCCGCCTCTGAGCAAAAAGGAATTACGAAATTTTTCACTTGACTTGATACACAAGTAGACGGCACCTTTTACGTCATATATATTCTGGGTTTGGCATTTGAAAAAATAGCGCAAAAATTATTGCCAAAAAAACAAGTTTTGACTGTTCACCTTGACCTGACCTTGTAAAGTGACCTCAGACAAAACCAATTATGTCTCCACATTGCCCAGCTATTCAGTTATTCATCCATATAAAGTTTTAAGTTCCATCTTGAAACCGCTGGTTTTGGCAGACATTTTCCTTTTCCCCTAAACATGGCCAAAATGACCTCAGGTGCCTCTCAAAAACGTTGCCTAGCTCCTCCCCTGTGCAAAATAGGATTTTGAAATTTTGCCACGGCACGTAGAAAGAGTAGGTAGGAAAAGCCATCAAGATTCGTGGAGCTGCGTCAAAAAGCCTGGAATTGGCAAGCAAAAAACCCGAGGGGGGCCAATTCAGCCCCCCTGCCGGGAATAGGGTTAAGGTAGCCATCCTCTTGCCCGGAGCCCTGGAACCCCGGCGTCCCGGCGTCCGGCTGACGCTACCTCATCATCGCCTAATTGAGCGGTACCAAACGACGAACTGGTCGAATGAACGGCGAAAACCATTTCACCAACACGAGGACCGTGCCCTTCGAACACCACATCTGACAAATGTTAACAGATGAGACGCCGGCGCTGTACGAAGCGTGCTGATGCTTGTCAAACGCCGATGAGGGTGACAATTTTGCAAGGGTGTCTAGAAGACGACCTCGAGATCCTCCCAGCCAGTCCATAATCTTGACGCAAACCGAAGAAAAATCATTCTTATGAATGTCTATAACCGAATGAAATATCGGATCACACCAATGTGTTATCCATTCACCCTGTTTCCAACAGAACCAATGTACATGCGCGTACGTGTTTCCTCAACTTCCGGACACCGAAGCCTCGCGACCTTGTTATCGCTCCCCCCCCCCCTTCCTCCCTCCCACTCTGCCTTTGACGCCTGACAGCCCACTATTTACGATGTCGCAGGGGCTAGATAGCAGTTAGTTGTTTGTTGCGGTTCCAGGCTAGATGGCAGCGACGTGCAGACAGGCCGGAGGACGGTCGGGCGAGATAGCCACATCGCTACTGATCTTCACAGATAAGATATGGACCTTCAGAGAACTACCAGAAATTTTACGGGCGATACTTCAAACAGGCTCACAAAAAAACGCTATAAAGGTATGCATCCCGGCCGTATGAAGAAAGCTCAGGTCCTCAGTTGCACGCAGGTTAAAATTTACCCGCGTCCGACTGGCAGTCGGCGTCATGCACGTCCGACGGGGGAGGGGGCGGATGAGCATCCGCATCTAGCTGAGAACGGCTGGTCACGTCATAAAAGTAAACATACTGTTCGACAGCTAGTGGCAAGAAGAGCTCGAAACTGACCTCATTTTTATTTCTGGATAAAACGCACCATATGCATGCCATTTACCCCTATACATGTTTCCTCACAGCCGACTACATGGGACCGAGAAATGACCTGGATCTCAAGGGCTGTGATTAATAAAGTTTACGTAGAGGCACCAACGAAATGGTGAAAGTCCACAGATGTCGATTTTGGCCTGTTTTTTTTTTTTACTGATTGCTCTATATGTAGAAACGTTGAGTCAGACGTCAATTTTCGCGCCAATGCACCGGGGTGCCGGGGCCGCACGCGGCATGCAATTAACAGCAACTAACTTAACCGTTCCTTATTTGGGTAGCATAAGCCTTCTCAAGTGATATTTCTTGATGCTAGTGGTCTTGTTATGGTTTCCCGTGCTTCATTTTCTGAAACAATCTAGTAGCTACCAGTCTACACAACTAGCTGGGCTTTTTTCCTGAAAACCTGTTTATTTCCGAAACATGCAGTTTTTGAAACTTTTCAAATTTCTTGGTACCATTTGCAACTGTAGAAGCCAATTCTGGCATCTTATATCCGTTCTAAGTCATTCAGTCGGCTCACAACAGTTAACGATGGCTTGACCTCGGGTCAATGCTTGGAGGCCATTGATGTTTTGCTCAATGACGGCCATTAGTCGTCTGCAACATCTCACACTCAAAATATAATGAAAAAATCCGCCAAGTTCCGACAAAAAGTGACGACGTATCTTGAAAATGGGGTTGACCTTGGGTCAATCAACCGGGAGTTTCCGTAAAATCTCAGATGGCTGATCTGTTGCGTCTATCGATATTACTCACCCATGGAACTTATATTGTGATATCAAGTTTTCCAAAAAAGTCAGACGGCATTAAACATTTTTGGAAATAGGTTTACCAGACCCGAGGTAGGTCATACACCCGTCTCGACCTGAGGTCAGTTCTTTGACACAAGATATAAAAATTACCAATCGAAAGGTACACAGAATTTTGTAGGGCTGCATTAGTTCGTTCTCCCGCAATATTTGGAAAACCTCCGGAGGATGGTGAACCGCTCCTCCCAGTCGGGATCCGTTAACAACTGCAGTGACCTATTTGGCAAAATAGACTTTAACCCTATTCCCGGAGGGCTAGACGGTGTGGTCGATTCCCGGCAGGGGGGGGCGGATTCGCCTCCCCCGAGATCTCGAGAACTACTCGTCCGATTTCATCGCAACAAACGGCAATCGATTTGCCGTGACGTGAACTACATTTCAATACAAGAAATTTTGAAAATTTTGGAACGTATGGATACAGGGGGACAAAAATGTCAAAATCAGGGGTATTTTTGGACTTCTTATAACTCCATTGTTTTTGGACCGATTTCAATTAAACTGGCATGGATCGAGACATTATGGATAGCGCTTTCACCATGGGTATACACATCTGAAATTTTGAGAAAATTAATGGGTGTTCACAGGGTTTCAAAAATAGGAGGATTAGTTTCCTAAAAACTGAATGAACAAAAGAGGCAAAAACACTTTTTTGGCTTCTGCTAGTCGTGTTATGTTAAAGAAGTACAAATCGCATCACAATGTTTGTATTCTGTTCGCATAGGCGGTGCCAGAGAAATGAAAAAGAGGAAACTGTCATGATCACAAGTTGTTCAAATCAACTTGTGACCTTTGACCTTAAATGACCTCCAGTGACCTTGGGGTCACTTGGAATGATCTCGTGTGCATTTAATATTATCTGTAAGCGTTTTCAATCATTTGAATTCACTCCATTTCAAAAATTTCATTTCATGGCTATTGCGATATAGGGTACGCGCACTGACATTTTAGGTCATAGCTCCGTGACCCGATCTGACACCAAGCTGAAACTTGATACACAAGTAGAGGGCACCTTTTACGTCATATATATGCCGGGTTTAGCATTGGAAAAAAGGCGCCGAAATTATTGCAAAAAACAAATTCTGACTTTTGACTTGACCTGACCTTGTAAAGATACCTCAGATGAACAAAATTACGTCTGCACACTGCCCAGCTATTTAACTATTCATCCATATAAAGTTTTAAGTTCTATCTTAAAAACTCTGTTTTTGGCGGACATTTTCCTTTTCCCCTCAACATGGCCACAAATGGCCTCAGGTGCCTCCCAAAAACGTTGTCTGGCTCCGCCCCTGAGCAAAATAGAATTTTGAAATTTTGTCACGGCGCGTAGAAAGAATAGGTAGGAAAAGTGACCAAGTTTCGTGAAGCTGCGTTAAATGGCACGCAAAAAAACCCGAGGGGCGAGGATTAAGCCCCCCCCCTGCCGGGAATAGGGTTAATGACCAAACATCATTCTGATGTTTCTTTTTATGTTTTTCTCCTGCGCGGGCAAACACGATATGAGGGTCAGATGACCATATGTTGACCAGATGACCAGATGATCATATGGTCAGATGACCATATGATGACCACAGTTCTATATATGATTATGCAGTGCATGTGCTGTGCAATGAGTAATGTAAATCATACCCAGTAAGATCTGTGTATTGCTGAACTTAAGTATCTCCACATTCTTCAGGAAGTACTGCTGCATAATCATACCTAACATGCATTTACTGGTCTTGTAGAGAGTCTGTAGGTAATGGGAGCCACTTCAGTAAAAAGAGCAGTTTTGGGGGTATGTTTGATCTATTTGTGAGTTTGAATTCTTTCGCAGGGGGGAGGGAGGGCTGTACATGACACTTGTAAAAATCGTGGTCCACAGTAATCATCAGGTACAAAAATAGAGCATGCTGGTATCATCAAGAGCAAAGGATCACCATTCCAATCATAAGCTATTTTATCTCTTCAATCAGTTCAGTAAATGCATAGTTTTTCACTGACCACAGGTGTCTAATCTGTCTACTACCATCATGTCAGCACTTCTCTGCATAGTTCTGAAATGGTACTGAGCACTACTACAACATTTTTGGCTCTGAGCTCTATTTAATTTTGTTATTGTGAGATCACTTCTAACTTTGGATATCATTATGGAATGCTGATGTCACATCATTTTAACCCTATTCCTGGCAGGGGGCTAAATCCACCCCCTCAGGTTTTTTGCTTGTCAATTCCAGGCTTTTTGACGCAGCTTCACGAAACTTGGTGAGTTTTCTAGCCATTCTTTCAAAGTGCTGCAACAAAATTTCAAAATTCTTTTCTGCACAGGGGCAGAGCCAGGCAACGTTTTTGGGGAGTACCTCAGGCCATTTTTGGCCATGTTGAGGGTCGAAGGAAAATGTCTGCCAAAAATAACGTTTTTAATATAGGACTTAAAACCTTATATGGATGTATAGCAAAATAGTTGGGCAACACGCAGACACAATTTTGTTCATATGAAGTCACCTTACAAGGCCAGGTCAATGTCAAAAGCCAAAACGTGCTTTTATAGCAATAATTTTGACACTGTCTTTCAGATGCCAAACCCAGAATACATATGAGGTAGAAAGGGGCCCTCTACTTGTGTATCAAGTTTCAGCTTGATATTAGGTCGGGTCACGGAGCTATGACCTAAGATGTCAACGTGCATACCCTGTATCGCAACAGCCGTAAAATGTAATTTTTGAAATAGAGTGAATTAAAATGATTGAAAACGTTTCCAAGCAATATTAAATGCATACGAGATCATTCCAAGTGGCTCCAAGGCCACTGGAGGTCATTTAAGGTCAAATGTCACAAGCTGATCTGAAGAACGTGTGACCATCGCAGTTCCCCCTTCTTCATGTCCCTGGCACCGTGACCATCGCAGTTCCCTCTTCTTCATGTCCCTGCCACCGCCTATGCTAACATTATATAAACACTGTAATGCGATTTGTACTTCTTTAGTAAACATGACTAGCAGAAGCCAAAAAAGTGTTTTTGCCTCATTTGTTCATTCAGTTGTTAGAAAACTAATACTCCTATTTTCGAAACCCTGTGAACGCCAATGAATTTTCCCAAAATGTTAGATTTGTGGACCCATGATAAAAGCCCTATCTATAATCTCTTGATTCATGCCAGTTTAATTGAAATCGGTCGATAAACAACAGAGTTATAATAAGTCCAAAAATAACCCGAATTTTAACATTTTTGCCCCCTGTATCCACCCCTTTCAAAACTTTGAAAATTTATTTTATTGGAATGTAGTTCACATCATGGTAAATTGATTGCCATTTGTTGTGATAAAATTCACTTTGTAGTTCTCCAGATCTCAAGGGGGGCCGAATCTGCCTCCCTGTCAGGAATTGACTATATTATCTAACCCTGGGAATAGGGTTAAAGGACATGTTCAGGAGTTGGTAATCTTTTGAACAAGCAATTACTGTTTGTTCTGGAAGATCTCATGTCTTCAACACAACATTAACTGCTTTTATTTTTAAGTACTTATGAACTGTAATGGTCTTCCACAGATGAAGTGAGGTCAGTGATCTGACCTTTTTGGTGACTCATAGCATATTTACCTTGATGAGGGAGGTAAACGCTGTGTGAACTAGTAAAAATGGTACAAAAAACAGCAAAAATGGCATAAAACAATTATTCTATCTTGCAAGCCATGGACAAATGAGTCTTGTACAAGAACTAAACATGTAGGATGGATCAGAATGACTAAAACATGATGATAGGCTTATGATGCTAAAAACACAGTGAGGTATATTACTCATGATTTAAGCTGAAACTGTGTTTCCCCCAAAAAGCCAAAACAATTTCTATGCCAAACTAACTCTCCTGCCACTATAATGCCACCCACCACTGCTCAAGATCCACTCAAAGAAGGATCTTAAGTGATTCTGTCAAATTCATTTATTTTCAATGGATCTTACTGCTGGTTGCTCAATCCAAGGACAATGCAAATTGCAGAAGCAAATATTAAAGAAAATATATCATGCGAGTAAAGGTTACAAAAGTGGTAAGGGTAGTGAATCAAAATACTTCATCAATAAAACAATGGAATAAATAGGCAAACAGAAACAGACATGAACACAAAAAGAAAATGAAATAAGCCAACATTTAAAAATAAATAGCAATGCACCAAAATAAATAGCCATTTTGTTTTCTACTACAAATGGAAATATGCCTAACCTAACCTAGCTGAACCCAACTAAAAACTAATCTGGCCCACTACAACCTAATCTAAAATTAAGTTCTGGTCATGCTTGTTTATGGTGCTTGATTTGCTTGATTTTCTTCAGAAATGATAGCAGGAATGAAATAAATTTAATATGAAGTATGAAACTTGTCCATTTTCCTGCACAGTCCATTAGCAAAACTGGTCTGCACAGAAATAATGTGATATGGAAGAAGGGCCATGCAGTATCATTAAGAATGGTGATAGTTATATTTGAAATATTTCTACCAAAAGTATGGTTTCAAAAAGAGCTTTAAATCTTTCACACCTGGCTCAATCTCCAAATCCATTTTCTCTTAAAAAAACAAAAAAAGGGAAAAAAAAAAAAAAAAATTTTTAGGAAGAAGAAGAAAAAAAAAAAAATTTTTTCCTTTTATTATCACATCATCTCTTTCCAAATATTCTTCCTTCATAGCTGAACAGGAAATGCTTAAGCATACCCTTTTAAGATAATTTCTCAAGGTTGTAGTGATTAAAATTTGCTAACAAGTAGGAAGCACTTATATTTAGAACATCACAAACATTTTTTATGCTGTTATTAACCAGACAATAGTATTGGTTCCCATAAAAAGGTAATACAAAAACAATCAACTACTCATAAAAGACAATCACATTTACAATGACAAACAAATGCTGTACACAAGCAATCATGTAAACTGGAAAGTGATAAAAAATTTTGCACACATCACCAGGTGAGTTACAAATCCCATTTTCCTGTGCTCAAAGATGCTTAGACTAAGTTTTTATGGGCCAGTTGTGAAAACACTAAATGCTGAATTCATCTTGGATGTTAATTTCAATGCACAAGTCAGGCAAGGGCAAATTACCACACAAACCAGCTACCTTTCTCATTCACTGTCAACTCAAAAAAATGTGTCAGTACTCACAAGAGCAACCATGTATAGACTTTCATTACGCAAGGCCACCAAACTCACCAAATTAATTCCGGAAGCATCCAAGTCCAGAGCAAGGGATATGCCTGATTTCACCCCTTTCTGGGTAACTTCTGGTTCCATGTCGCGTGTTTACCCAATTTCCCCCGGTTTTCTAGGCTTTGCTGTGCTCATTCCCCCGAGAAACAAAGTGATTTCTTCACTCCTCTCATCCCTAGCTGTCACGAACGCTGAACGCCCCGAAAACGAAAAAGTGTACTGTGCGTGGCAAACAACGTCTGCGCAGGTGACGTTGGCGATTTTATTTAGCTGTGCGATATTTAGGCCGTGTCAAGTTTTGCGGCATATGTGGACCTTCAGTGCAGCAAGATGGATGTTGGAAATTGGGGAGCTAGATTGGAGATTTCATGTTGCCGCCGATCAGCTCCCAACTCGAAAGATGATTCGTTGGACACAGTCTGCTGTCATTGCTGGCGAGCCGGCAACTCAAAAGATGATTCGCTGGGGCTAAAGATGTGTTATCGGTGCTATCGGTCCCACTTAGTGGCGAAAAGGAACTGGAGTAAAACCGATAAATCTGTACTGGCAGCAAGGTGCTGGAGCAATGGGAAATATCGGTAAATAGTTGGCCGTCGTAGGTCAACGAAGGTGATTTGGGGAAAACAAATGATACGTGGCGATTCAGGCCACTGTCCTCTTCGATCGCACGTATACAGCCAAAATTCGATATTCGACTAGACACACTCCCTTTAACCCGCGCACGACTGTCGGTCCGGTTCGAACATAGGCTACTGGGGGGGGGGGCAGTTGGCTGCTTCCCCCTCTAACTCACGAACGGTTGGTTGCACGATAAAAATAAACACACCGTTCGAAACCTTGTGACGAGTAGAGCTCGAAACTGGTCTCATTTTTAGTTTTAGATAATACGTAAGCGAATTTACACCCTACATATGTTTTCTCATAGCCGACTGCATGAGACCGAGAAATGGCCTGAATCTCGAGGGCTGTGACTAATGACGCATAGGTAAAGGCACCAGCGCACAAGTAAAGGTCAGCGGATGCCGATACACGTCTAGTTTCCCAGATTTCTTCAATATATACGCCGGAACGTTGCGTTAAAGACAACGTAATTATCCCGCCACCTGTCAGTGTGCGCCGCTGCCGCATGCGGTACCAAATTGACGGGAACTAATTTTAGCGTTCCTTTATTTTCGCGAAAAAAGACGATCTATGTAAATTTTATTGATCTTTGTGGTTCTTGTGATGGTTTCTCATGCTTAAATTCTAGAAAAATCGATTAGTTACCAATCTGCAAAGTTGGCGGAGCTTTATTCGCGAGAGCCTGTTCATTTCCAAAATATGGAATTTTTTCAAATGTTTTGAGGTTCCTGGTATTACTTACGTCTGTGCAACCTAGTTCTGCCATTTTCTAACCATTCTGAGTAAATTATCGTCGATTTTGACGGTGGTACATTTTGGCTCGCTACAATTATTCGTTCAGCTCATTGGCTGGAAGTCATTGATACTTTGCCCAGTGACGGTAACTAGATGTCTGCTTGACTCCACACTAAAAATGTTATGAAATGTTCCGTCAATTCCCGAAAAAAAACGACGACATGTCTTAAAAATGGGCTTGACCTTAGGTCAATGTCCCGGAAAATTCCGGAAAATCTGAGATAGGAGATTTGTTGCATCTATCCGATCAGTAATCCCTGAAAGTATTATTAAGATATCTTGTTTTGCGAAAAAGTTACAGGGCGCTAAGCTTTTTTGGAGATAGGTCTGTTTGACCTGACCTAGGTCAGGCACCTGACCTGACCTGAGGTGAAAATTTTGACACGAGATGTAAAATTGATGAAGCAAGAGGTACACAAAGTTTCGTGACTCTGTGTTCGTTCTCCTCACAATCCCAGAAAAACCTCGGGGGGGGACAGTCAAGTGCCCCCCTGACGTTTAACCAGTCGGGGACGGGTTAAATGCAGAATGTTACAGCGCTGGTAACAAACTCATGGCAATATGCCTACCAGGGTAATTCCTACTTGGGATACCGTTTTCCAAGTTTTTTTCTAATACTCCCAGGAAAGTTCTGAATGGAAGCATACTTTTCTGCAAGTTACAGTCATAACGTGGTAAAAGTACAAGCATGAGAAGTCAAAAACCGTGGAAGAAAGTATCGCAGGGCTTAAATTTTGCAATACATTAGTAGGGTTGCACCTCAACTATTTTCAGCAGCGAAGATCGCGGGCTTATCTCTGGACATTTTATGAACACCTGATAGCAGCATTTTAGTCCACCAGAATGGCAGTATTTTAGGTTGTGGACTAGCGTCGTCACAGATACAGGTCGAAGTGCTTGATGGTCATGCCTTATGTATAGAGCCTTGATGTTTGCAGCCTTGGCGCCTTTACTTGCGACGGTTTGCGCTAGGCCATATAAATAGGTTTGCGCAACATGAGACGGAACCAGCTGATCACCATGACGTCACATTGTCATTTCGCAGTGGTCTTGGCTTGTCTGGAACCGCGGGCCTGTCTTAAACAACCATGGATGTAGGCCAGGGGAAATAATTGAAGGTATTCTTTTGTGAGACTTTTTTGCGAGTTTCCGAGATACGAACTCAAAACTCGTCCACTGTTTTTTTTGTCCATGTTCGAAACTGTCAGCAAGGCCGAAGTTTGACGGACCAACTCGGCACATGGGGCTTCACGAGACAAGTCTGGTTTCCCGTATTTTCTTTCCATGCAATGTTACAGGAGTGAAGGAACATACAAAAGTATTTGGGGAAGCATGTTTTTTCTCACTTATGTTGCAATTCCAAAAGTGGGCATCATGTCCCCCGTTTTTATGCCTGTGCAATGCTATAAGCAGGGACGCAGCCAGGATTTTCTTAAGGGGGAGACGGAGCTCAGAATGAACTGAAATTGCACGAAAACCGCATGCCGAGAAGACGATGTGCAATAGTTTTCACGAGAATGCGGGCCTAGGGGGGGGGGCCGATACCCCGGGCCCCTTTGGTTGCGCCTCGGGCTACAAGGCTAAAGTAAGCTTTTCCTAATTAAGGGACTTGAGCAATGTCCCCAGAAATTTCGACGCTTCCGTCACGCGCGCCTGAAACAACAGGGCCTGTTTACAACCTCAAACAGAAGTAGCCCACGTCAGTCTCTGGACAAGGCAGTGATAAGGTGGTGGGAAACCAGCGACGCCACGTATACAGGACAGCTGGGCAATCGACATATCCGAGTCTTCTTCCCAGGCAGCATCGCTTTTGGATGGTTAAATCATACCGAGCCGGGGCAGTTGCCTCCGCTGCCCCTGCCTCCCGCCCCCCCCCCATTGTCGCCGCCACTACCCAGGACCCGGCTGCTCCAAGGTCTCGCTCGTCGGGACATCTTTCGTGCGTCTGATTTGTTGCCACTGGTCAGTCAAGACCCGTATTTCTATTCATGGGCCAGAGCCATTTTCGACAATTTGCTCTACGCACCACCTTCGAGCACCTTTAGAGTATTCTGAACGGTTGGCAGGGCCGTCTCCAGGTTAAGAGGGTCGCTGTCCTACCTGTCCTCCGAACTGCTGTTCGCATGGAAGTCGTTCTTGCATTCGGCGAATTGCTCCAGACCGCGTACTTTGGACTGCCCCGAAGGGCCTACTGCAAACGCCCAGTCGCCGTTTCAGACTGGGCGAACAACAAGACGTCTCTTGGACAATCTGACCGCCCATCCAGCGTGTGGAGGGATAGAGTATCCTGGCCTACCCGTGCGTGCGAGATGGCGCCGCTGGCGCTATGGTACGCGACACCTTACCCTCCAGGGGCTCGTCGAGAATGCCAGTCCCTCAGTTTCCACCGCTGAACAGTGCGCCGCCCGGAAACATCGCCGTCTGGACAGGCGCCCGCACCAGTGTGGGCTACGTATTCGCCGTTACGTTAATGGGTCCGAGACGGTGTGACGTAGCAGGGTACACGCAAACGGCTAAGAACTGAGATAACAGCAGAAATGGTTCGAGAGCAGCCCGTCACGGCAAAAACACCTGGTTCTTCCGATGGTATCACCGTCACAACACAACAGGAAATACAGGCAGGGCAATGTATTTACGCGGTTGGATCCAAGTGTGCGCGAACGATTCATCGATGAATTGAAGGTTGTGCAATGCGGCTTATGACAACAAGAACAAACTGCATGACAGTTTATTCGGGCTCCTTCCTACGGAAGCGGCAAACCACTGCCCATACCGATTCGGACTGAGAAAACAAACAGATGGACGCCATTCAACCCATACTAATTAAAAACGCAAAAACCTGTGATGAGGCAGCTTTCCCAACCAATACCTGACACTTCACATTCATGTAAAACCACCTTTACAAGTTCTGGGCCCTCATAACCGATAACTGGCGTCCACCTCACCCGTCCATTAGCCAGCTTACACAGCGCATTCACCGGCACGATCCTCTTTGTCCTCCAAACGGTGTTCGAACGAAGTCGGCTTACCCCCTCCCCCCCCCCATTAGGTCGGAATGGGCAGCCGCCTGATCTCCTCCGAGCACTCCTGGAAGGCGTCGGCGTAGTCACCGTGCTCCTTGATCAGGGCCATGATGCAGCCCTTCTTGCGGCCGAGCGCGGCGCCTATGTCGTCCTTGCTGGCTACATACACGTACGGGATCGACTTGTCCTCGCAGACGGCCGGCAGGTGGCACATGATGTCCTCCGGCGTGACGTCGCCGGCGAACACGGCGATCCTGGCGGCGGACACGAAACAAAGCTGACGTCGCGTCTCTGAGCGCGAGCATCTCAGTCTGCTACAGAAGGCCCACATCGTTCCTAGCGAACGTCTTGTAGGACGAAGGATGGCAAAGAGTGGCTCAGGTAAATGGCACGGCAGGCAGGCAGGCAGGCAAAACAGGCAGGGACTGAGAAAAACACAGAGCAGCATTTGGCCATGCTGCCATATTCACAACCTACACCTCATTGGACCAGGGGGTGGTTGCCATCTCCCCTTGTGATTTTGCTAAGATGCCCACGAACAGCCCGCGTCAAGAGCCTGAAAACTGCAACAACTGGCCTTGGATCTTTTCAGTCTTTTCCCGAAAACCTGATGCTCAGTAATGTCATATCATCGAGCTGTGATGTCTTTCTCAATGGCATGCAACCAATTTTTCTAGATCTATGCTACAATTTGACTTCCTTTTGAGGAGCATGACGACCTATTACAAGTTTCTGTCTCCATATAAGACTGTTTTGTCTATGGTTCACATGTTGTATTTTGAAAGGTCTGTGACCTTTCTAAGGTCAAGTTGCCACTGCCCTTATGACATCAACATGGTTCTGAACTGGTTACAGGGCAATGTCTGCAGCTGATTTCAGCATGGTAATGGTGTTGGCCCCTCTAAATAATAACAACTGTATCCTAGAATAATAAAGCATAATTTTGGCACTAGTACCATCATAAAATATCAGACTAAATTGGCACTTGACCTTTATATGACATAACACTCTAAGAGGAAAAAAACAATCAGTGACTTCAATGACTGACCTAATCAGGAATTATAATGACAAGTCCCACATGCTCTAACGCTATTTCAATTGGCAGTAAAATCGGCAGGGATGGTGCCATCCAATTTCCCCTTCTCAGGCATATACATGATGATTTTTATATCTGCAACACACAACCATTATGGGGGTCCTGGGAACCTCTACCTGTTTTTTTTTTTGCTACCCTAGAGCAAACAGCCTGGGTTTGACATGACATACCTTCTTTACTGAAAACAACTTACCCTGTATCACCCTTTCTGAGTCTTGTTTGAACATCCTTCAGACCATTTCTAATTTGACCTTTATGTTTGTTACCTGGAAGTATATGAAAGTGGAAAATCAGGAAAATTAAAGCACATGATTTATGACAGTTTCTTTGCTGACCTAACTGGCCCTGGTTGCCTTAAAACAAAATCACAAGGATGAATTCTACAAATAACATCACTACATAAATGGCTTAATCTTCCTGTTATGTCCAATTGTTGAGGAAAATGTCAGCTGCCACAACAGTTGCAGAGCTGACATTCTTAACAGATTCAGCAGGTAATACCATCCGTATGCACCATCTGTCTCCCAACCTAGCTCATGGAAAAACCATTTTAAGAATTTATTTTCATGATATTATGCACCACAAAAATGGACTGATAATATTACTCATAAAAAGCTATAATGTACATCACACAAATATGAAAGAACCTACCCTTCCTGATCATCTTCATTAGTTTCTTGGCTAGTTTTCTTGAAGCCATTGGTTTAGAAATCCTGTTAACAAATTTGAGTTTTTCTTCATATGATAACCCAGATTCAGCTTGAGAGACATCCATGCCTTCCTCTGCTGTTGCTTCTGATGTGTTCAAACTTTTCTTCCCCATGACTTCCTGCAAAAGAAAATAAACATATTAAATAAAATTATTCTAATTGCAATACACATTACATAAACCTATGTGAAAGTTTTACCTAAGGCATTTACTAGTAGTAATAATTACAATGGCACCCAATGAAATATGTAAGCAATTCAAATGATAAATAAAACAAATCCCTGGTAACATTACTGTTGCATGAATAATTGTGCAGTGAGGATGAGGAGCAGAGCACAGGCTCATTAAGGATCAGTGTAGATGCATACACTGGATGATGCAAAACCTTTGTGCCACAAGAGCCAAATTAAGCTCTTTTCTTCCATGCAATAACATAACAATAAAAGTTTACATTAAAATTACCCCATGTAGGATTCGCAGACCTGCAGACATTGCCCATGCTATTGCTAAAACCATATCCAAATGCAAAAACATGCTGCTAGTAAAGCTCATGATAAGGTGAAACTCCTGCAAAGAATAATAGTGTAACAGTATAAGGAATTTGTAACAGTATAATAATAATAATGAAAATAACAGTAAACTATGAAATTTGGCCATTTTTCCTAGCTGTTCTTCTTATGTACTGTCACAAAATTTTGCAATTCCATTTAGCTAAGGGGTCGAGCCAGGCCACGCTTTTCAGAGGCACCTCAGGGCCTTTTTGGCCCTGCTGAAGGTAAAAGAAAAATGGCTGCCAAAAGCAGCATTTTTAAGACACAACTTAAAACTGTATATGGATGTATAGGTAAATAGCTGGGCAACATACAAATACAATTGCATTTGTCCGAGGTACCTTCATAAAGTCAGGTCAAGGTCAAATATCAAAATTTGGTTTTACAGCAAAAATTCTGGCACTAATTTTTCAAATGTCAAACCCAGAATGTATATCAGGTTGATAGGTGCTCTCTACTTGTGGGCCAAGTTTCAGCTCAATATCCGGTCGGGTCACGGAGCTGTAACCTGAAATGTCGGTGTGTGTACCCTATATCAAAGCAGCCATAAAATGGAATTTCACAAACAGAGTAAATTCAAATGACTGGAAATGTTTCTAGATAATAATGAATGCACACAAGACCATTCCAAGTGACTCGAAGGTTACTGGAGGTCATTTAAGGTCAAAGGTCATCAGCTGATTTGAAGGACATGTGACCATGGTCCCCCTTTTTATGTCCCTGAGACTGCCCATGCTAACATTGTACCAACACTGTGGTATGATTTGTGCTTTTTCAGCACAGCAGGAGTAGCAGAAGCCAAAAAACTGCTTTTAGCTTTGTTAAATCAGTTTGAAAAACCAGACCTCATTTTTTTTAAAACCCTGTGAATGCCATTGAATTTCCTCAAAATTTCAAATGTATGGACCAATGGTAAGAGTCCCATTCATAATCCCTCAATTCATGTTAATTCCATCAAACTCAGTCCATAAATGACAGAGTTATAAGAAATATTCAAAAATATGTCCCATTTTTACTTTTTTACCCCCTGTATTGACCCATTTCAAAATGCTAAAAACTTCTTTTTATAAAAATGCAGTTTACATCATGGCAAATCAATTGCCATTTGTTTCTGTGAAACTGGACATACAGTTCTCAAGATCTCAGGGGGATCGAATCCACCCCCTGCCAGGAATAGACCATACCATCTTGCCCTCCTGAAATAGGGTTAAATTACAAGGAGGACCATTTATCCCAATAAAAACCATCACAGCATTTTCATTATCAGTGGCTCGGCTGGTAGAGTTGTGGTCTCACTGTCCTGGAAAGATGGGTTCCTGTCATTTCTGCACTCAATACTTGACCCACCAGTCAGCTGGCAATCAGCCAACATGGGGTCAAGCTGACCACCACACAGTCATGTCCAGGGCTGGAAATTTGATTTTTGTTCTTGGTGCTGGCATATAATTTTTGTTTTGGAGTACATAATTCTGCAGAGCAACATTGGTTTAAGACTACATTCCTGATGTAAGCCAGTCATATCATACCTGCTTCTTACTGAATAGAGACAGTCTTTTGCTGGCAGTCAAAAATTTGTCAACATGGTTACAATGCAGCTTACTGATGGAGGCACAAGATCAAACTTTTGCATTACAGCATGATTTTGGAGACATATCAGCAATACTATACTTTTTCACCTTTTCAGACCACTTTTGCTATACATACAGTACAGAAGAGCTCATTAACTCTCCTATGAAAGCAAGAAATAGAGACACTAAGAGCATGGTTTTCAAGAGAAATGGAATTATATTTCACCATAAGCAAACATGACTGAAATGGGAGGTGCCTTCTTGTTTACACTGCCTTTGTTCCAAGGATGACCTATGCATTGCATAAAGCTTGATGATGTCACCAGTTAATGATACCAGAGGCCGCAGCCAGATAAACAGAAGTTGACAGGGCATAATGCTGCGATGAAGGTGCAACTCAGGTGCGGTATAGGATACTAGAGACTGTAGGCCAATAAAGGGTGCAATTGGACTTGGCTCTGTCCAACAGAGGTTAGGCCATGCAACTAGATAAGTAGTTAGGTTAGCTTAGGGTTAGGGTCAGGGTTAGGGTTAGGGTTAGGGTCATAGTCAGGTTAGGTTAGGTTAGGTTGGGTTAGCAATTTTTTTCTTATTCACTAGGTTATACTGATGACATCATCAGGCCATAAATACCTTCACCTTGGGAATTGCCCTTTTTGACTTTGTTACCATAGGAGCACAGCAGAAGTCAAACAGCCAAGTGGCGCAGCAGTCAGCGACAATGAAGTGGCGATATTTTTCAGTAGCTTTTTTCACTTTCTTCATCTTTAAATGATATTATGCAGCAGTCCAGAAAGTATTTAACTTAGAACCATTTGTTGTATGGCTTTTATGCCAATTATATTGTTATTCCACCTGGTCAGAATTTCATGTACAGCCCACATATCTTCTGACATTTTTCGATACCCAAAAGAACACCTTTTCCAACCTTGGTCATGCCAAACTCATAGCACTGTTGAACTTTTGACTCAAAATCATGCATCAGAATTGTGCAATCGGGCATATGGGTCGGAGTCTATGCGACGAACTCTGCTTAGCACGGGCTCTCATTCTTAACATTGCCCGATGAAACCACTTGAATCGCATTTATGGGACAATATCACTATCAGTCGGAAGCCTAACATTCTGTACCGCGTTCACTCCCTTGCAGTGAAGTCGCAACGCATCATCGAGTACGTCGGATATCGATAATACTACGCATTCCTATAATGTTGCTTAAGCACGAAGTCCAACAATACAATGCACACAGAAAGCAGACTATGTCTTACCAGACACTAGTGCTAGAACTACAGCTTCCACGACGTCAACAAGCCCCTCGTGGTACACATCTCACGTGTCGGTGCCGCGCTTATCACTTGGACCAATCACTTGGATTTGGATGGGACGAGGAAGATATTTTTTTAATTTAGTTAGCCTAGCATCTTCTTTTAGCAACTTTTTTAAATCATTTTTTTCCGCAAGTTAAGTAAAACTAGAACCCTTCAGTAATATATCTTATGTTGCCAATGGACTATTTATTCTTCTATGCCGACAGGTTTCGAATAACAAATGCGAATCAGATACCCAACGTAGTTCTTGGGCAGGCGTCAACTCACCCGAATAGCTGCGACAGTGGCGTCATAGACGGTGGCAGTGAAACTATAAGACATCTAGACTCGCTTTCCACACTTAGCTTGACCAGGGTATTCCGCCAGCTTTCATTGACTGTGGGTGTATGTTCATGGGGGGTAATGTTGCGCCGCAGGCTCAACGCCGCCCCGAAGGTATGGTACAGGATACTAGAGGCCGCAGGCCAATGAAAGGGTGCAATTGGACTTGGCCCTGTTTGATAAAGAGGTTAGGTCTCTCGAAGCGAGGCATTATTATATTTCAATAGGGACCACGAGCAGGGCTAGGTTTGTGCTGTAAAAGGTTCGTACGGAATTGGTTCGTAAGAAGAAAGGTACGTAAGGAAAAGGGATTTTAACCACAGGATCGTAAGCTTAAAGCTCGCATCGGAAAGGTTGGCATCGGAAAAGGAAAGGGCCTAAAATAGTAACCTAGCCTAACCTAGCCTAACTTAACGTTACCTAGTCTAACCTCTTTGTAGGGCCGAGCCGAGCCCGATCGCATTCTTTATCGATTTGCGGCCTCCAGCATCCTATGATCGGCGCGACGTTGCGCCTTTGGCTCAACCTTTTGCGATGCGAATCTTGTCCGATGAGAACATTTTCGGATACGAACCTTATGTTTAAAAGCCTTTGGCTACGAACCTTTTCCATACGAACCCTGGACTTACAAACCCTGGTCCGGTCATCTTTCCTGGGTCTTTCGAAAATACAGCTGTGCTCTCTCTCTCTCTGTATATATATATATATATATATATATATATATATATATATATAAGAGAGAGAGAGAGAGAGAGAGAGAGAGAGAGAGCATTTTATCATAGGTGGGCACTGGTCCGTTACTCCGTTACTCCGTTACTAACGAAGTTACTTTTTTGAGTAACGGAGTAACGGACCCGTTACTTTTATTTTACTGTAACGGACTGAGTAACGGAAGTTGCTTTTGTGGTCCGTTACTCCGTTACTTTTTGGTCCGTTACTCCGTTACTCCGTTACTTTTTAAACTCCTTACAGACACCGCCCGGCTTTATTTGCATCGGCACACGCCATTGGCAACTTGAAAAGCCAACACCCAATAGCGTGCGGCGATACAAGCGCGGCTGGGCGCGCACTCAGCTGACAATCGCGGAGTAGACTTGTTGACAATATTCGTCAGCTGATAAACGTTGACGGCAAGCTGGCGGCAATGGTTCAGTATAAAGGCCAGCTGACTTTGGTCTCTTTTGGGACAAAAGTATTGAATTATGCGTAAGTTTGATATGACTTAAAATTATAAATTAACCAGTCGTCATTTTTCGGGCTAAAAGATATCAAAGTTATTGTCATTTATACTGGAACAGCCAGCTGACGGCAGTTTTCAATGTTGTCTCAAGTCAGTCACGGATTGCTTACCACCGCCACACGGTTCCCCGCCAAGATCACTCAAGGCTGTTGAGCACATGATTACTGCCGCCATGGCCTTGGTTCTGTGATGTCCATGGGGTGATGGAGTGGCGATTGATTCTTGACTGGCCTGAAATTTTAACTACCTGACACTAAAATGTCCCATCAAGGCGTCTTTACGCCTGTACGTCTTTACGTCTGTTGAGAACAGAATGTGCACAATAACTTGTCAGTAGTGAAGCATAAATATGAAGCTTGTCGACTATTGCTTGGACTATTTGCCTTAACCATATTCTCTGCAGGCAGTGAGATTCACGTTACCCAAGGGGGGCAGATCTGCGGTAATTTACCTTTCGGCCGACGCTTACGCGTAATTTTTGGAGACGCGGAAGTGGCAACACAAGTTGTGTGAACAATTTAGCCCATTCAGGTATTTTTCTAAGCACTGGCCCCTACTGGATGTGTAAACTGACTTGGTTAGGTAACTCTTAAATTTTGATTCAGTTGACACATGTTTGCCTTCAGCCAATACGAGCTAACCAAACCAAAAAACAGGCAAATTGAACCTTACAAAAAATTAGTTTTACATGCCCATCTAGGGCCAGTAGGTTTTACGTTAGGTTAGGTTAAATCATTTTTAACTTGGAGGACAGGCTACATTGTCCATGCGGTTCGAGTTACCACTCCTGCGTTCCCGAAAAAATATCAACTGGCCGAAACACCTTTCGGCTGACACATTGTTTTTGTAGACGCAGAAGTGAGGACCCAAACTCAAACATGATATGAGCCGTTGCCACTTTTGCACCTTCGAAAAATATGCATTGGCCGAAAGGTGAAGATTACCAATTCTGCCCCCTCCCCTCCCCGCCCTTCCAGAGATCTCGAGATGCATTCGTCCAATGTTGATGGGATGAATGCCATTTAATATGTTTCAACGAGATCTCCAATTCCGGACCCCAAAAATTCAAAAATTCAGAAAATAGGGCGTGGGGGCAAACAAACTCCAAAATTTGGGGATTTTTGAAAGGTCACTGCGGCCGTGTTTACCAACCAATTTTCATGGGAATAACACGGTTCAGCTTGGAATGTCCAAGTCTTTTATATACCGAAAGCTGAAATTTAAAATAGAAAACCATAGGCAGTTCCAGTGAGGGCAAGAAGGTTGATTTTTGAAATAAGAAATTTCCTTTGTTTTTGTTTGTTTTGGGTGATATAAACATCAGATGTACAACTAGCAAGCCAGTTTAAGTTTATATGTAGCGCAGAGGTGGATCCAGGTAAACAAAATTGGGATGGCACCATAAGCACAATAGTGTGCTCCCCCATTTTTTCAGTACCTGGGTGTGCGTTCGCCTGAAAATGTGTGTGCATACGCATTGTTTAGGATGTGTATGACTATATAAATGAGTCAGTGATCTTTATTTCTACTCAGAATGTCACGATAGTGAACCGCACAACTTTGCAGCTTCACGCACAGCACATTACCGCCGAAAACGGGGGCTTGGAACCGCCTCTGCGGGACCGATTTTTTTTTTAAATGTTGACAAAACACTTGTGTATCAATTCCATGAAATGCCAGAAAATCTTGTGGCGCTGCGGCAAACAGTGTGGGAGCGACAAGCAAAAAGACACGGGTAGCAGAATCTGTCCCCCCACAGGGAATAGGGTTAAATGAAATGTTTTTAACCCGTCTCCGGCCGGGCTCAGAATGCCCTCTGCCCGGCCGGAGGGGGAGCGTGGATTTCCGCACCTCCCAGGATCTCGGCTCCCATATATCGCACGGAAAAAAAGGAAAACACCGGCGGAAAGGTTTTGTCAAACCGAGACGAAAACATTCAAGAGTTTTGACCTCAGGTCAAATTTGAGGCCACCAGACGCCATGAAAGGTCAAAACACGTCCTTGGAATTAGGTAAATAGACACAATACCTTGTCCCTGAAAAGCTGAACTTAAGCGACATATACTGAACCGTAAGACAATAGCGAGTTCATTGATATCAATTTTGGCCTTTCACAGGGGTCAGGTCAGGTCACGTCATCGTTCCAAAATGTTCCACTTGTGAACGGCTAACATCCTCCGTTGCATCTTACTTATGACCATGTTTTTATGGCTAATTTGTCTTTTCAAGGGTGCTGAAGAGGTACTAAAGCACCTTTTTTTAGTCTTTTATTTCACAATAATAAAATCTATATCAGTCATGTTTTTTTGAGTCCTTCGTCGTTTGGTATTAAAAAAATGTCAGAGGTATCAGGAATCTTATCTCCACGCACGCGCTCGTACACAAACTAATACGCACACATGATTTCAAAACAAAACAAGAAGTTCGCGAGACCGAAACGAGCTCTGAACGGAGACCATTATGTTCAGGGCGGATACTTCGAGAGGCATTGTTGATCAAACCCAGTCGATAGATGTCCGCTGTTTGTCGCATTTTGCATGCGTCCGCTCCAGCGCCGGTTGTTCCCGCTCCGTCGGCGCCGCGGGCAATGAACAGGAATTCGTTGGTTTGAACATTGTGGCTAACACAGTGGTAGAATACCCGCCGCGGCTGTTGTCCCGGCGCCGCCGACTCTACAACGGCTGGTGAGGGCAGTGGGCAGCTAGCGGAGTGTTTTGGGAAAGCGCTTTTTGTTTCTTCCCTTTGTATATGGAATGCGTTTTACAACCACAAAGCGGCATAAAAGACTTAAAACCCGCGTTCGCTTGGTTTTCACTGCATTTAAAAAAGTAACGGAATAACGGAGTAACGGTAACTTCCGTTACTTTTTAAGGCAGAGTAACGGAGTAACGAGTAACGGACTGGCTTTTTTGAGGAACGGAGTAACGAGTAACGAAGTTACATTTTTTAGTAACGATGCCCACCTATGCATTTTATATATATATATATATATATATATATATATATATATATATATATATACATAGGTGGGCACTGGTCCGTTACTCCGTTACTCCGTTACTAACGAAGTTACTTTTTTGAGTAACGGAGTAACGGACCCGTTACTTTTATTTTACTGTAACGGACTGAGTAACGGAAGTTACTTTTGTGGTCCGTTACTCCGTTACTTTTTGGTCCGTTACTCCGTTACTCCGTTACTCCGTTACTTTTTAAACTCCTTACAGACACCGCTCGGCTTTATTTGCATCGGCACACGCCATTGGCTACTTGAATAGCCAACACCCAATAGCGTGCGGCGATACAAGCGCGGCTGGGCGCGCACTCAGCTGACAATCGCGGAGTCGACTTGTTGGCAATATTCGTCAACTGATAAACGTTGACGGCAAGCTGGCGGCAATGGTTCAGTATAAAGGCCAGCTGACTTTGGTCTCTTTTGGGACAAAAGTATTGAATTATGCGTAAGTTTGATATGACTTAAAATTATAAATTAACCAGTCGTCATTTTTCAGGCTAAAAGATGTCAAAGTTATTGTCATTTATACTGGAACAGCCAGCTGACGGCAGTTTTCAATGTTGTCTCAAGTTAGTCACGGATTGCTTACCACCGCCACACGGTTCCCCGCCAAGATCACTCAAGGCTGTTGAGCACATGATTACTGCCGCCATGGCCTTGGATCTGTGATGTCCATGGGGCGATGGAGTAGTGATTGATTCTTGACTGGCCTGAAATTTTAACTACCTGACACTAAAATGTCCCATCAAGGCGTCTTTACGCCGCCAATGGAGGTCGAAAACCTTGACTCCGAGTCCGACGGTGCCTCAGCTTCGGAGGCAGAGGACGAGCCCGGTCTGGGTCACCCATGGCCACATCTAGAAATGTACTTTAGGAGGAGGGGAGGAGGAGGAGGAGTTTAAGGAGGAGGGGAAAAACGTCATTTTTACGTATGTCCTGTGCCGACCGAAAGAGGTTATAATCAAGGGTCACAAGAGTAGCCTTTCAAACCTAAAGGCACATATCAAGAGGAAGCATTATTTACGGTATTTCCAGGTGAGAACAGAATGTGCACAATAAGTTGTCAGTACTGAAGCATAATTATGAAGCTTGTCGACTATTACTTGGACTATTTGCCTTAACCATATTCTCTGCAGGCAGTGAGATTCACATTACCCTGGGGGGGCAGATCTGCGGTAATCTACCTTTCGGCCGACGCTTACGCGTCATTTTTGGGGACGCGGAAGTGGCAACACAAGTTGTGTGAACAATTTAGCCCATTCAGGTACTTTTCTAAGCACTGGCCCGTACTGGATGTGTAAACTGACTTGGTTAGGTAACTCTTGAATTTTGATTCAGTTGACACATGTTTGCCTTCAGCCGATACGAGCTAACCAAACCAAAAAACAGGCAAATTGAACCTAACGAAAAATTAGTTTTACATGCCCATCTAGGGCAATCCCGCAACCATACAGTAGGTTTTAGGTTAGGTTAGGTTAAATCATTTTTAACTTGGAGGACAGGCTACATTGTCCGTGCGATTCGAGTTACCACTCCTGCGTTCCCGAAAAAAGATATCGACTGGCCGAAACACCTTTCGGCTGACACATTATTTTTTGTAGACGCAGAAGTGAGGACCCAAACTCAAATATGATATGAGCCGTTGCCACTTTTGCACCTTCGAAAAATATGCATTGGCCGAAAGGTGAAGATTACCAATTCTGCCCCCTCCCCTCCCCGCCCTTCCAGAGATCTCGAGGTGCATTCGTCCAATGTTGATGGGATGAATGCCATTTAATATGTTTCAACGAGATCTCCAATTCCAGACCCCAAAAATTCCAAAATTGCGAAAATAGGGCGTGGGGGCAAACAAACTCCAAAATTTGGGGATTTTTGAAAGGTCACTGCGGCCGTGTTTACCAGCCAATGTTCATGGGAATAACACGGTTCAGCTTGGAATGTCCAAGTCTTTTATATACCGAAAGCTGAAATTTAAAATAGAAAACCATAGGCAGTTCCAGGGAGGGCAAGAGGGTGATTTTTGAAATAAGAAATTTCCTTTGTTTTTGTTTGTTTTGGGTGATATAAACATCAGATGTACAACTAGCAAGCCAGTTTAAGTTTATATGTAGCGCAGAGGTGGATCCAGGTAAACAAAATTGGGAGGGCACCATAAGCACAATAGTGTGCTCCCCCATTTTTTCAGTACCTGGGTGTGAGTTCGCCTGAAAATGTGTGTGCATACGCATTGTGTAGGATGTGTATGACTATATAAATGAGTCAGTGATCTTTATTTCTACTCAGAATGTCACGATAGTGAACACAACTTTGCTGCACAACAAGCTGCACAACTTGGCAGCTTCACGCACAGCACATTACCGCCGAAAACGGGGGCTTGGAACCGCCTCTGCGGGACCGATTTTTTTAAATGTTGACAAAACACGTGTGTATCAATTCCATGAAATGCCAGAAAATCTTGTGGCGCTGCGGCAAACAGTGTGGGAGCGACAAGCAAAAAGACACGGGTAACAGAATCTGCCCCCCCACAGGGAATAAGGTTAAATGAAGTGTTTTTAACCCGTCTCCGGCAGGGCTCAGAATGCCCTTTGCCCGGCCGGAGGGGGAGCGCGAATTTCCGCACCTCCCAGGATCTCGGCTCCCATATATCGCACGGAAAAAAGGAAAACACCGGCGGAAAGGTTTTGTCAAACCGAGACGAAAACATTCAAGAGTTTGGCCTCAGGTCAATTTTGAGGCCACCAGACGCCATGAAAGGTCAAAACACGTCCTTGGAATTAGGTAAATAGACACAATACCTTGTCCCTGAAAAGATGAACTTAAGCGACATATACTGAGCCGTAAGACAATAGCGAGTTCATTGATATCAATTTTGGCCTCTCACAGGGGTCATGTCAGGTAACGTCATCGTTCCAAAATGTTCCACTTGTGAACGGGTAACATCCTCCGTTGCATCTTACTTATGACCATGTTCTTATAGCTAATTTATCTTTTCAAGGGTGCTGAAGAGGTACTAAAGCACCTTTTTTTAGTCTTTTATTTCACAATAATAAAGTCCACATCAGTCATGTTTGTTTGAGTCCTTCGTCGTTTGGTATTAAAAAACCGTCAGGGGTATCAAGAATCTTACCTCCACGCACGCGCTCGTACACAAACTAATACACACACATAATTTCAAAAAAAAACAAGAATTTCGCGAGACCGAAACGAGCTCTGAACGGAGACCATTATGTTCAGGGCGGATACTTCGAGAGGCATTATTGATCAAACCCAGTCGATAGATGTCCGCTGTTTGTCGCATTTTGCATGCGTCCGCTCCAGCGCCGGTTGTTCCCGCTCCGTCGGCGCCGCGGGCAATGAACAGGAATTCGTTGGTTTGAACATTGTGGCTAACACAGAGGTAGAATACCCGCCGCGGCTGTTGTCCCGGCGCCGCCGACTCTACAACGGCTGGTGAGGGCAGTGGGCAGCTAGCGGAGTGTTTTGGGTAAGCGCTTTTTGTTTCTTCCCTTTGTATATGGAATGCGTTTTACAACCACAAAGCAGCATAAAAGACTTAAAACCCGCGCTCGCTTGGTTTTCACTGCATTTAAAAAAGTAACGGAATAACGGAGTAACGGTAACTTCCGTTACTTTTTAAGGCAGAGTAACGGAGTAACGAGTAACGGACTGGCTTTTTTGAGTAACGGAGTAACGAGTAACGAAGTTACATTTTTTAGTAACGATGCCCACCTATGTATATATATATATATATTGTGTGTGTGTGTGTGTGTGTGTGTGTGTGTGTGTGTGTGTGTGTGTGTGTGTGTGTATAGCATATATGTTATAGCATGTATGGCAAATATGGGGTCATTTTGCACGAGGCGCCGAACGAGATGGCATTGGAGGATCTTTACGATGTCGTCAAATTCAAGCACACGGCCGGCCCGTACCTGGCTGACCCTTTCGGTCTCGCGCCAAATACAGATGTCCGTTTTGAATCCAGTTTCTGTCATGCACCTGATCTGCTGTTCGGCTCCTCATCCATCAGGCTACCAAGGCGCTTGACCCATCCGACACCAAAAGTATAACTGTTATCGAAAGTGATATCCACACGTTTGCGCTCCCCTATTCGATTTCGGAGATTATAGATTAGACGAGTTTGCTAAAGTCATGCATGTATTCGACCTGCATCATCTACACTGCGGAAACGATAAAACGCCGCGCTGTTACATCTCATCGCAACTAATGTCAAGAACTATTCTCAGGTCATGAACGTCCGCTCCAAATTGCTGACTCTTTCTATCATTGTCCTAACTAAATCTCACCAAGTCTGCCATAGTTGAAGTCAGGGGAGCAAACATTAATTTTCAACGCATCATTTACCATGTTAAGTCATACAGGGTTAATGTTAAAATTCTTGAACTGTTTGGAGACAAGATCACCGAAGCCAGTATTATACGAGTTGGCTTTACCTCACAAAAGGAAAACGTTACCTGACGGTGGCGCTATCAACGATAGCTGGGCAAGCCACCACTCGCTAGCCAGATTAAGCACAACATGTGCCCGTTGGCAGCTTTTAAATGCATGTTCAAATCCAATAATACCTTAACTGACCAAGATAACCTGCCCTACATTTACTACTGCACCTACTCGTGTCCTTAAGCTCAAGTCTTCCGACAGGTAAAGTTTCGTTTTGAAAGATGACAAAGGTTTGAACGCCAAGACGAGTTTACTGGAGTTCTGTGCAACATTCAGGGTGCAGTCAGGATTTCTTTATGGGGAACCCAGAGCTCAGCGTGAACTGAAATCGTAGGAAAACCGCCCACTGGGAGGACGATGTGCAATGGTTTTTACAATAATGCGGTCCTAAAGAGGACCAGGACCCCGGCTCCCCCCCCCCCCCCGGCTGCGCCGGCGCCACGTATAGTCGTCCGATTCCCTTCTTTACCCACCAGTTGTGCGAATCCATGTATTAGTGAGCGGACCGTTTCATGTTTTCATCAGTCGCCGCCAGAGGCGCTACTATCGCAGGTGACAGGTGATTAGGATGAACTGACACTTGCTTGGCTATTACGGAAGCTACGCGGTCGCGGCATGGTTGCTCGCAACATGGATCATAAACGACGGAATTGGTACAAAATATTACTAAAATTCGTAATCCAAGTGGAAGCTTCCAGACCACTGACGCCTGACTAGACACAAGACCTGACCAGGACAGTCGGGCAGGCGTTTCACATGGCAATCAGAGGGCGCACTGGTAATGGAATAGAATGACTGTCGCGTGCTCCGGTCAGCGACCCCGAGGAGGGGACGAGGTGGTCGAACCAGACCCGAACCCGCTTCACACTGTGGTGGTCGCCATGCTGCAGGTGGAGAGCACCGACGAAGACGGAGCACGGGTGGCACCGCCGATGGGGGACTCATCTCTGGAAGCAGTCCGAGCTGCCGCGGCACGGGACCCTGACTAACAGGAACTGCGTGACACGATCATGCAGGGTTTCCCGGACCACTCCCACAGGATACCACCGGAGGTGCGACCGAACCGGGGCGTACGCAGTATGCTGGCGGTGGATGTACGGTCTGTTGGTGTACGGCCTGTTGGTGGCGGCTCGTCATCCGACTGGCCTGCGGCGGAAGGTACTATAGCAGTTGCATGTGTCGCATCAGGGCATCGAACGGACGCGCAGACGCGCTCGTCTGTACATCTACTGGCCCGGTATCGACATCGCCAACGTCTGGCAGCATGTGGCCTGCGCCGCGCTATGCTGACTAGCCAGCCGCGCGAGCCGATGAGGCGGAAGGGCCCGCCGCCCACCCGCGTCTTTGAGTTGATGTCCGCCGACAGGGACGTTCGACTTCTGTAAATGATTGGGGGGGGGGAGGCGAGCCGAGGGTCCGACAACCCAACTTTCCCCAAATCTGAGTGCCTGAACGGATTTAGCCCACTTCATTTTGACCGACAGAAATGGTTAAGTTTTTTGTTTCAATTGCATTTATTATATGCACTTATGTATAATTACGTTTATCCCCTTGTAATTAGGTATATAAAGACAGCAGATAGAAATAAAGACAGACATATCGCTGTAGACTTTGTTTTTTACTTCCCACCTATCCCTTATCTATTGCGGCCGTTTTTTTTCGCTGTTATTACTTATTTACCTTTAAAACCGGCAAAAAATATTGGGTGGGCTCAAACCGACATTGGGTGGGCCCAAATCAACGTTGGGTGGGCCAGAGCCCACTCAAAAGAATACAAGTCGACACCCCTGTCCGCCGACTACTTTAACGTCAGTGGCCGCACGATCCTGGTTTGTGTAGACTGGCTGTCTGGGTGGCCTTAAGAGTCGGTCTGCCCCCGAACCGCGTCAGCTGACCACCTGACCCGCGAGCTACGGCACCTCTCCTCGCTGACGGGAGTGTCTGCGGTGCTGCGGAGTGATGGTGGGCCGCAGTTCGTCCCTTCGACGCTACGCCGCTTCCCAGAGACTGGAAGCAGGCCACCAGCTGTCGTCCCCTGGCCACCCGCAATCGAACGGGCACGCCGAGGCGGCCGTCAAGGCGATCCAAGCTTATCCTGAAAAAACGGTGCCATTCTAAGCAACGAGGCAGACATTTTTAAATGTCTTTCGCTTTTTTAAACGTTTTTTAACAAAGTGGGATAAATGGGGTAACATTTGTTGCGCCACGGTCAAGCGGATCTTTTTGACGAAAGAAATACAAGTTCAGGCCGATATTTTTTACTTACGTTTGAAGACAGGAAGACTTTTTAGAAATAACTGACTTTTAAACGCCTTTTGCACGGAAACCCCGAAAGGCAACACAACCAGACAACGTTAATTGTCACATTTGACACACACACACACATTTGACACACAATTGACACACTGTCGTTTGTGAATAGGAAAACAAATTGGGGACAAATTAAGGATTTCCCAATGTTTTTTTTTGTGGGTGTGTTAAAGCAATGGAGAAAAGACGGTCTAAACAAGTGAACTTTTCTCCAGAACGGCGCAAGTTATTGACAATCGGTATTCACTAGCGGTTTGATTCCTTATCCTGCTTCTATTAATTCCGAAAAACCTGCCTCTGTAATGACTTGATGGTTTGGACTCGGATTCCACAGAAGCTTCATCGCCAATCGGAGCGCCTTTTACCGCTAGTGTTAACCCCGCCCGCTCCTCGGTAGAATCCGACCGCCGTCCGCTCATTGCTCGGCGCGACCGAAACTTAGAGGCTCCATTGTGAATCAGCGATTTTTGCGTATTGCCCTGATCGAACCTTTTGGGATAAAATGGCATTACAAAATGGTCTTTCAGGTCATTCGCCTCAGGTCAGGTAATCTCCCGCCAGTTTCTTCTCTGCTTTCCTAAACAACGTCGTTACGTATGTTCCATTTGCCAACTGGCACGTTGTTGCGAAAAATCTCTTCTGCACGCTCACAAAGGGTTACGAAAATTCGGTTACGAAAAATTTAACCATTTTGAGTGCATCATGAAATTTGACGCCAGCTCATTGCCCTTACCTGTTTCTTTATAGAAATGCCTGATTTCATCAAACACATCCAGTGGTCTCGTCCCGTCCCACTACTTTGCTGCAACTGCGGATGTTTTACCGGGATGACGGGCACGCGCAGTGTCGTGCCGCATTTGACCGTCCAATTTTTGTTTTCTCAAGAAGCTGCACTTCCTGACCAGTATCGGACCGGGATATCAGGTTCTCGAGATATCAGGATCTCGGGATTGCAAAATCATGTCTCTCGTGGACTCGGCACCGACAGTCACTCCGATGTGCTGTTTGGTATTGCTCCCGAACTCTCCCCGGCTCCGGTCAGTCGCATCCCACGCTCTCTCTCTCTCTCTCTCTCTCTCTCTCTCTCTCTCTCTCTCTCTCTCTCTCTCTCTCTCTCTCTCTCTGTCCCTCTGTCCTTCTGTCGTTTCTGTCGAGGTCGTCCCAGCGGTGGACAGAGGGGAGGGGGAAGGGGGCGGGAAGAGCGTCACCTCTCCTAGTCCCAGTTGGAGGGCAGCTGGCGTCAGGGAGGTGGTCGGTACAGCCCGGTCAGGGCTCCCGGCCGCCGCCGCCCCAGCCGTCTGCAGTCTGGCAAGCCTCGCCCTCAAGACAAGGCCAGTCTGCGGGCAGCCTGCCAACGACCCAGTCACCTGAAGTCCAGCATGCGGATGCCGTATGCCCTCGTACGTGATGTAAGGCTCTCGGGCAACATCACCGAAAAAAAAAACAACTCAACTCGGCCGGAAGTGGCCAAGCCAGTGACCACCTTCTCCGGTTCCCACGCTTTCAAGCAACGGGTGAAATTCATCCTCTTGCAAAAAAAGAGGCCGGTCCAGGAGAAACTTGTTGTCTTAGTACCTGCCTGTCGTTATCCTTGTCCTCGTTAGACATGAAGTATAATTTGACATTAACTGTGGGCACAAAACAAAAGTCCCAAAACGTGTCAGGAAAACTTATTCGCACAACGATGGAACATTGATCAGGTCTTCGTCATTTCGATTAATTTCGCCAGCGCCTACTCAGATGCAGAACACGTGAGCAATTTGTCGGAGAGAATCCTCGCCATTTGACCTGACCACATCCAGCGCCGCGGATAGACGCGCAGTTAAGTGGCGCCTTCGACGCGGCGAAAAGCCTGATGACGACTCCGCCTTCCGCCCATCCTCGTACTCGAGCTCACTTCCGCCAGCGCGGTAATAGCACGCGGCCCAATCATGCCCAATCATCGTGGCCGTCTTTTCCACCAGGAAATGGCCTTGGGGCCAGCCCAGCTGGGCACACGGCCCGCGCGCCGCTGCACTCAAAGCACCGCGCTGCGACGGCGGGCGCCCCACGCGTGAGCCGGCACATCTTCACACGGCGGCTCCGACAAGCCGGGCGGGCGGCGCCATCCGGCAGGGAAGTGTCAGCGTCGGCGCCAGCCGTGGCCGCCGCCAGCTCTGATCGTATCGCCGCCCCCGCGCTGCTCTCGCTCTCGACCGGCCATGAAAACGGCGGCCAAACTGGGTCGGCCCGGCGTGCGTGGGCACTGACCCTCCCGTGCACTTCCTCGGCGGGCGGCGGCGGCGCCGGAGGACGCCGGGTCAGCGGCGAACGGCGGTCATCCGTCCGGCACCGCTCTGTAGGTCACCGGACGCCCGCCGGCGGCGCTTCCTGTGGCGCGGCGCCCGAGCAGTGCGCGCCAGGTCCGGCCGGCGCAACCAGACCTCGCCTGCTCGCCGCGGAGGCAGTTTGCTGCGCGCCCACTGTCCCACTTTTGATTACTGCGCGGGTCTCAGATACATTCTAGTGCGACAGGCTTGACAAGAGTCGATGACACGATGTGATTTTCTACACAGTTACTATTGGATCCTGAGTGCGCGGTTGACCCATTGCGCCTATTGCTGTGCATATTCTTGTCTTGTCAAAACACCATTTCATTTCACATTCATACTTCATATAAATGATCATCAACCAAGCTGAGTGTCGTCCACCAGTCAAGGCGTCTTCCGCCATAATGAACTAGGTTCTTCCGACGTTTCAGTCCGCCAGGGGACGTTTACTAAGGTGTCATCCATCAGCCGGCCGGAAGCTGGCGTTCGGCGGCCCGACTGGCTCACGGTGACCCCGGCCCGGGAGCGGCGTTTACCAAATACAGGCTCGGCTGGACGCCCTGCCGATGCTTTGTGCCAGAGCCGGCGCTTTCACTCATCAGCCTTCGCTGGGCATGATTTGTGCCTGGCACAATAGACGCTTCAGGAAGTGGCAAAAGCTTGCTACGGTGCCTCTCAGCATATACTAAAATGTTTCCGGTTTTTGATAAACAAACATGACCACCTCCTCCAGGGGAACTGTAAACACGCGTATGGAGTTAAGTCAAGGGCGGGAACTCCTCCACAGTTTGAGTGGCGTGGGGTGCAAAAAACAAACACTGTTGTGAATTCTTCCCAGTCAAAGCCCAAAGGACCAATGTTAAATTTCCAAAAAGTTTGGGAGACGGCCGCCCCCTGACCCCCAACCCGTCTCCCGCGTCCCTGAATTTACGTCGCAGTTTTACTAGAAGTGGGATATGATGCTTTTACCAAAAATGTCCGTTTGCCTTCCAGCTAGTTGATATCTTCGGACTGGAACAAAATCACCTGGAAGATATGCCCAAAGCAGTTCTACATTTCTCAGAGGCGCCGGGATCGCGACTGTTACCCGGCGCACTGGTGAACGCCAGAGTCGTCTGTGTATTGGTGGGAGTCTAGAAACCAGGCCGGTGCTTGATTGTCGTTTGATGTGAATTGATTCTGAACCGATTTAGCAATTTTTGTCTTGAATCAGAATCAGAATCGGCTCACCTGAATATCACAGTGCATATGTGGTAGCTAGTGATATCTGTGATAGTCAAGGGAGGCCCCTGCCACCGTGGTAGCCGCGATTGACCGTCACGGGAGCCTCCTGATACCGTGCTAGCTGAGAATGACCGTCAAGGGAGTCTCCTGGTACCGTGCTAGCCGGGAGTGACCGTCAGGGGAGCCTCCTGATACCGTGCTAGCTGGGAATGACCGTCACGGGAGCCTCCTGATACCGTGCTAGCTGGGAGTGACCGTCAAGGGAGCCTCCTGGTACCGTGCTAGCCGGGAGCGACCGTCATGGGAGCCTCCTGGTACCGTGCTAGCCGGGAGTGACCGTCATGGGAGCCTCCTGATACCGTGCTAGCCGGGAGTGGCCGTCATGGGAGCCTCCTGGTACCGTGGCAGCCGAGAACACTCTGCTGCAAATGGCATCGGCGCTATCAGGCAGCTGTCGGGTTAGATGTTGCGGAACGCTGTGCCTATTTAGGCGCCACTATTGGCCAAGCCTCAGACCTGTCCGGTCGGAGCGAACTGGGCAGAGTGTTCCGACCCTGTCTCGGCCGCAGTATGACGCGAATGTATCGCCGGGGCCGATTCCTAGCAGTGACCGGACCGCTGCCCAGCAGTGACCGGACCGCTGCCCAGCAATGACCAGACCGCTTCCCAGCATTGGTCGGAGCTCTTCCTGGCAGTGACCGGACCGCTGCCCAGCAGTGATCGGACCGCTGCCCGGCAGTGACCGGACCGCTGCCCGGCAGTGACCGGACCTCTGCCCGCCAATGACCGGACCGCTGCCCAGCACTGGTTGGGCCGCTTCCTCGCAGAGACCGGACCGCTTCTTGGTGAAGGCAGTCATGAACACGCAGGCGCCGCTAGCCATAAAAACGGGGTGAAGTCGTTCTTCACGGGGTGCCGGCAGCAGGTGGAGGCCTCTCTTGGCTCGCTTCGCTGCAGTCGTTCTGCAGTGGCGAAGTCTGTCAATTGGAGGCTGCGCATGTGGTTCTGCGGAATGTCCCCACCGCGTAGTTTTAATTTGGGCGCGGGGGGGGGGGTGTTTGCGAAGGAGGAGATCGGTGCCCGTCTGACATCATTCGGGAGAAGCTCCGGCCGAGGCCAGGGCACTCCAGCGGCAGCACATATAAGCATCCCATCCAACGCTGCAAACAATATCGACACTAGCCAGGCAAGTATTTTCGCTAAATCATCTCACGAGGAGAAGCCGATTCCAGCCCCAGCAGTTTAAAGCCTAGGAATGGTAGGAAGTCCTGGTAAAAATCGTGTGATATCTTGCTATCTTTTTCGTAGCAAAACTCGAACACATTTTGAGGCAGCCTCTACGTGACCCAGGATTCTAGGATCAAGCGTCTAGGATACCAGCATTTATTTCAAGACCCATGATGACACTTGGCTACGTGAAATGGGGGTCTTCGGGTTTCGAATAGATGGATTTGAGTCGACGAATCGGTGGAATTCGAATCGACCTTCGAGTGGTTGGCAGATCGACTGCGCAGTATCAACGAAACGCAACTGACTTTTTGGCTTCCTAAATCGAACGGGAGTTCTCTGCCGTTTGCATTGCCTCTATGATGTTTGAAATGACAAACCTCCTGGAATGCCGAATCAGGCCGGTGACCTCTAGACCTCTGAAGGGTCGCAAGGGGTCGCAAGGTCTTCAAGAGTATCTGTGGCCAGGTTTCGCACAATCTTCGGTCGTATTGACAATCGTGCAATCATTTGTGCAAATTGTACAAAGTCTAAGCCAGCTACTCTTTGTCTCTCCAAACCTGCACAGACAAGCTGGATGGGGGACCGAATCGGGTCCCTTGTAGGATGAGGTCTAGACTCACATCACGCATCATTTATTCGCTCCCTCCCTCTTCCTCTCTCTCCATCTTTCGCCCTCCCTCCCTCCCTCCCGAGCAGACGACCTGTTTGAGCTACAGTATCACGTACCATCATGTTTATCAGCAGTCGTTTGAACTGCGACCCTATCTCCAGAGTTGAATTGCCATGACCCCGCGTAACGAGCTCAATGATGCAGGCTTGTCGGGTGACGTCTTTCCCTGAATGCAGAAATGAATCATGTCGCAATAACTGCATGAGCCGATGAGTGGGTGATTCTCCCAGGCCGTTTTCTTTTAATGCCTAGCCGCAAAGCCGAAGTGAGAGCCAAATTCCAGTCGACCCTGGGTGTAATCGTCCGACGCCTGGAAGCTCACGGCAGCTGGATGCATTACAAGACGCTCTCGCACGTCGGCACCGGATCGTGTGTTTTTCTGAGGCTCAGCTGCCGGTGAGGAAAGATGAAAGCTGCAGCCGCAGGCTCGTTACAAAGCAACGGTGGATGCTACCGACTTCAGCTGACCGATAGAGGCGCCAGTTTTCCCCTGCCGCCGAAAAACGTGCGCTGGCCTTGCAAGTCTTGAACAGCGGTGGCCCACACTGCGTCAGCCCTCCCGCCTTCGCCGCAGCGCCGACGGTACCAGTCTGTTCGTACCGGCCTGCCTCTTCGTCTGTTCCGATCAGCGGAAGGACTCGGGTCTTGCACTTATTGTGTGCATGATTGGAGCAGCCGCCATTGCAATGGCGATCAGTGCACTGGCGCGCCAGTGCGGCGGCGATCAGTGCCCGCTCTGTCCTCCAGCTGCCAGTGCGGCGGCAATCAGTGTACGCCGTGGCGGCTGGCCGACAGGACCACGGCCTTCGTCTAAATGACGGCATGTTTGTCGGCGCTTGTTTGCGGACACTGTTTGCGGTGCGGCGTGCGAGTCTGTGTGCCCGCCGACGGCGTCTCGTACACCGGGGGAAGACGGTAGGGGCGGGGGATGGGGGGACGACAGTTGACAATATGGCAAAGTTCTTGACTTGTCGTCGACGGACAGCCGTAATGGTCCTTGAAAACCAGGATCATCCCCAGGTTAGCTGTTGTACCAAGAGCCGAATAGCACTATTGACCGCCCCTTCTGTAGAAGACACACAGGCGTCCCGTTCAAGACTGCTCTATTGGGCAGGAGCCTGGTCCGGGCTCGCCTCGCATGGCCCGCTGCAGGACGGCGCCGGCCGGTCAATGTTGCACAGAGGCGGCACCAGGCATCACTCTTTGACGTTCCTCCACCACGGATGCCTACTAACTAGCACATTTAACGCCATAGCGAGAAAAACATGGGACACAGTTGCGTTCCTCTTCTTAAAAACTACGCGACATTCACTGGTACAGTACACTTCAGCGAATACTATGTATAGTGCAGCCGACACGAACACTACTCAGGCTGCAGCCGATCAGGCTGCCGCAACGCTTTCCGTGGCCGCAAGTTGTAACGCTGTACAGGTGCATCAGTCTGCGCTGGATCACAGGGGAACGGCTGCACGATCGCCGGAGAATCGGTCGTTTCCCGATGCGGCCGATTGACGGTGGGCGGTGGCACATCCATTTCAATCACGCTCAGACGAGGACGTACCTGGTCCAAGTGCTTCTAGATGACCCTCCCACCCTGCAACTGCACAGCCACTTTTACTACCTTTTGTTCAGTTACGACATCTGCAAGCCATCGAGTCCCGTCCGCACCTTGCACATGATCCACTGCTGACATACGCTAAATCTCCTACCCGCATACATCGCTCCTTAGTGCCCCTTTCGGCATGTTGTTTCTGTTTATCCTGATTTCGGTGCGGTGCAGTGGAATTTGCCGTTGCAGCAGCGTCAGTGGAAAAGGCACCCTTCGGACGGCAGATGAGGTCACGTATCGACGGATGTGGCATCAGCCAATGCCTGCTGATCAGGCCCCGTCAGGTCGGCTCGCTGGCCGTCGTGTTCGGCAGGGGGACACACGGAGCAGGCCAAACGGCAGTCCAGCACGGCCAGACTCGAGCCGGTACAGTAACTGACCTCAGCCCTGAACAAATACGTGTCGGACATAGAGAAAACACGGACTCCCTGGACACGCTAACGGGACCTCCATTGCTTGGCGTTTATGCAAAAACGCGCGAGCCGTTTTTCTTAAAAATGTCTTGCCACGCATGGAAGGTGTCACAGAGCCTGGTGCCGCCCCTGCGCGACATTGACCGACCGGCTACGTCCCCGCAGCGGGCCATGTGAGGCCAGCCTGGACCGGGCACCTACGCAATAGAGCAGTCTTAAACGGGACGCCTGTGTGTCTACTACATGGCGACGAGGATGGGATGGAGCCGGTCGGTCAATGTCGTGCAGGGGCGGCACCAGGCTCTGTGACACCGTCCATGCGTGACAAGACATTTTTAAGAAAAACTCCTCGCGCGTTTTTGAATAAACGTCAAGCAATGGAAAACCCGACAGCGTGTCCAGGTGTGGAGGTGTCCGTGCTTTGTCTATGTCCGACACGCATTTGTTCAGGGCTGAGTACTGTGCCGGCTCGAGTCTGGCCGTGCTGGACTGCCGTTCGGCCTGCTCCGTGTGTCCCCCTGCCGAACACGACGACCAGCGAGCCGGACTGACGGGACCTGATCAACAGGCATTGGCTGATGCCACATCCGTCGATACGTGACCTTATCTGCCGTCCGGATGGTGCCTTCTCCACTCACGCTGCTGCAACGGCAAATTCCATCGCGCCCTTGACAAGGAATTTACCTAGCACTTCGGAACGTGAGGGTAAGGACTACTTCAGCGTCTGACACGCGCAAAAGTCAGCCACCGTCACATCATGTTGCACCAGAGAAGTACCAGATCCTGAGGCGATTTCAGGTCCCAATAACGGTACCTGGAGTCCGTGCTTTTGGCAAACGTAACTATGCAGCGCAGAGCAAATTTGCGCTTTTCCTGCGAGGAGAACGTGTCGTCGGTGTCCGGCGTGACGAAGGTGTCAAAGGGCTCAATGACGCAGTGCATTTCCTGTCACATCTGACGTGAGTTCTCTGAAGATGGTACTGAACGTCGAAGCACATTACGGGTAGATTGGAAATACGACTCCAGGTATAAATATTGGCTGGTGTCGAGGAGAAAGAAGAGGGGATGTAAATGCGCTTTAAGACAGCTACCTGCGACCCGAAGATCCGGTTTCCTCGGAAGATCGGAAGATCACGACATGGCATGGAGATGGTGTCTAATAAATTCTTCCGCTAAACCCTGCTTCGGTAGGAGGAGATGTCTACGGTGAAGAAGGTACCAAGAAAGAATCATACCTTCCTTCAATAGACATTACCACAGGGATGGTCATATGTGGCTACGTGTTGAAGTTGGACCTCGACATATGCCACTACGCCACCAAAACAAAAAGGTCGTTTCGAAGCACAGGAATCCCGTGCCTTCCACGTCGTAATTATAAACGCCCCCATCGACTGCACAATGAGAACATGCGGGACATGAGAAAGGTCACTATATTCAAAGGTGACTGTGAGGTCGAGTCGGGAGCACTCCTAAAGTGCAGGTTTGCGAAGGGCATCAAATTCCTGAGCAATGTAGGTTGAACGGAAAATCACGAAGGAAGTTAGCGCGCGCCTACTCCGGAGGTACAGCAGGGACCCAGAGTACCATGTGTGTGCTGAGTGTATGCGAGAGTAGAATGTGTGGATCCGTCACTGTGAAACCCGCAAGACGTTCGGGAAATACATTTGAACTCATGTGGGTTCAAACTCACTCTCATTCGCTTGTGCTCACCCGTTACTTCAAATATTCATGAGTACAGACACTATTTTATGCCCGTTTTCTCGTCCTTAAGGCTGCAATGGGTTTTCAGCACGCCACTAATCGCTGCGTGGCGGAGGACAGTGGGCCTTAGTTGAAACCAGATAGCTAAGAATAGCGTTTAAAACCACCACCAACATTTAAATCGTAATCCAGGTGCGCAGTGTTAACCGCCGCCACCAGTCCGATTCAAATATTTGTAAAAAACGAGATTGCTTTTTGCTGAAAAAAATGAGAGCTACGTTTGTTCGACATAAGTACGAGTTGCAAGTCGGGAGGCGCTTTGCCTTCTTTACGACCCTGACACCGGATTTCAGCCATGGAAGCCATCAACTGATTGTTGTCAATAATGATATGTGTTCATACATGGACCACGTGGTTGCTACATATGCAACCTAGAAAAATGTCGAGGATCTCAGGCAAAAAGCTCAGCATGTGTGAGTATATTTACATCAAAACTGAAGAAAACGAGAAACGAAATGGCATTTGAAAGGGGTTCAACGAAACTGGTGCAGGCTTTTTGGAAATGCTCAAATCGAAACACCTGTTTTCTGTTAGTTATGCCTGCTCTCCACGGCACAGGGTTGGGCCATGCGACCAAGCAGTCCTCTGGCACTGGACAGAACCCACGTGTGTGTGGACAGAATCCCCCCCCACACACACACATATACACGTGCGGCGCGCGCGCAGGAGAGCGTGATGGCGGCCGGCTGCGCGTGCCGTTCCCCTTGTCGGGTCTGCCGTGCCGCCTCCGCCTGGCACGTGGTTGAGAGCCCTCTTCGGCGCACACTCAGCACCGGCATGTAATCTGGGTGACCGTGTCTGGCCAGTGTGCGCAGCTGCTCGGACCTAACCTTGCAGCACTTCTGAGCCTTCCTGGACATGTAGCGCACTGTGCAGCAGCAACACTGAACAAAGTTTCCAAATCCGTTTCGATCTGTATCCGTTTCACCCTACTGGGTATCCGAAACGCTGATGCTCCGAATAAACTGTGATAAATTGGCTGTTTTTTAATGCTATTAAATTCCGTAATGGAGATGTCAAGGGGAAAATCTAAGTCTATCCGTAACAGGTACCATCACTGTAATTAAAAAAGGTCAAAAATGACATTTCTTGACAGTGCGACCACGTAAATTCCTGTGGAAAGGCTAAAAGAAATGATTGCTGAATATGAACCTTGGTTTAGTTTATAATATGGATATGATTTAAGCATAATCAATCAACGGAGAAAGCTTCAGCGTATAAGAGATATTTAAGTCTTCAGGTATAAAATATTGTTATCGGCATACCACTGTACAAAACTGTCAGAAAAAGCCTTCGTTTTAACCCACCCCGACTGGGGGGCTGTTGACCCCCCTGAGGTTTTTCTAGGACTGCGAGAGAACGAACAAACACAACACCATGAAACTTCGTGTACCTTTTGCATGATCGTTTTTTCACCTTGTGTCAACGTTTTGACCTCAGGTCAAGTCAGGTGTCTGACCTAGGTCAGGTCAAACGAACCCATATCCAAAAAAGCTTAGCGCCCTGTAACTTTTTCGCAAAACAAGATATCTCAGTAGTACTGTCAGGTATTAGTGACCATGGTAGATGCAACAAGTCTGCTATCTGAGATTTTTCGGAATTTTCCGGGTCATTGACCTAAGGTCAAGCCCATTTTTAAGACATGTCGTTTTTTCGGAAATTGACGGAATATTTCATAACATTTTTAGTGTGGGGTGAAGCAGACATCTAGTTACCGTCATCGGACAAAGTATCAATGACTTCAAGGCTTTGACCTGACTTCAGGTCACGAATAACTGTTATGAATGCACCACCGAATGTACCACCGCCAAAATCAGCGATGAATTACTCAGAATGGGTAGAAAATGACAGAACTGGCTTGCACTGACGTAAGTAATACCATGAACCTCAAAAAGTTAAAAAATTGCATATTTTGGAAATAAACAGGCTCTCGTGAATAAAGCTCCGCCAATTGTGTACATTGGTAACAGACGGATTTTTCCAAAATTTAAGCACAAGAAACCATCACAAGGACCACTAAGATCAATAAATTTTACATGGATAGGCTTATGTCGCGAACATGGAGAAACACTAAAATTAGTTTCCGTTAATTTCTTACTGCGTACGGTTGCGGCGCCCGCCGACAACCGGCGTGAAAATTGTCGTGTCTTTAACTCAACGTTTCGCCGTATATATTGAACAAATCTGAGAAATTATCCGTGTATCGGCATCTACGGACCTTTACTTGTGCGTTGTCGCATTTACTTCCGCGTTATTTGTCACAGCCCTTGAGATCCAGGCCGTTTCTCGGTCTCATGCAGTCGGCTAAGAGAAAATATATATAGGACGTAAATTGCTTATATATTATCTAAAACTAAAAATGAGACCAGTTTCCAGCTCTAGTCGTCACAAGGTTTCTTCGAACGGTGTGCTTATTTTTATCGTGTGACCAACCGTCCTAGTTAGAGGGGGCGGTCAACCGCCCCCCCCCCCCCAGTCGGGCGTTATCGTCGCCGACCGAAGGTCGTGCGCGGGTTAAGCAAGCACTCGTTTACGATTGTCAGTCAGAGAAGATTCACGGTGTGTTGTAACAGACATGTAAGTTTTTAAGTTTTTCCAGCAACACGCACAGTATGATACAGTACGAATAAGGCTACTGAATATTTCTTTTTTATCGATGAACGTCGCTGAACCTCGACAAATGATATGTATCCCAGTGGCCAGCGTAGCCCGGGTGGCAGGTGTAAGCACTATCCTATTGCGGCCGTTACTAATACCTGCCGCTTTAAAGCCCTGTCCACTCACTCTGCCTGTACTACGCAAGCGGATTACTGCGTTGACTGCGTGCTTTCCTGCCGCCGGCTTGCACTCACGGCCACCGAGTGTCGTCGTTTAAGAATGTTCGTGCTGCGTGCGGTGCGTGTAGTGTTCTGACCGCTCGTATCTGTGAATCAGCAGGCCTCCAGGCCCCCATGATGTGTCACGCCCAGCTCACGGGGCCCGGCTCCGGCTGTCGCCACACCCTCAAACGGTGCCCTGTTATCGGGGCGATCTGGCACCGCGGCCGGACAGCCCCGTGAGTTTGCAGCGACCCGGACGACGTAGGATCCACGTGACGTCGTCGCCGTCAACGTCATCTATGACGTCATACCCCGAAGATTCTGCGCGTTTTGGTTTTCGCAGCGACCCGGACGACAGATTCTACGTGACGTCACGAAGAATCTTTGTCGAACGCGCAGATTATTTTTCCGTTACTTGGTCAAAGTCAGACAAAAAAGCACAACGGGTTCATTTACAAAATGGTGAGGCTATGCTCAGTTCCCATTGTTACGGCGCATGCAGAGTACGGTCGGAACAAGGCTATCAAATCATCGTGCGTATAAGGCAATAGCGGTGACTAATAGGTTAATTAGTTTTGTGACGGTGACGTTGCCATTGTCTGAAGGGGCAGGCCAAGAAAAATAGGAACGGAAGAGGACAGAAATTGTAATGTTATTTCACCCGGCAGCCAGTAAATGTATCTGAACAATGTGTGTTCTTTAAACTCTTTGTCTGTCCGACCTTGTGAAATACAGCAGGTTCGTAAGCGATTCACTGCTGATTTACGATGTTCTTTTTCCGATGTCAGTTACTGATAGACACGGTGATGTCTTGCATGCAGTTGTTGTCATCAACCTAGTAAAACTATAAACAAAAAACTGGCACGCTGTGACCACGTCCGTGAAAGATTCCACTTGACGTCACACAGAATAGAATATTCTACGCGCGCTCGAATACACCCCTCATCTCCGGTGCCGATCCTGGCGATGAGCGCTCAGACTGTCGGACCGGTTTTGCGCGTGCGGGGCCGGGTTCAGATCGTCGCGGACGACTGTCTCGGTCGGCGGGGGTGGAGAAGCCGGGTGAGGCGTCAGCCCCCACCGCCGGGTCGGCGACGGCACCAGGCTGAAATTGGGTGTGAGCGCGGCGGCCAGGCCGGGGCAACTGAACCTTCGCCCGGTCCGCACCGGCCGCTCAGCTCGGTCAGACGGGCCGCAGCGCGGTCAAGGTGCCGCCATCGCGATAACGTATCGCGGCGCGGCCAAACGTCTGACTTGTTCAGACACGCTGAACAGCAAAGCCCGACACATGTATGCAACGGGGGTTTAGGTAATGCCGAGTTTTCCACGATGCCGCTGCTCATCGAAAAAAAACGTGGGTACACATATGCATACATGGCATAGAGACACTAACAATCAAAACTGAATGAAATGCACATTGCGGTGCAGATAAACGCGACATGTTTCACACAAGCCGAAACTTTTTTTACGGCTTTACGGCACAGACAGGCGTACCGAATATTTGCAGGCAGAACGGAATGCCGCTGGGCTGCAGGCAGCCAGCGTGTCGCGCAGCTCTTCGGTTGTCCTCGCCCCGTCTGTATCAGACATTGTCCAGCAGTCCGTGGCGGTCCGTCCGTGGCTCGATCTGTCCGGAAACTATTCCGGTCTCTCCTGCACGGGACAAGTGAACGGGGGTCTGGGACCGTCACTACAGAACCACGCGGCAGCGTCCCGTACGAACGCGAATACTGCCGTCTTCCTGATGAGGCATGATGTCACGAAGATCCTGCTTGGACGCATGTGACATCCAGTCCCGACGTCTTTGCTGTCGCGAGATATCCCCGACCGGTGTCTTTTGACGCACAAGGACATCCAAGTTTTGTCAAGAAAGGACACGGAACTGCCTGCTGGAGCGGAGGAAACGTGTGCTTCTTGACAAAGGCTAGCACGCTGCTAACCGGAACAGCTGCCATCCGGAGACAACGACTGGACTGGAGGCTGGATAGCGGGCACATCCGCGAGCGCGCAAGAACTGGACGACAAAACCTCGCCATCGGCAGTCGCGCGTCTTTATTCGTGTGCATGTTCACTCGGAAAGAAGCGATGGTGCATAACCGGCCTGCAACGCGCCGCGAGGCGCCGAAGGTCACCGGCCACCCGTTCCCTGAACCACTCGGCATGTCGCCGGTAAAAACTGGGTCCACGACACCGCGGCCGTCGCGTAGGCACCGCGCGTTGGGCAATGCCCGGAACTGCGGACAGTGACGGCGTTCGCTCGAGTCCGCTCAGGTAAATCACACCAGCGACATGACTCACTGGCCTCGATCTCGGATTGCACCGGCGCCAGACACCAGTCGGCGCACGAGCGGCGGCCAGCTGCGGCTTTGTTGCCGGACGACGCCCCCGCTGGGAGCGGGGAACGCCACGCTCCCCGAGACGCGGCGGCCGCCGGCCGGGACAGGTGCACGTGGAGTCCGCTCCCTTTGTCCCCTGGCCGCCTGCCGGCCGTTGTACCCGGCCGTTGCGTCACGGCGCGCCTAACGGAAGCGCGGCCGGTCGGGCCGGTCCGGGCGGCGGGCCGGCCGGCGCGCGGCCGCCCAGTCCGCCGGCGAGGCGAGCGCAGCGCGGACGCACCAGTCCGCCGTCCGGCGCCTACGCCAGCCGACTCCCGTCAGCTGACTGCCGTCGCGGAGTGCGCCATGACCATTTCGCAGATTCAGCGCAGCGCTATCGGCGCGCGCGGATCGGCCAAGCGTCCGCAGCCGTTGGAAGCCGACGGCAGGTTCTGCGGCAGCAGCAAGCCGCCGAGCTGTGCCGTCGTGTTCAAGACGACCGCCCCGCTGGAGCCGACGCCGCGCCCGGCACTCAACGCCAACATGCTGTCGCGTGTCGAGCACGACACCAGACGGCCGTACGCGGGCCGTGATTCGCCGCTGCACAAGACGAGCCTCGAGCTGGCCAACTGCCGGCTATCCAAGAAGGGCGGCTTGTGCGGGCTAGAGTCCTGCCTCTGTCAGAAGGCATGCCGAGAGAACAACAACGCCAAGCCGTCCTGGAGCCAGCCAAGCTGCACGGGCAGCCTGTCCAACGGGTCCAAGCTGGGCTTCTCCCGGACCAGCTCTGGCTACGGCTCGCTCCGTTCGCGGAGTGACGCCGACTGCGGCCTGCGCATCCTGGACGTCAAGTCCGAGTACGGCATCCGAGACCCGGCGAGCAAGTCCACCGCGTCGTCCAAATCGAAGGACTCCTGGGGTTCGGACGTCTCGCTGAGCTCGGTCGATTCCGTCAAGCTTCTGCGCGAGCACGACTGGACCGACAGCAAGATCTGGAAAGACGCCACCTGGGACATCAGCCCTGTGAAGGACGACCGATGGAAGGACTCGATCACGTCCTGGCGCAACAGCGCTCTGTACTCGTGGCGCAAGGAGTCGGACGTCGCCGACGAGGTGTGGAAGAAGCCTAAGGCGACGCCGAAGCCGAGCGGCTCGAGTGTTGCGCCCAAGTCCTTCACCGTCACGGCACGCACCCTGCAAAGCTCTTTCGATCGGTGAGTACGGAACTATCGTCGCCCAGTTCGCGAGTCTGGTGTTTGCTTCAATTTATACAGGATTTCATTACTGGCAGGCATCTGGACTGCATTCGCAGACGATTGACGTCGCTGTTAAATGGCGTGTATTGGAACATCATCATAACCATGTGCTGCTAACCAGTCACAGGAGGAAACAACTTACGGTTCCCATACAGTTTGCCCCAGAACGGTGTGGCGCACAAATCGTGTGGCGGAAAAGGTCGGACTCGTGTGAATTCGTCGTGCTCTGTGGCGCCGTATGGACAGGTTAGCTTCACCCCTTGTTTGGACGTCTCAGCGCCCGGTCAGGGCCGGCACAGGAAAGGCCACGGAGCCGGCCGACCTTTGGGGACCAGACCTATCTCGCCAGTGTCCTGCGGCAGCGGACCTGTCTCCGTGACCTCTGACGGGTGTCCGGACCTCTCGGGGCCCAGATCTGTCTCGCCAGTGTCCTGCGGCGCCGCGCGCTGCCGCCTCGCCACTCCGAAGGCCACAAGGAAGTCGTCATAGTCAGCAGTCCGACACTCACGAGCCGCGGGGTGCCTTAAATCGGGCGAGTTTAACGCGGACGCGGCCTTTTGGTTAGCGGGGAGCGGGACATATCCGCCTTCACCTGGACCAGAGTGGCAGGCGGGTCTGGCGGCGGTCGGCCACACTGGCACGGACCGGCGGTCCACGAAACAGAGAGCGTGCGCCGCCGGCAACGTACGCGGCGTGGGATGTAATGGCCGCCACACGTGTGGTGTTGTGGGCTTCCTCGGATTCGGCCAGCGCCCGCCGGGCGTCGGCCAGGTGATGTTTCATTCCCCGCGTCTGGGAAATTATCTCAGGGTGAGAGTGGGCGGACGCTACAAACACGGAGGCCGGACGGAACGGAGCGCCACCGTCGTCTCCGTGGGGCAGGGCACCGGAGGCATTGTCCGTGTTGGCCGGCCCTGAAATCGCGCGCCGATAAACGTCCTGACGCCCAGCCAGCAAAACGAGGCCAGCAGGCAGACGCGGCTGACGCAATCACGGATCGCGGTGTTGCACGGAGCAACTAATTACTTCATGCTTCGTCGCTGGGTGCCAGGTGTCTTCTCGGTCTCGTCTTATCTCGTTTTAGCAGGCAGGATTTGCAAAGGCGCGTGTTTTCCTGATATCCTGGAACGAACTTAGGTTTCTTTCAGCGAATTAAAAGTATGTTATCACAACATGCAGCTCTAGAACTGATCCTGGAGGCCCGGCCTCCAATAAATGTAGCAGCGAGATGCATGATCGCTCCCAAGACACGGCATGAAATCATTGCGATGCCGCGTTCCCCACCTTCCGGCACGGAACAACGGAGAGCAAGAGAAGGAGAGAGAGAGAGAGAGAGAGAGAGAGAGAGAGAGAGAGAGAGAGAGAGAGAGAGAGAGAGAGAGGGGGAGAGAGAGAGAGAGAGAGAGAGGGGGGAGAGAGAATGAGAAAGGGGAGGGAGGGAGAGAGTGAGAGGGGGGAGAAAAAATGGAAATGGTGGGAGAGCGGAGAGAAGAGAGAGAGAGGGAAGAGCAATCGGGCTCGAATGCGAGAGAGTTTGTGTCCCCAAAGATGTTCACAGGACAGCACACGGTCTGTGTTCAGGGTGTGTGTACCGATGGACTGTGGCCGCAGCCACAGCCACTTCACCGCCTGAGTCCCGCTAACCTGGAATGTCGCTGCCATACCACGCATGGCCTCTGTAGGCTGTTTAGTTCTCGAGCATATTCATATCAGTCCGAATCTTAATCACCTGGGCTCAAGCAACGGTAGCGGGCACTCTGCACTGTTTGCGTATGATAATAATTACGTAAATAATACGACAGACGCATTACCATTTTTCTCCCGTTTGGTCGGCTTCCCAAGGCGTGGCCGTGCTGGGCAGATCCGGTACATAATGGTTCTAACTTGTTCATCAGGCCGGGATCTCCATACAACATTCATTAGTTGTGTTGCAATACCTGCGTGACGCTGGCAGGCCGCCGTGGATCGGCAGTCGCCGCTCGCCGATCCCGAGTCCCGCACGTGGCGTGAGGCCCGAGTCTGCGCCGGCTCCACGGCGCCCGACCGCCGCGCGTGGCTGCCTGTTGTCTGACCGGCCTGTTGTGGTGGAGCCGGTCAGGCGGCACACCGGCCATTGCCCCCTCCCCCCTCTGCAGCTCACCCCTGCCCCTGGAGAGCTCTCCTCTGTTTGGGCTGCTCACTGGACCGTCCCGCTGTGGCGCGTCCGGCCAGAGTACCTGGGTATGGGCCCTGTACACAGGCCAGGCTTGGGTGTCCGTCCGCGAGTATGTGTGCGTTAGGGCGTCTGCCTGTTGTTCCGGCCGTGCCTCTCACCGTGCGCCAGCAGGGTGAGAGGCACTGTATGTACGTAAGGGTGCGACTGTGTTCTCTTTCTCCTGAGAGGTGGCCGAATGAACTCCCGGTGCGTCCACGAAAGTAGCCGAGTCGTGTGTATCTGGGAACCCAGACAGTCTGTGAATATGGTCAGCTTGTTTCTGCTTTAGATGACCACTGGAGCTGTTTGTTCTTGTCCAGATGTCGGTATCATTATCGGTGGCTGTGGCTCATCCGTGTCCTGTACACCGGCCGAGGACTTGAGGCTCGTACTCCACTCCAGCAGCCCGGCCGGCGCCGGTGGGTCCCAGAGGCCCTCATGGGTCCCGGTCCGGTCCCGGAGGTCCTCACGGGTCCCAGTCTGGTCCCAGAGGTTCTCACGGGTCCCGGTCCGATCCCAGACATCCTCACGGGTCCCGGTCCGGTCCCAGAGGTCTTCAGGGGTCCCGGTCCGGCCCCAGAAATCCTCACAGGGCCCGGTCCGATCCCAGACATCCTCACGGGTCCCGGTCCGGTCCCAGACATCCTCACGGGTCCCGATCCGGTCTCAGAGGTTCTCACGGGTCCCGGTCCGATCCCAGACATCCTCACGGGTCCCGGTCCGGTCTCAGAGGTCTTCACGGATCCCGGTCCGGTCCCAGAGGCCCTCACGGGGCCCGGTCCGGCCCCAGAAATCCTCACGGGTCCGGTCCGATCCCAGACATCCTCACGGATCCCGGTCCGGTCCCAGAGGTCTTCACGGGTCCCGGTCCGGTCCCAGAGGCCCTCACGAATCCCGGTCCGATGTGACGTCCCCGGCTCGGGTAAGGGGACGGTGCCGGCGGCTGCGAGGTGAGGTCGACCCTGCGACACGCCACAGGGCCAGGGCCCGGTGTCAGGGGCGCCTTGCTGGTCCGCCAGACCATAGCCAAGCGGCATTCTTCATCAGGGCCGGTCAACTCTGTCCGTGCACTCCGTTGCAGACGAGTCAGGCGGAACCACAGCTCGCAGGGCTCAGGCACTCGAGATTCACAGACGCTGACTAATGGGGAAATATCAGCCGTGCGTCACGGCTTACAGCGATACGCCAGCAATTATCTTTTCATGGCAGTGAGATGTACCCCAGGCTAACAAGGCACCAGAGGACTGCTGAGGTGCAGTCAACCATTGATGGTTCCGTACGCTGAATACAGATTAATGCGCTCTTTCCAGAATATACAGCGTGACGTGTAGTTTTATCCTGGTGACTGTTCTACGAAGACTCGTGTTAGTATTACAGCCGGAATTACTAATATTGTGCGGCAAAATTGTCTTATAATAAGACATGCTTTTGATGTGGTCTTTCCGTGCTTAATGGCTGACCAGGCACTGATCAGAGCAACGGCTCACACTGATGGCCTGACATAAGCCCGTAGTGCTGCCGGTCTGCGTATCAAAACCTGTGCATACATTAGGTTCAGACAACCATGGAGCCATTTTCCAGCAGACCGTTGTGGGAACCGAGGCGGAATACGAGGGGAGAGATAGCGCTGCCGACGCCCACAGCTCGGCCGACCAGCCCATTGTGAGGACCTAATTAAACAATGCGTGGCCTTCCCGACACGGCCCATGTGTTGAGCAGGCCTACTGCGGCCCTGGCCACTGCGGCGGGCAGTCTGGAGGACGCGCCTCCATACTGGGAGAGCGGCACACATCGGAGGTCGCCGCGGCGCGCTGACGCCGCGCCGTCGTACCTCTCCGCTCAGGGACGGCGCGCTCGGCCGTCACAGCGCCGGCCGGCTGCGCCGCCGGCCCCTGGTCCTGCTCCGCCGCTCAGTGGGCCCGACCGACGGCTCAGGCGGTCGCACTCTCCGGACCGTCCGGCCACGGCAGAGCGCCTCCGGCTGTCCGCAGGCCGCACTCGGAATCCGCGGACTCTGACGCGGCGGCGCGAACTCCACCTGGCCAGAGGGCCGGGAAGCAGGGGTTCACGGCTTCTGCTTTCCGTCCTGCACAGGTGACGTCTGCGAGGTTTCTCCAGCAGCGGAAGGCAATGCCGCCCGCCGCGATCGTCTCGCCTCGGCAGGGCGCCCTGCTCGGGTGCGCCTGGCCACCGGCGCTCGTCCCCGCCGTCCGATTACCGATTCAAGGCTGTTATCAGTGTCACTAGCGGCGTCCGAATTTCCAATCACTTCCTGCCGGCGCGGCGGGCTGCGGGCCGGCCGGGCTCATCTGTGCGAGTGTCTGGCGGTCAGGGTCACACCGGGCCGTCTGGCTGCCATGAGCCTCTGCTGACCGGGCTGTCTGGCCTCTGTGCTCCTCTGCTGACTGGGCTATCTGGCGTCTGTAAGTCTTTACGGACCGGATTATCGGGCCGATATGAACCTCTGCTGGCCGGGTTACCGGATCGCCATGTCTGGAGGCCGGTGGCAGCAAGGGTTGGCTGGCATCAGGAGGCCGCGCTTGTCGGGCTCTGCGCTAGACCTTGAACCCCGTGCTGGACTCGGGGGTCGGACTGCGCGCCATCCGAAGCCTGGGACACGGCCCGCCATCACTTCCGGGAGGGACTGAACGCGGCCTCCCGGCAGGCGTCTAGCGTCCAGTTGGAGGACGGACGCAGTCAACCGACGTCCAGCTCAGGGACAGAAGCTCAGTGCTCATTCTATCAACATCCAGTTCAGGAGCAAAAGCTCAGTGTCCAGTCCACCGACGTCCAGTTCAGGGGCAGAATCTCACTGTTCAGTCCGCTGACATTCATTTCGGGAGAAAACGCTCACTGCTCGGCCCGCCGACGACACGGTACGCAGACGGGTCGAGGCAGGGCTTCTGGCCGATCGCTGACGAAAGACGCTCCCTGACAGACGAACTGGAGGTGTACTTACACACAATTCCGCAGTACCGTTCCGGAGGGTCAACGCGTTGGCTGGTTGAAGAGCGAGCTGACTCCGTTCCGTCGACCCGTATGGGAAGGGCGTCCGCTTTGCGGCTTGCCCAAAGGGCCAACGAGGCGAATGAATGACAAAACCAACGGTCCCGAACTGTAAACACTCGTGAAGAACACGGGCAACTGTCGACAACAAATGTTTGACGTCTGACAAGATCATCATAGATCAGGTAATCTGACGTTATAACCTGAATCACGGATTCGGTTTTACGGCACTGTCTGACGTCCCTATCCGACGCCACAACCTGGGAAAACTCATCGGGACGCCATAAGTGACCAGCGTAAGGCCATGTAAGTCACACGACCTGGCGTGACCTCAGCTGACATTTGCCACGATCTCTGGTGCAGCTCGCAGCGCTGATGAGGTTGTGATAGAGAAAGCACGGTGTTACGGATGAAAATAGTTAATTTACGCGCTTCCAGTGAAATTCTACGCCGGTGACATTTCAAAGGCGAATGATCATCCTAAATTTCATTTGACCTGACGGCTTACGTTGATCTTGGGAAATTTTTTGCGATGATATCCGTTATTACAGCAAACAACATTCATTTCGTAATACAGTTCGCTTCTTTTGGCTATTCGTATACCGTTGATATGTTTCTGAAGCGGTCGGTATAATTCTGTCTTTACAGCGGTCTTTTTGTTTTGACCTGGCATGTGACTATCATTTCCGCCGAGGTCATTATTTGGGACACTTAACGGCTTGCAGGGCTGCTAACAATCGATTTCCGTCCGAACGTTTGAATTCCTTCTTTTTTGTGGAGGGAGACGGGTTGGGGCAAAAAGTGCTCCCAGTGACTGGTGGGTAGCGTTACACCTTATTCGGCGCCTGAATAAAACCCCTTCGATCATGTGCCGGTGTAAAGAATTCCAATGCGTGGCCGCCGTTCGTCGACCGATGCGGCTGTCGCCGGCTGTCGACACTGGCAAATGACGCCACCGGATGTGGGTCCGGCGCGATCGCCAGGTCATCTGCGGCCGGCCGGCGCGCCGTCAGACCGGGATCGGAGAGTCGGAGCCGCCGCGGACCGCTTAAGGCGGGCTGGCCTCTCTCAGGGTCTGCGGGCCATGGTGATGACGGCGGCCGGCTTTGATGGAGACGATAGCATCGGACAAGGTATTCACGGATTCATGTCTGGTAAAAGCGCGCTCCGGGGCCGGGATGGTAGGGGAATGCGTGGGCATGTGATCGGTGGAGACAAACACACGCCGCAGACATCGTCCGCGGGCATCCAGCGGGTCGGGTGAATTCAGCACGTTTGGAATTCCAGCCGTTTTCGATCGACGTCGGACATTTTTGCTCTTTTCTATTGTTATCCCTCGCACGGAGGTGCGGCTAGGGGCCAGTGACTGATGTCACATGTTGCCCCTGAGGCGGCCTGGCGGTAACCGGGACCGGAGGGCGTGGCTCCGGAGCGTGTTCGGAGCCGGCGCCGAAATCGTCCCGGCTGCCACTCGAGCCCATCGGTGGTCCTGGCGACCGGCTGTCACGGGTTCGGCAACAAAGGCCGGCGCCTTATGCGGCGCGACTCGGAAACTGTCTGGATCGGGTGACCGAACCGCTGGCAGGGCCCCGGAGAAATCGACGGCCGATATTGTCGCTCCCCCTCTCCCCAAGCCGCTGACCCCGCTTCCTTACCGACCGCTCTCCGAACCTCTGGTCTGAGTCATTCCCTTCTGCGCTTCCACTCCAAGGACGCTAAATCGGGCCATGTTCGGTGTGCTAGCAAAGTGAGAGGCAAGGTGACCGACGGTGTAATGAGGACGTTGTGAATTGGATGGCGCACGATTTGTAGCGATATAAACAAAAACTTTTTCAAAGTTGCGCGGCACTGTAGGATCGCACGAGCCCGCAGCCCGGCACACCGACCTGGGTAAAAGCATTCGGAAGCGCAGCAAACCGTACCAAAGACAACAGCACCGTAACGTCGCCGTAGGCGGCGGCTGATTGTGACCAGATTGGGACATCGGCCGGCGCCAGGGAGGTTCTGGGTGCGGCCCCAAAACGCAGCGGACCTGCGGCATCCACTTCCGTGGGTGCAGTTGCCCAGCCCGAGCGGGCGTCACGCAACTCTGGTGGACGGCGGGCTCCGCCCAGCCGGCAGCGGCGGCGGCGCCCCGTCTCCGACAGCGGGTTCGGCCGGTCGCGTCCGGCGGCCGATGTGTGCCCGGCGTCACGGCTGAGCCGCAGCTCGTCGACCAGGGGAACGGACTCGGTGCCCGGGGCTTTGTTTGCTGCAGGCTCGTGATTGCGGTACTGCAGCAGACGGTCGCCGGCCGGCCGCCGTCCCTGGACGGGCCCTGGTTGCCAGGACCGAGGGGAGGGGAAGGGAGCAGCGACCAGCCCGGCGTCCTTGAGTGCAGACCGGCCGGCGGCAGGCACCGTTCGAATAGGATCCGCTCTAGCGGGCTCCGGCAGCGGCGCGGCCGGGTGTTAAAGCCCGTCCCGCCGAACAGCCCACAGGGGCCCGCTTAACAACCCACGGCGGCCCCCTGCACGGCCAGACAACGACCCGCTGAACGGCGTAACAGCGGCCCCTGTCCCGACGCGTCCGCCATAACCACGTCGCACGGTGCGGTGACAACCAACAGCTGACGCCAAGGAACGCGATTACAGGACACCGATTTGTCCGCGAAGGCGTCGAGCTGAACAAACATTAGTCACCGATTTGTGCGGCGTGGTACTCATGCGTGCCCAGTTCAGATGAGTGCAAGATATTCTAAGACACTTCAGGCAAGTTCGCAAGGTCGGTGCTGACGTGGCTATAGGGTTTGGCGGGCACTCGTTTGCCTAATGGTTTCGACTGTACTACGCACCGTTATTGAGTGGACGTACTTTTATCGTTATAGTGAGCCTTTCCTTTGGAGTCGAATATGACGCTTGTTTGGGAATCTGATACGGACTTATCAGCAGCTACGGTATGTTGAAGCTGATGATGCACTTGGACCAGAAAAAAAACGTAATGTTGCTTTGTGCCGAATTCAGTCGATGCAGGCGGAAAGGTCGCACGGCAGGCGATCGGTCTCAGCTCGCTGTGGTTGCTGGCGCCGCGTAGTGCCTGAATAGGGCTGCTCCCGATGTTGTGTAATGGAGACATACAAAGACCGCAGGACGCTCTCCATTTAGGAGTCAGCCACAAAACCCTGGAAGCATTCCGCCGCCGAACTGTGCACCGCGCCTCGGCGGTGTGGAGATGTGGCACAAGTCGTCTCTGGACGCCACCGCTGCGCAATGTCCGGCGGCAGCCGGAAACCAGAGCGCCGCCGCCGATAGTGGCTGGTAAGATTCGTCACGACGGCGCTAGCTGGACGGATGCGTCCGCGGCCGACGCGTCTCTCTAGTCAGCCCGTGCAGTCGTGACGCGTCCGGCGGCGCGACATGGGCCTGGTGACGTGCTGTATGCCGCTTGAACGCCTCTCGCCCGTGCTGCTGGGCTACACGTCAGCGCCGGAGTGGGCCCGTCGCAGGTGAGCCGCCGTCGGCGCGGCTCAGCCCGCCTCATTGCTGTCTCCCTCCGCCCTCCGTCCGTCCCGTTCTCCCCCCTGTCTCCCACCCTCCTATGTCCCTCCCTATTCTCTTCCCCTGTCTCCCCCGCCCTCAGTCCCTCCCGTTCCCCCCTGTCTCCCACCCTCCTATGTCCCTTCCGTCCTCCCCCTCCCTGTCTCCCACCCTCCTATGTCCCTCCCACTCTCTCCCCCTGTCTCCCCCCGCCCTCTGTCCCTCCCACTCTCTCCCCCTGTCTCCCACCCTCCTCTCTCTCCCCCCTCTCTCTCTCTCCCTCTCGCAGGATAGACTGAGTATGAGGATCGCCCCTCTGGAACACTGCACCCAGTTGGACAATATTGCTCTACGTGTGGTAATGTTCTGAGGCTTGGTAGCAGGATCAATGGGCCAGTCTTGAACTCCTTTGTGTCCCGTCTTTGTGCCAAGCGCACGTGTCGGTTGTGAGACAGAATTCCTGGAGACACCATGTGTTATCATTACTGGTTCTCGGCAGATAGAGGCATGATCCGATGATTCATTTGGCTGCCCATGCATAATCTGCTCTGCAGTTACCAGGAGCACGGTGGGGTTGTCTTTGTTCAGGACTTGAAACAAACCCCAGGTCGGCGATATCACAAATCCTGTGCTTGGCAGGAAAACCCAGGCATGCTGAGATGATGAGGAGTGATCGGTGGTATAAAGATAAAAGATGTAGGAGGAGGGGGTCGCCTTGATGGGCGGCAAGTAATGGGAAGCTTTCTGGCCATCTTCGTACGAGTGCTCATGATGCCAACTGGGCCAGTTCAAAGCCTATGGATGACACCGCGATGTGCACGCCGTAGCAGATTGGGCCGCACGGTCGGTGCCGGCGTCTCCTGCGTCCCCACAACTGCCAGCGATAGGCCTGCCGTCAGCCCCGCTTCAGGCTGCTCGCTGCGTCGGCCGCGGATCGTTGTAAGGCGCAAACCTGTCTTTATCTTGTCTGACGTCCGCGTGACATTGTTGACCCGAGGGCTTGAGGTCCGACCCCGACTGGCAGATTGGATGGGCCTGCTTTTAGGTGGAAAACAGTTTTGAATCGCCGAATGCCATTTTGGGGTCATTTTCTCGCATTGTTCCTGAAAACCCTTGAAGCGAAACATCGTTATCTCCCAGATCGTGATATAACGTTATACAACGTATACCATATCGTTCAATAAAATATTTGGGCTCCGTAACGTACAGAAACCATGCCAAAGCGATCACGTTCATTGTCAATTGTTGCATTTCATTCCGCAGTCCTTTGTCGAGGAAGACCACGGCGATTCGTGCAGTTCCTGTCGGTATTCGTATCGGCCCATCCTCTCAGGGCCGCTGGAGCCCGGCCATGAACGGCTGGCCGAAGGCGAGCCTAGCGGTCCGGACCACTCCCACTGCGCTGAAGCTCCCGCTCATATCGATTGGCGTGCACAAATCCGTGTCAAAGTCAAGGCGGACCCGACCTGTTGCATTGGTACATACGGCGCAGTGCGCTACCTTCCCCGATATGGCCTGCAAACAATGGCGATTTGTGTCAAGGTCTTCTGACTGGCCGCAGCGGGCCGGCAGGCACCGACCGGGCTGGGGAGGGTGTGGGTCAGACTGGGGACGGCACAGGCCCCACTGACGATCCGGAGAACGGTACGGGGCGTTATAGTCTGACTGAGGTCGATACAGGTCGGCGGGACTGTGGACGGTACGAGCCGGCCTGGGGACATCTCAGGCCGGACGAGGACGCCACAGGCTGGACTGGGCTCGCTGCATGGTGAGACGTGGCTGATTGGTCCGGGGCCAGCGTGAGACTGCTGGACGAGGTCCGACCCTGAGCGGCGGCGTCCGTCCGGCGATCGGGCGGCTCCAGCTCCGGCGGTCGGCGGTCGCAGCTGGCGGCGGCCCGGGGCCCGGCGCGCCCTTGACGCCGCGCCGCCGTATATGGCAGGCCGGAATCTGCGGCCCGGCGGCCGCGTATCGCGCCTGTTCCGCCCCAAGACGCCGCCGTGTGGGATGATCAATCGCGCTCGACCTTCCGCACGCAGCGAACCTACCACTCACCGTCTCGACCGATGAAAGCGAGAGTGGAGGAAGCGGTGTTCGGTCGCCGCTCGTCCGCGCCGCGTGGCCCGAGTCAGCAGCTAGTAGTCTCCTCGTCCTACTCAGAGTCACGCTGACCTGACTCAGCGGCTAGTAGCCTCCCCGACCTATTCAGAGTCACATTGGTCCGAGGGGTCATCGTCGCTGAATCTCTCGTGTCCGCTGCGCAGGGAAGGCTTATGACTCGGCCGATATGTGGGCCATGCCGAGAGCGCCGGACCCAGCGGTCACGGCACGTCGGAAGCGCCGGATACCGAACACCGACGCCATTGGCGAGACCACCTGTGACGGTCGCCCTGCCGGGAGTGCAGCTGGCGGAGCCCGGGGTCCACCTGCGGCAGCCGAACGGTCACTTGTGTCCACACGTGTTGGTCGGCCGGCCGGCCGGCCGAAGGTGTCACGGTCGGCAGCCGTCGGCCCGCCGGCATTGGCACCGCGCCGCGCGCGACGGCGGCGGCCGCCATGCACGTGTTTGTGTACCTGCGCCGCCTGCGGCTGAGGTCGGTGTTTCTGCCCGGCAGCTCGGAGCGCTACGACCGCTTCGGCAGCGGCGAGAGACGCCACCAGCCGCGCTCCGGCCGGCGGCGGCACTCGTCCAGCCCCTCTTCGGCCGGCCGCCGCCACCGACCGAGACTGAACCGGCGCGCCAAAGGCGACAGCTACGACAGCCAGGTGAGTCCCGCCAGCCGGAGTCGCCGGTATCCCGGGTCACGGCGGCTCATCACCGCTGGCTGGTGATCAGCGCTCAGTCTTTGGCGCCGGGTACTGGAGACCGTTCACCGCCCTGTGGGACCGGGTGTTTCAGTGCTTGGTCGCCAGTCGGTGGGGACTGATGGTGGGTACTGTTCCCCGCACGGTGGGACCGGGCACTAAGCGTTGATCACCAGTCAGTGGGGACAGGAAGGGGGTCAGGAGCGGATCCGGTATTCTGCCGAGGAAAGGGGGGGGGGTGAATGGCTAGCGCGGGGTCCCCTCCCGGGCGGGCCCCTCCACCATTTTTCCCCTTCAGATATGAAAAAAACGTTGATATGCTGGGGCCCAGGGGAAGCATTTCATACAATTTTGCGTTTTCACCGTATAAAGTAATCGAACAAAATTCAAGCCCGTCCCTTATTGCGGAAAATTTTGCGTTTTGTTCCCCTAAAAAGTGGCCGAAATACGACAACGGCAGGATTTTAGGCAGCTGCGTCCCTCCCTGTATTTGAAATGTCGGGTCTGTGTCTGGTTCAAGAACCCTCTACCCCGTTCTAGTTTCTGGAGACTTTTTTGCTAAGGTCATGTTCCCTCTTGCACTTACAGGGGCACTTTTGGTGGTCTCAGGCCGTCTGCCGTGTCAGAGCCCCCTAGTGGTGTTAGGTTCCTTTTACAGTTTCGCGTGTCTCTAGGGACGTCTCAGGAGCTCTTCTGGTACTTTGATGAGCACCTCGGGCAGTTTCATGGACCCAGCTGGCAGTTTCGGGGGTACTTCAGACATCTCAGGTTCCCTCCTGTCGTCCCTGGGGAATTTTGGCCGTCTAAGGAGCCCCTCAGGCAGCAACAAGGGCCCTCTACAAATCTCTTCCTGCCGTTAGAGTCGCCTCTGTCATTGCTGTAGGTCCTTTGGCTGGTTCATGAGCTGTCTGGACGTCTCAAAGTTTAGTAGTTTCAGGGGACCCTTTGCTCGTTTCAGGGGCCCATGTTGCTAGAGACTTCTAGTTAGCAGTCTGTAAGGCCCCTCTTTTGCAGTCTCAGTGGACCCCCTGCTGCCCTAGGTTTCTCTCTTGTTGTTTCTGGGGAACATTTTTGCCGTCTCATGGACCCTGTAGTACCTACCAAAGACCTTTTGGCGATTTCAGGACCCCTGTCCGGTGTTGTGGGTCCTCTGAACATGTCCGATGGTCTCCATGGCTGTATTCCTCCGTTGCATGGGATGTATCTGGCAGTCTAAGGACCCCTCTAGCGGTTCAGGTGCCTTTGCTGGTGCTTCAGGAGTCTCACTCATGTCACTCACGCAGTCTCATGAGGACGTTTTTCGTGCCAGGAGCCCGCCTAACACACTCGGGGGCACTCTGGCCATCCAGGGTCCCCATACTGCCTTAGGTCCTCTTATCATCTTTGCCTTTTTGGCCTTTTTGGCGTCTCTATTTGGCGGTCTCAGGGGCTATCTGCCGTGTCCATCTTGTCGTCTCAGGACCCACCTGGCCTTCCCGGGGCCCCCCTGACTGCATCAAGAACTCCTCAGGATATTCAGCCCGTCTGGCTGGCCTAGGTCTCCTCATGCCGTGCTAAGCACCCTCTTAGTTCTTGCCGTCTCAGGGACTTCTCTGGCACTTTTAGCGGTCTCATGAACCCTTTCCGTGTTGGGCCCCTCTTGCGGTCCCGGGGGCCCTTGGAAAGTTTTAGGGGCCCTTCTGTTCATCTTAGGGAACATATTGCCGACTTGAGGTCTCATTAACGCTTCCGGAGGACCTCTGACTGCATCAGGAACCTTTACTTTCACACAGTTCCATGAAACTTTTTTGGGGTCCCAATGCCGTCCTAGGGACTCAGTCCTCATCTTGGCCGTCTCAAGGGTCCTGTGACCCCTCTGGCGGTCTCGGGGGCAATCTTGTTTTCCAACAGGGCCGTGTTGGAGCCCTGTTGTGGTTTCGGCCTCTTTGGGAACTTCAGTTGCCCTTCTATGCGTCTCAGGAATCATCTAACCCTCCCAGGGGCCCCCTGACTGGATCAAGAACCCACCACGTTTTCACAGAGACGCCGTGGTGACAGATACCGCTCATACGGGCCGCTTCGGGGCCGCCGTGGGGCCCGTTTAAGGCGGGGGGGGGGCGGTCCCCATCCCCCTTGGGTCGGCGCCTGGACTTTCACCGTCCGGTGGGGCCGGGCAGTAAGTGCTCATCACCACCCGTTGGGCCGAGTAGGAAGTGCTCATCACCGCCAGCGGCGGCTCTTCATTAGATGCAAGTGAGGAAGTAGCTCACTGAAAATATCGTGAAATGTGGAATTAAAACCTGCGTGTAAAAACATCGTTTAGAAAATTTAATGCATGAATAAGCTGGAATAATGTGCTCATTTTGTTCCGCATTCATCAACATAGCAGGGAACATGCCCACAAAGATGCTTATGCCCCACGCCATGCCGCATCCCCCGTTGACCCTTGCTGCTCCCTTAAGCATACAGCGCAAGGCGGCCGTAGAATTACATATCTGCATTTCATATTAATTCAGAATGTTAGATACAGGAGCGTAGGAATATTCTGAAAAGTGGAGAGGGCGGAAGAGACGTTTTTCCCTTAGGGTTAATGTTAAATTTCCTAAAAGGTGCGGGGCATGGCCCCTGGCCCCATCTGTTCCTACGTCTTTGGTGAGATATACGTTTTGGAGCTGTGCACAAATGATTCAATAATATGATTGTATGTCCTCAATAGCGACGATCATTTACGCGCCCTTGAAACGGGAGAGAACTTTCCACCTGAGGCGCTGGACGTGAGCGTATTGTGATTTTCTTTCTTTGCGCAGACTTGCGTGGATGCCCAGTTTGCTCTAGCTTTCTTCGCAAATGCAGACAAAACACGGACAGTGGCCATGTAACATGTCATTTCTTTTGTATGTGTCGACCTGAACAGGGTCGGATAGCATATGCGGTTTAATAGTGAGACAACGTACATAAGGACAGCTGTATATAAGGCGGTTTGGTGTCACATTTGCGCTGTACCTCGTGTGTTTGTGAGACCACGAGCCGCCGCTGAACACCACCCGGTGGGGCGGAGCAGTAAGAACTGCTCATCACCCGGTGGGGCCGGCCAGTATGTGCTGATCACCAGCCGGTGGGGCCGGCAGTGAGTCAGCTCGTGCGGCCGGTGGCCAGCGTGCCTGGTCTGGCGCCGTTCGCCGACAGAGACGGCCAGTGCGGCGCCCGGCGCGGTCGGCCGCCACCGAGTGACTGACCTCTGACTAGTGGCGCCGGCGTGGGTGACTAACCCTGCCCGCCGGCTGCCGGCCACAGAGCGGCCGTTGGCAGTGCCGACTCGGCCGGCCGCCGAGACCCGCCAGCTGGGAACCTGGCGGCGCGAGGGGGAGGGGTTGGGGGGGGTTCCAGCCGGCTGACGGCGGGAGTCCGCCTGCAGTCGGCCTCTGAAAGAATTGCACGTCTTCTGAGCATTTCCAGTGGGTTCAGTGGCGTGGCCGTGTGAGAAGAGAACCTGGTAACCTGTCTGCTTCCTTCGAGCATGCCAAAATGGTCGGCTGCCCGTTCGCCATTCCAATGCCCTTCGTCCTTGGAGTCCTTTTCTTTTTCCCCTCTTTTCATTTCGTCCCCGTGTTTATTTCTGCACGTGTGCATGTGAGCCCGACTGTGAACTCACACGAGCGTGAATCGTCTGGTTTGGCGGAGTGAGCGGTCAGGCGCGGTAGCCGCCCAGCGCTGTGACACGTCAGACCGGCCCTGGACAGGCCGGGCCGGCCAGCCGGCTGACTCATCGAGTCAGGACCAGGTCCAGTCGCTGAGGTCGGCGCTTAGCACGGACGGCCAGGCGGAGGTCAGACGGGCCGCGCCGCACACGCCGCTGAATATTTCGGCAGTTGGTCACGGTTTTCACGTCCGGGGCATCGCCGGCGACTCTGTGTTTTGGCCGACCCGCGAAGGCGTGCCGCGTTCGGCAAGGGCCGGCGTCGTCGCCATATTTGGCGCAGTCGGCCGTTGGAGTGGGGACGCCGGCCAGGTATGCGCGTCTGGGCGGCGGCCGCACATCCTTCAACCGTTTTTTGTTATCTCCCAACACCTGGCCAATGCACACTGCGTGGCCCCGATTCCCTGGGAAAGCGACTGCTTCCTTTTGTACTGTATCCATCCAACGTGCACCACTCGCTCTGTTGTCGACTGTCTGCACTGGTGCTCGGCTGCCACTGAAGACAGCAGTCGCTGCAACAGCCGCCGCCCGCCCAGATGGACTCCCACGTTGTCCGAGAACTATCGGTCTCAGTTGCCCCGACGTTGCACTGCACACTCTCCCCACATTTCACTTACGCCGAGGGTCATCGCGTCAGCACGGAGCTGCTGGTCTCGTCCAGAAATGGTCTCGTCCAGAAAATCCAGACATCTCGTCCAGGACGTCCTGCACCAGCGCTCCGTTGGCGAACATGTGCGACCTCAGAATCGTCACCAGACGTGTTCGGTGCGCGGCCTCTGCCCGGTCGTCTGCCGGAACTGCCGGACGACGGAGGGCTCGGACTATCAGAGGACTCGGACCGGCGCCGCCGCACGCCCGCCCTGACGGCGGCGCGCCGCACCTGCTGCTGCGCGTCGCTGCCGTCGGGTGCCGCTGGCGGCGCGTCGGCCTCGACGATGCGGCGGCGCTCCTGGCAGCCGGCGCCGGTCTAATTTTACAGGCGGCTCGTGATAGATGGGGGCCGGTGGCAACTGGTGACGAGACCGGGGCCGCCGCCGCCGCCGCCGCCGCCGCCGCCGCCGCCGCCGAGCACAGGGCAGATGGACTCGCCGGCCGTTACAGCGCCGACCCAACAGCGCGCGACCCTAGTGCAGCCGGGCCAGGCGCCTCGCCGGTGTGGCTGAATTGCTAGCACAGTGCTGTTGCGCCAGATTTCTCGCAGTCACGAGCCGGTCGGGTGGTTGTGGCAGTTGACGGGCCAATGAACAACGGGTAAACTGCACACAGCGAGAAGCATCGAGTCTTCCGTGGCTTCAGCTCTGGAGACGTCCTGAGGAGGTGTGATCTTTCTAAAAAAAAAAAAAACGAAACAAAATGAGACGAACAACACGTATGGAAAAAAGCTCGCTCCAAGGTCCGATGAGCACCAAGAAAATGTGGGCTTCAACTGACTTCTGGCAAGAAAATGAGATTTTCCTCAAAATAACGTGACAACAGGTGTTCGGGGCGATGACTCCAAACATGCCATTCAGTGGTATTTTCGTTCATTCCTCAGTTAATAAAACTGAACTCAAGCTTAGGGATTCCCACTATTTTTTTGAAACGGACATGTACTTCTTGGTTTCGAAAATTTTCACGTCACAGGCAGATAGACAATTCCCATAATAATGCGAATCACCTTTATCATTTCCGCTACTTTGCTGTCCACCTAACATGGGCAAGTTTTCATATGGCACGTCTGTCTGTGTGTCAACCAGTTTTTGTAAGCCGTTAATGGTAACGCAAAGTACGCAGTGGGATAATTCGTGAATGGGATAAGCCAGTCGATGGTATGGGCTTGGTTACACTGTTTACGGCGGTGACAGTACCACTATGGTATTGTCATATTGCCATATGGTAGCACGCTGCATGTAAATTGACATGTGGATTAGAGTATTGTCACTGTCTGCGCTTGCAGGTGTGCCAAAGAGTGGGTTTTTGAATAAAATCTTTTGGGTGGGCAATTTTTCATTGAGTTTCACTCGAAGCATTGTGGATGAAGGGAACATTAACGCCATCCTTACGTTACGAATGTTTACCAAAGTCCGTGAAAAGATGTTGTGAAGAAAGCCACAGGTGTCTAACATTTGAAATGCCGGCGGCGTCATGCGCGGTGTTCAGAAAATTACTTAAAAGAATAGAATACCATTTAAGAAGAGGAGGGAACTCCAGAAGGGTGTTTGACTTGTTTACCCGTTTCCAAGGCCCCAGCGCCGTCCCCGCTTTTCTAAACACCCGCAGCTAAGATCTGTTGAAAAAGCCAAGGCTAATCCGTCCCTTGCACATTTTGCGTGGACAAGAATCGGCCATACTTTTCCGAGACAACAGAGCCCGTCGGTGGGCGGCTTTCGTCTGACGAACTGGTGTTGATCCCAGTCCGTCAGACCACGATCGGTCCCGATGGCGAAGTCCGAGTGAAACCACCAGGGCCTGTCATCGGTCGCCACCGCTCAAGGCCTCGTGACGAGCGGCTCTGCCATAAAAGGTGCACTTCGCCGCAATCTAGGTGTGGTGGCCGAAAAGAAAATTCCGCAAAACTGCCACGATTCGGCCCAAACCGCACGGTAGCGGCCCGATTTGGACGGTGGCCGGCGGGTCCGTGACTGGGGGTGCATAGCAGCGGCTCGACGTGGTGCCGCCACTGACGATGACTGGCCGTCGGCCGCCTCCGTGCGCCGCTATCGCCGGCTGACGCCGCTATCCGCTGCGGCATGCAGCCGGGTTGGCGCCGCTGTACCGCGTGCAGCGCCCAAATCCTGTTAGCCTTGGTTTTTCTGGCCTGTCCGGCCGGGCCGTGTATCTGATGCCGCCGTCGCCGCCGTCACCATTGCCGGACGGTCTCCGCACCAGACGGGCTCGCTGCCGGGGCCGGCCTGCAAAGGCGCCGGCTGCTGCCGTGACGGACTGTCACCAGGGGTCTGCTCCCTGCCCGGCCGCCAGCCAGGGGTCCGCTCCCTGCCCGGCCGCCAGCCGGGGGTGCGCTCCCTGCCCGGCCGCCAGCCAGGGTCCGCTCCCTGCCCGGCCGCCAGCCGGGGGTGAGCTCCCTGCCCGGCCGCCAGCCGGGGGTGCGCTCCCTGCCCGGCCGCCGGCCGAGGGTGGTTTGCCGAACAAAGGGCCGGCCAGGGGCGAGACATTCCTGCAATGGCCGCCGGCAGGCGGGAGCACCTGGGCCGCTCGACTGACTGGGGCTGCGGACGCTGCCGGGGCGGCCCGGCCGGGGTCCGGCCCGGGGAGCTGTCTCGGCGACGGCCTGCTAACGGGGCCGCAGATCAGCCGGCCTTGGCTGGCCGGCGGTGAGACGGAGCCGGCGCTGCCAGCCGGACCTGTGCGGAGCATTTCGTGGGCTGACGACACCGCAGCCAGGCCGCAAACCCGCACCTGAACCGGCACAAGTCCGTCTGAGGACTTGCAGCCGGCACACGGCACAAGCAGGGCCCCAACAGAAACACTCTTCTGAAAGCGAACTGATTTCAGCGAACTCCAATATCTCGGAGAGTGCTCTGACCGATATAACTCCCTTTCAGAGACGTGCTGTAGCCAAGAAAACTAAAACTAAAGGGTACCGGCACTTGTAAAAGTACGACATGCATTCTGTATACTCCCGAGTTTCTTCCGCAGGATTCGCGGTACCTCGGGCAAGGCGGGGTTCTTTTGGTGAAAGCTCCAGCGGTTGTAACGTTCCGGAAACACTGCTCACCCGAACCTTGGTATCACGCTCTCTTGTCAGTCTACAGTCTAAAATTCAACACCCGTGTGCAGCGTTTGCGCACTCACAAACGCGCATACCTCTCCAGACGGGCTGAACTGCGTGTTCCGCGTATCCGTTTTCTGCATGCGCAATGAGCTCTGCACCGTTCTGGCGGGGCGGTGACGCAGCTGCGCGGGCCCGGTCTGGCCGAGTGCCCACTGAGCCGGACAAGCGCTGTCGGCCGGGCAGCGCCAGCTGAACTGGACAGGCACGGCCGAACGGCCGGTGGCCCACCTGCGGCCGCTCCGCCCGGACCATTCGGCGGCCGAGCGGCGTCCAGCGGAGCGCGGCAGCCTTCAGCCAGACTGCGGCCCGGAGTCTGGCAGGAGGGCCGCTCGGACGGGCGGGGCCCGGCGCGGCCCGGCGTCACGCAGCCGAGGTCAGCTCGCGACGGGCCCGGACAGAGCCAGCCGCGCCACTGGCCAGCGCTGACGCGGCGGCCCGGCTGCGGTCGCAGTTGGTCGTACTTGCAGGCAGCGCAGGGCGTAATAACGGCAGCCTGTGGACGCGTCGGCCGCTCGGTCGTCGTCTTCGCCGGAGCGCGGTCGTTGTCGGTCACAGTGGCGCGTTCAGGAGACATGCGTGCCTGATAAGGCCGTCTGGTAGGATGTCACCTGGCTAGTTTCTTTCACCTGGCTAGCCTCAAGAGTCCCTTTTCAGCGCCACCTACGTAAGTCAGGCTTTCTTTTTTACTTTTATACCGCTTTTCAGCCACACAGAAGCCTTGCCTATCGAAGTTTTTCGCCGAATATGTCAACAGGGTGATGTGACGCAGGATGATCTCTGATGAACTTAATATTGACCTCATTTGAAAAAAATCTAACCTTTTTTTCTAGTTTCGCCAAAGGATTTACAACGGTGTTTAACTTTTTCTGTTGAACATAGCTTTCGAGATCTGGGGGGGGGGGGGTTCTCGTAAATCTCCCTGGCCCGGCGAAGGTAAATCTAGAGATCGGCCCGGTGAGGGTTAACAGGCCGCGACAGGTGTCAGGCGCGTAGCGTTAGGTTGTATTGCGATCACGCTCCTGACTCCGCCAGTCTCCAGGCAGCTGTCGACCTCTCGTGCGGGATTTTGTTGACGCTCGCCGGACGACTGCACATCCCGAGCCGTGGTGGGACGACAGACAGCCTCAGTGGCTGTGAGATGGGACGATGCATCTGTGACGGGCCGGTGGCCGTTGCCGTCAGCCCCGGAGCTCAGGGAGCGTCCACTGGTCCGCCGCCAGACGCCGGCGCCGCGGCCGCCGCCAGTCACGCACTGACTCATCCGGCGGCGGCGGCGGCCAACGGCGCGGCTCTGGCGCGACACGTGCCGACGCCGCGTGCGTCACCGACGCCGGCCCGCGCCGAGTCTGCCCGGGCCGCCGCGAACTGCACGCACGTGCGTGCAGCGAGAGTCACTGACCCCGCAGAATCCGGCTCTGCTGCACGGACGATATTTGCATGTACACGACACCCAGCGGTGGGGACTATTGTCGCATCGCGAGCGGGGACAGGCACGTAGCCTGGATTTTTTCTCGGCCGCGGCCGATAATTATTTTTCCCGGGGATGTCAAATTTTGTCATACACCAGTGGCATATGACAAAATTTGACTTAAAGGAAAAGGCAGCAATCTTATGTAAGTAACCTTATACGTAGCGCACAGGAAAACATATGTTCCCTTTTGTAGCATATATATGATAGCTATTTCGTATTTATGCGAAATCGCTAAATATCCAGTGTAGACCACTTGGCTCGGGGAGGGGAGCCATTGCCCTCATTCCCCCCCCCCTCCCCCATTAGCTACGTCCTGCGCGAGGGACATAATGGGAACATCTAACGGGATGTTTTATGAAGATGTATTCTTTGGTCGCGGTTTGCGAGGGGACGAGAGTCGGTGAGTCCCAGACTTCGCTTAACCCAGACAAACACAAACTAATGATGTATTTAAGCAACACCGCAGAAAGCCCAGCATCTGGTTTTTTCAGACGAAACCGAACGCATGCGCATTTGTCTACTTCCTCAGGAGGCAAAGCCACTGACTGGTCAATACTTACGACAAGTGTACGAATTCCGCACGGGAGAAATTACGAAATCACCACTGACCCAGTTTACAAATATTAGCGGACCTTGTGGACGTCAAGGTGCCGCATAATCGAACTTCCCGAGTGCGTGTCGCCGAGGCGGGCGCAAACGTCCGCCGACTGTCGGCCGCCGTCTGATCTGTCCTAGTAAAAGGGAAGAGGTCGCCAGCTCATCACTGACGGCGTGGCGTTGCAGCGCACTGGAGAACGATAAAAAGTTGTCCGGCGTGCGTACACCTCTCTGCGTCGATGCATGTATGCTTGTAGAGCGCCGGTTGAACAAGTGACGTAGTCGCACCGAGGCGCCGCCGCTACAGCCGCACGAGCAGCCGGCAGGGTGTGAAGTGCCGTCTGTCGCCAGCGGCCCGGGCCGGAGACGCCCGACCTTCCGCCGGCCCGAGCGCGGCCGTTACGCCATTGCCTGGTTCCCGGAAAGGCGCCAGAAGTGCCGAGCTGCGAGGCAAGGTCGGGCGCCAGCCTTGTTCGCGTTGCAGCCTGCTGGCGGTCCGCTGCGGCCAGGCCGCGCCGCCGGCGCCAGGGCTGACCCGTCCGAGACGGCCGGCGCCGCCTGCCGGGCACGCGCAGCGAGGGGCCCGGCCGGCACGCGGCCGCCCCCGGAGCGCGGTAAATTTAGCCGGCCGGGCAGGAGTTTCGGGCCGGGCCGGGCGGCGCCACTCGTCCCAGCTGAGACCAGCCGCGGTCAGCGCACCGCCGGCCGGTCGACCCCGCCCGGTCAGCCGCGCCGTGATGTCCGGCCGCTCCGGTCGCGGCGTCGGCCGGGCTGGAGAGCGCCAGCGAGTCGGCACTGGCCGTCGACGCTGACGACCCCGGCGCGCGGCTGGCCCGCGTCGCCTTCCAACTGGGGCGCTCGCCGCTGGCACCGGTCAGAGCGGGCCAAGAGCGGCCCGGCCGGCGGTCGGCCGGGCGACCGCCAGTGCTGCGCCGATGTCGGCAGGCGCCCGGCTGCCGGCTCGACGGTGTGCTGTGCTCGGCGTTGCCGCCACACGCGGGCGCGACCGGCCGCGCTGCCAGCTCGGCCGCCGCCGGCGCTGACCAGCGCTATTTCGATCGCTCTCGGCGTGCCAGCGCCGCCGGCGCCGCCGCGTATTGTTCGCCGCGCGCCGCTGTGTTGATCTTGGTGGCGGTCGCGTCTCGGCCCGGCCGACGGCGGCATGTCGAGCCGCTCCAGACGTGCGTACGGGCGCTCTCGCACCACCGCCCTGGGCGGCGCGATGGAGGCGAGCAAGCCGCGCAGCGGCGCCGACCGTGCGGACGCCGGCGGCGAGTCCGGCGCCGGCGGCGTGCTCAAGAGCGGTCTGAACCTGTTGCACCAGCTGACGTCGCGAGTGCGGGCGATCTCCACGGCGGACGGCGAGGAGAAGCCGGCAGCGCCGGCGGCGGCCGCCAGGCAGCGGCCCGAGTTCCGTTCCGATGTCGCCTACCACCCGCTCGTGTACAAGTACGCCAAGCTGGACCGCCTCGGCCTGGAGGCGACCGGCAGCAAGCTGGCGCACTGGGAGGAGAAGTACAAGCGAAAGCCGGCCGAGGAGCAGGCCCACGAGGACGGCGGCCGGCCGGGCCACGCGCCGCCGCGCTCCGGCCGCAACAACGACAGGTACGGCTCGCCGGCGGCCGGCTCCAGGACCGGCCAGGACGCTCTGCGCGCGCCTCAGCGCTCCTCCGTCTACCTGTATGACCCGCACGACCGGCCGTCTTCGCGCCAAATGCACCGCGAAGACGAGCGGCGAGCACAGCACCAGGATGATCGGCCGTCCTCTCGGCTGGCGCATCGCGAGGACCTCGCGCGCGCCGAGGAGCGGCCGGCGTCTCGGCAGGAGGCGGAGCGGCCCGGCTCGCGCCAGGCAAACCACTGTGATAGAGCTCAGAGAGACTCCGGTCCGACGCCGCGGTGGTACGAGAGCGCCGTGCTCGACTCGCACCAGACCGGCCACCTGGGCTCGTTCTCTGACCCGCGCCTGGGTCACAGCTACCTGACTCGCGCCGGCTGCGACAGTGGGCGGCGCTACGGCGGCTGGTACGGTGCGGCGGCCAGCAACGGCCATCTGGGACCGGCGGAAACGCGCACCAGCGGCGGCGGGTATCACCTCAGAGACGACAGCGCGACGGCAGGAGCCGGCCCGGCCGGGCGCGCCGCCGCCCTGGACGTGCCCGACCACCAGCGCCCGCCGGCCAGCGATCACTGTTCGCGGCTGGGTCCCCGCGCCAGCGACTACAGGGGCTCCGACACCAGCCTTGGCTTCGTTCCGGCCGCTGAAGGCAAGCCGCCGCCACCGCCGAAGGTAGGACTCGGCCGCTCATCCAGCTGGAAGCTGAGCGCCAAGGAGCTGGAGAAGGAGCCGCATCGCAGGTTCCGGAGCCGCTTCCTGACGCAGACGGTGCCGGAGGGCCTGGACGACCGGGCGCCGGCGGCGGCGGACGAGAAGCCGAGTCCGGTGCCGTCCAGTCCGCGGCTCAGGAGGCGGCTGGCGGCACTCAGTCCCGGCCTGTCGCGGCCGGCGGAGGCCAGCGCCGCCCAGAAGTCCTCAGGATTATCCGGCAAAAACTCCAAAACGACCGGCGTCGGCGAGAAGATGACCCTGAAGAGCCGCCTCTTCAGTCCGTTCGCATCGAAGAAAAAACAGGAGGAAGCAGATGCTGATAAGGGTGTGGATGGTGCCAAGAACGTGCAAGACAATACGGATGACAAAATGTCGAAGGCGAGTGCAGAAGAGGGGGCCGAATATGCCGCCGTCGAATTCCCGACAGTAATCGGAAATGCACACTCTAGTAAACTGGAAACAGAAGGGGTAATTGCATTAGACGATGACGATGACGATGACGATGAGGAGATTCCCATCCTCATTCCTAGCGACGAGAAGATGGAAACTGTGTGTGAAAGCAGAGTGGAAAACATCAAACGCTCCGAGTCCCACGAGACCGCAGCCGACAAAATCCTGAATCAGCTGAAGATAGAAGAAGAAATTGATCTTAAAAACCTTGAGGATAAACTGGACGAAGGGAACAAAGTGAGCAAGACCGAAGCGGACGAATTAAAGAAAGCGGAGGAAGAAAAGCGCCTCCAGGAGAAAGAGGAGCGCAAGAGAAAGGTGTTCCGCACACGTCCGCTGTTGTTCAGCCCTGCGGAGGATGACAGTGACCTGCTGGCGGCGGGTGGCCTGCACCCCAGCTGCAGCGACAGCCTGCTGGCCCGGGACTCGGGAGTGCCGAAGCCCGACGGCGCGCTCGAAACCAACAACAACGAGCTAGGCTCGCGCCGGGCCGCCTTCAACACCCGGCACCCGGTGCTGGCGCTGCAGAAGTCGGCGTCGGCCATCATCAAGCCGGCGCCGACCGACTGCGCCTCCGCCGTCCGAACACGGCTCAACGACTACGAACCCGTGTTCGGCATCTACTCGCGGCTGGACGGCGCGCGCACGCCGCGCTACTCGGCCACGTCGACCAGTCGGGGCGACCTGGGCGGCGCCACCTCCAGCTCCAAACTGGACGACATCTACTTCGGTTCGGCGTCGGCGCGCCGCTACAAACGCATCCGCGAAGAGGCCAAGACGCGCTCGATAAACCCGAGTCGCAAGGGCGAAGCCAAGCCGGAGCCGAAGGTAGACGAGGTGCCGTCGGCCTGTTGTGGTCCCGTCCTGAGTGCGCGTAGAGCCCGTTTGCTCAGGGCTAACAGTCCGTTCGGTCGCCATGTGAGTAGTCTTTGGGATCCGCCCGGGGACGCTTATGAGCTGGCGCCGCGGCGCACGGCTCGTGTGGAGTTCCGAGCACGCCACTAACCCGCTGACGGCAGCGCCGACCACGCGCCAGCGGCTGCCTGACCGGGCGACGAGCCGCGCCAGCCGGCGGCGCCTCCGCGGCAGGCCGGCGCGCGGCACGCCGCGCTCGTCGACGCCGGTGAGTGCCGGCGGCTCGGGCCGCGTGGCGCGCCGACGGACGGAATGCCGCGGCCGTCTGTGCGGCTGCGTCCGGCGCGCCCGGTCTGCCGCCGCCGGCGAGCTCTGCAGCCGCCGGAGGGAGGCTAACACGGCCTGGTGTCTCACTCACTGCCGGCTCTCGCAGAGAAAATCGTAGCCGCGACCCCACGCAGAGGCCAATCTGAGCCGACGACGCTGACGCTCTAGACCAGTCCGACCTGATCTGACGACGCTGGCGCGCTAGGCCGTCTGGTCGCTTTCGCCGAGGCGCGCCTTTGTCATTTGACATGATTTGGTGAAGAATCCGCGAATCAGAACGTAAAGCTGTCTCTTGGATAATCGTGTTGAGTAAGCTATTCAGGTCTGCATGTACACACAGCATTCAGGGGGCTTTGATCGCATCCTGCGGCCCTTTGAAACAGAGGAGGCTCTGCGCAATTTTCGGAATTGTCCCTCCTCAAAATCAGCATTTCTGTAAAAGTTTCACCAGTTTTGGATATGCCTTAGAAATATCCATTAGCGTACCAGAGTGGCTCATGAGAGTCAATTGTACTCCCCTTGTGATAAAAAATTTACAAAAATCGGGTACATGACAAATGTTTCGTTTAAGTCAAAAATGCTTTGAAATTATGAGGGAACGTACTATTTTTTTTTTTCAAAGTCTCCATGTGGACTTTCTCGTAGGGGCAGTTTACCCCTGGTGGCAACACAATGGCAAGACCAATATCAATTTTTTTTCATTTTAGCCCTGATCCCCTCCCCTCTTGCAAAAGTCTTGACTTCGCTACTGGAAATGTCGCCAAAACTTAGTCGCGAAACCTATTTACTGCCGACCGTTGTTCACTGTCGAAACCCTATGCCTGGGTCGTAAATGACTGAAGTGCAAACCCCATTGGAACTCATTCTGGTTTTTAGCAATATCAAACCATTTTTTATTGTTTCCAGACGGCAATAGTTATACATAAACAAACAGCAAACAGCGTTAATAATTAAAATGGAAATGCGAAGTAATGAAGCACATAGAAGTTATGTGAACCAGACGAAAAGTAAAAAGCCTCGCACATTTTTCTGGTGGCAGACTTAAGTTATTGGTATTTTAATGTTTCAGTATGTTTGGTGTGGACGACCGATACCATGTCGGGTTGCACCAGGATTAGATGTTTCCGAATTTATATCTCTGTGACTTGTGACCCCTAAAGACAGAATCGAGAGTTCTCCCCATGAAAGGAGTGTGAACCGGCGGAGACACTGTCGAGAATAGGGGAGACCCATTATTTTCAGCCCCTTTTTTATTCCATTACCTTGTCTATCTTTATCCCATTTCCAAACGCATAGGGGTCCTCTGGCATCGTGGCACCCCTCGCCTGATGGAGCCGCACCCGGCGGCCCGATAATGATTGACTGGCTTTTGGTCTGATGCATGTTTGTCTGCTGCATGCTGTTGATAGTCTTTTGTATCAACAATCCAAATGCTTTTTTAATTTCGCTCCCCCGTGTCGATGTATTTTACAAACGATCGTCATCAGTCATCCGCGTTCCGGACGCCTCGTGTGTAACTGTGCTTCCGATTTTTCGGGTTCTGTTGAGGCCGCCAAGTGTGACAGGTGCTGTTCGTACTCTAGTGATTTAGGACGGCCTGGCGGTGGTCGTTATCGGCTGACCTCTGGAGCACACAGAAGCGTGCCCTCCCCCCGTCCTCTGGCTGCACCCGTGACCACTCTCCGGTGCCCACAGACCTCGCACGAGCCCTCGGTGGAGGACGACGAGGATGGACACCTGATCTACCGGAGCGGAGACGTTCTGCAGAGCAGATGTGAGTACTTCTGCCTCCTGCTCTCCTCGCGACTCGCTCGCTTTTTGCGATGGGTCTTGGAGACACCCGCCTTGGTGAAGAGTGCTCAAAAGACAGCATAGGATGCTAGACTTTTAATTTGCTCTTCAGACATCAGCTCTCTTACATTCACAGCTTGTTATAGGAAATGCATATGCCTGTTCTTTCGCATCGCATCGCATAAAAATTGCTCTACATGTTGAAATTATGCGTCACGTTGGATGTCACTCCAAAGTGCATTTGCGTTCCTTATGCGTCCTGCGGCTATCAAACTCATGCAAAGCGGCGGCCAGCCAACGGGCAGCAGCGGAGGGCCAGCGGCCGGCCAGGAGCGGGCGGCCAGTAATGGACGGTCTGTAGCGAACGGCCGGCAGCGGACATCAGGCGATTGCCAGCAGCGTGAGGCCAGCGGATGGTCAGCGGCGGACGGCCAGCAGCGGACGGCCTGCAGCGGATGGCCAGCTGCCGACGGTCAACGGACAGCCAGCAGTGGACAGTCAGCCGTGGACAGTCAACAGCGGACAGTCAGCCGTGGACAGTCAGTAGCGGACAGCCAGCAGTGGACGGCCAGTAGCGGACAGCCAGCAGCGGACAGCCAGCAGTGGACAGCCAGCAGCGGACAGCCTGCAGCGCGCGGATCCTGGCCACTCCTCTGCGCGCGTCGTCTCTCCAGCGGTTGCGTGACTCTGGCAGCCGTCTCACTCCGTGCCCAGCCGGCAGCTGTTTGTGACTGGGTAACGGTCCCGGACTCGTTAGGCCGCCGGCTCGATTATCCGCGGGCCTGGCCGATACCGAGCACCAGATAGCCATCGCCCGGCGAGCTGCCCGGCGCTGGCCGCCTCATGAATACCTGCTCGGTGCCGTGTGTACCACCTGCTAACGGTCATGGGAACAGGCCGCGGGTGCGCCCCGCAGTACAGGCCGTCCGGCGCGGCAGACCCGACTCTGGTCTCGTTGTGGCCGCCGTGCGCTCCACAGATTCATATCAGAGATAGCTCACGAGAAGAGACCAGCACCGTCTCGCCACCTCCGTCACGACCCCTGAACTACATACGGCGCCGCTGAGTGGCTGCCTCAGCCGGTGCGAACCCGGAGGCTGGCTTCAGGCTGGACCGTCCCGATAGTGAGACTCGGCCGGCTCCCGCTCCCAGCCGACCGATGTGAGGTCGGCGGTTCGAGTTTCTCATCAAACGGCGAGTCATCTTACAGGCACCGGCGCGTGCTCACCTTCAGCGACTCGTCCACCTTAAGCATGTGGCAGACCGGCACGGGGAAAGCCATGCACTTAAACCGTGAATTCTAAGCGTGCAGTTCAACCATGAAGTTTCGAAGCCACCAGCGCTTGAACTGTAGTGAGGATGACCTTTATCAACTCCATCCTGGACGATTAGCGTCGACCTCTGGGAACATCAGCCCAATCTAACCGCCCTGACCAAACAACTGAGGACGTCAGCCGGACCTGACCATTAAGGGCCCCCCCTGACCGGAACACTGGTAACACATCAGTTTACCGGACCACTGGTGACGTCAGCCGGACCTGACCACCGAGAATGTCACCCAGGCTTGATCGCGAGGGGCGCCACCCTGACCTGACCACTGGAGAAGTCACCTTGACCGGATTACTGAGGACGTCGCCCTGACCTGACCACCGACAACGCCACCCTGACCTGACCACTAAGGACTTTACCATGACCGGGCTGCTACCACTAGTGACGCCAGCTGGACCTGACCACCGAGGCCACGCTGACCTGACCTTTGGCGAGGTCGCCTCGGCTGGACGGGCACGTTAGCCTGACCGGGAAGATGTGCGATCAGCAGGCCGCAGTCCAGTCCCGGCCGGGAATGTGGCCAGGATCAGATGGACGGTTGGCATCCCCTGGGGAGGGCAGCGTCGCCGGCCGCGCTGGTGCCTTCCGAGCTGACTTAGATCATGACTTGACGTGGTCATGGTCCGGGTCGCATGGGCCGGATTAGCAGCGCGTGCAACAAAGTCACCCTCAGACGAGAGGGCATGTCTGACCTGCGGTGGTCCGTCACGCCACAGTGTGACCGACACAACTCTCCTGCCTTCGCAGATCGCGTCATGTCCACACTGGGCGAGGGCACATTCGGCAAAGTCGTCAAAGTCAAGGACCTTGACAGGTAAGGACAAGGCGTCCGCCCCTGACAGTAACACTGTGACTCGCCATCTTTCATCGGGCGGGCGCGTTGCGTGACGCTGCCCAGTCCCAGGTGCTCTCGTTGTTTGCCGTTCGCTCACTTCACGTCAGAGTCTCATTAGCCAGCACGGGACGCGACGCCATCATCAAACCATCGCGACGACAAACCATCACGGTGTCGGCTGGTGCCCCTCCGACGCCGGACCGGCTATTCGTGCGCCACGTATCACTACACGTACATGTACGTACGTGTGCCGTGTACGTACCACAACGGTACATCCGCTGCAGGCGGCGCGGCCGCGGGACACATCCCGGCGGCAGGCCGCGACCGGTCCGGTCCGGTCCCAGTCAGCCGGTCCGGTCCGGTCCGGTCCCAGTCAGCCGGTCCAGCTCGGTCCGGTCCCGGTCAGCCGGTCCCGGTCCTGTCCCAGTCAGCCGGTCCAGCCCGGTCCCGGTCAGCCGCCTCAGCTCGGTACTATTCAGTCGACCTGACGGCAGGGCGTGTCTTTATATCAGTAACTTCAGTTGGCTTACCATCAGCCTGACCCACTGGGCAACCGTTTTTCTCAAAGTGAGGAGAGGGGGGAGGGTCGTATGGTCGGCTTTCAATGTGTCCACACTGTTCTGACTTTCCTCGCATTTAAGACCAAAATCTCTGGCGGTGCTGAGAGTATGTGGATACACACCAGCGTGCCGCATGTAACCATTCTCTTTGCATGCACGCCGATCAACGGCTTTTACGTTAACATCGACGGTCTGTTTCAGAGACGAGATGATCGCGCTGAAAATCATCAAGAATGTGGAAAAGTACCGGGAAGCAGCCAAGCTAGAGATAAACGTCCTTGAAAAGCTGAACGAAAAGGACCCGCATGGAAAGAAGTGAGTGCGTTTGGAGTCGCTGGTGCACATTACACCGCGGGCCGGTCCAAAACTGTTCAGGTCGGCAGGCGTGCGCTGCGCAGCCCCGGCGAGACGCCCGACTCGGCAGCCGGCTGCCAGGCAGTTGCGCGCTCGGCTGTTCAGCCGGCTGGGTCGTGGTCTCCGGCCCGATGTCCGCGGCCGCCGGCCGGCAACAAAGGCCGGCGCCGGCCCTTTGTGCCGCGGCGCGACGCCAAAACAGAACGCGGCGGCGACAATCGGTCGATCTCGGCGCCGCAGCGGCTCGAACGCGGGCATCCATTCAGTGCCCTTGAGGAGCGAGACGAACGGGAAGCCGGCGCGAGAAGCCAGCCTTGGGGTGACTCCTCACAAAAAAGCCGTGTAATCGAATCATAAAAGCGTTTCGCGGAAGTAGTCGGCGGCCGTTACGCTGACGGGACACTTGCGGCCAGCGGCGCACGAGGCGGCCGTGCGGCCGGCGCTGACCGCTGCTCTCGGTTCAGGGTCGCGCTGTCCGGAGAGACGCGCGCGGGCAGCGCGGTCGCCGGCTGTCGAGGTGTCGACCCCGGTTCGGCCGGCACTATTCCGTGTATGTCCGTCGCCGAGTTGGCTCCGCCTCACGTCCTCCTGTTTCCGGCCATTACAGTTTGTGTGTCCAGATGCTCGACTGGTTTGACTACCATGGCCACATCTGCATCGCCTTCGAAATGCTCGGGCTGAGCGTGTTCGACTTCCTGGTGAGTGCCCTTCGACTGATGCGAACTGTCCTGTAGTTGCAACGGACAGCTATCAGTTGACGAGGCCGGAGAGCAGTGTACCGAACTCTCCGTCATGTTGCCGGGGATCTGGTGTGGCGACGAACGCACATCAGTGCCAAACGCTACCGTGCGTACTTTGTACTGTGCTTTGTACTTAGCTTATTTCTTACTTTATACTTGTACGTACTAACCATACTTTGTACTTTGCTTGTAATCGGGCAGTGCACAGTTAAAGACACCTTGTCCATGTAGCGAGGTTCTTGGCTCCGCCTACCAAATCCCCAGTGGAATGAGTGGATCTGACGAAGTCATCTGAAGTCGCGCCGAAATATTTGGGCTTTTGAGAGGACCATACCCGTCTTTTTAGTTTTCAGCGACCATTTGACACCTTTCTCGCGTTGTCGAGAGCGACTTCACCATCCTCTCGAAACTCCGTGCTAATTTTTGCCTCGTGCACGTCTTCGCAGAAGGAGAACAACTACCAGCCATATCCGTTAGAGCAGGTGCGTCACATAGGCCACCAGCTCTGCAGCTCGGTCAGCTTCATGCACAGCACCAAGCTGACCCACACCGATCTCAAGCCAGAGAACATCCTGTTCGTTAGCTCCGACTACGACATAGAATACAGCACCAAAAAGGTGAGCCGCCCGCTCACCGAGGCCCGTTCTGGTGACGCCTGCGCAGCACCGACGCTGCACCACCCGAAACGTTCTGTCGGCGACCACACAAACCTGCTCTCCAGAGCGTGACAGCAGCGCAATCCCGTCCATCTGACGCCTCTGGCTTCCGTCGCTGCTGATAAAACACTACCTTAGCTGAACACGCACGGACACCCGAGCCGTGGTGTTCAGCTGTAATGAATGCGGAACGCAACAGAACATTTGCGACTGACGTTTTCTTACCAAGGTTAGCCCTTTTTGCCGAATTTCAGCGGACATCTATAATTTTAGTGCTACGCGACGCCACCGCTTCTTCAAAAGGCACGATCGTCATCGAGTTTGGCGGTCTCGCTCCTTTCACGTTATCGGTTGATGTAACCGATCCGTCGAGAGTCGCCGCAACCAGTTGGGCGGACTCGTGGGAACCAGCGAAGGTGTTTCCAAAGTAGGCCGAAACTTTTGCTAGTCTCGAGCGATGGGAGTCGAGAGCCAATTCCTGTTTAGCCGGGCTCAGCAGGAAATGCCCTTGGACTGGTGGAGAAGCCTCCTCTCTACGAGTCCAGCGACGGTGATCCCACCTGAGACGGCGCAAGGGATGTGTGGACGGCACCGGGACTGGTGCAGACTAGCGGACTGGTGCGGAGGGTGTGCACTGTGCAGGCGGCGCCAGAACTGGTGCAGGTGGGCGTGCGGACGACGCCAGGTGATGGCCACCGGCCGCGGTTGGGGCGCCGTGATTATGAGCTTCTCGCGGCGGGAGGAGATAATTAGCCAGAGCGGGCCGGCCGGTGCCGGCGGGGTCGGGGCCGCTTGCCGGGCCGGAGCCGAGTGGCAGCCACTGCCGGCAGGGCCGAGTCACAGCGGCACCGACACCCCTCCGGTCGGTGCCGGACCGGCCAACCTGCTCTGTACCGAACTGCATCTGCCTGACAAGCCCGAACGGCCGGCCCCACTCCTACCGGCAGAGCTGCTGACAGTCGGCCTCTGCCAGACGCACCGGTGCTTGCTGCTGACGTATCGCGACGTCGTTCCAGAAACGCGACCTGCGGGTGGTGAAGGACTCGGAGATCCGTCTGATTGACTTCGGCAGTGCGACATTCGACCACGAGCACCACAGCACGGTGGTCTCAACCCGGCACTACCGGGCGCCCGAGGTCCTTCTCGGTAAGCTCACTCGGACGGGCTGATCAGTGACCGAATTTACTAGGGGGTGGTGCCGGCTCAGGACATGTAACGCCGCGGCCCCTGTGCGGCGGCCGGAGGCGTGGATAACTGAAGAATGCGTAACCTTGCCTTCCTTGAGGTATGACAAGTCAGTACATGGCACTGAAGGACATACGTAAATGTGTGCTGCACGAAATATTTTTGCATTGGCGTTGCAACAATTAAATGTCTTTTTAACACTGAGATTTTACGTCAGACGGGAAGCTTTCTGGAGCATCCTAAAAAGGAAATAAGAGATTCTGCACGGCATTCGTCATATGCGTAACTAATTTTTTGTCCATGCCACTGCACAGAGAATTCCGCGCGTGGAAGGTTTCATTATCCTTCATTGGCTAACGAAATTGCGCTTGCACAACCTCACCTCAGGGCCCATTGCTCATTGCCGGGAATTTCACGGCACCTCATTGTTAGCTAATTCAGGCGCAAGTGAAATTCTGTCAAGAAACTTTCGAGCTGTTCCGGAGGCATCGCTCATGGCCAGATGTTACCTAGACGGTAGAGTTTCAGGTGGCTGTTATCTAGTTGAAGTTCAGTTTATCACATAACAACTGGTATGGAGAGAGAGAGAGAGAGAGAGAGAGAGAGAGCAACCCCGGCCGGGTTTCGCTCGTCCCGTCAGTACTCGACATGGAGTCGGGCATCGCTGAACTGCTCTCAATTGGCGCTTGTCTCCGCCCGGCTCACAGCTGCCATCTGTTGGCCTGTGCATGTGCTCGCTCTCTTGCAGCCCGTTCAAAGTTGGCCTGATTTCGACTGAACGTATGGGCCCCTTTCGTCGGCAGGCAGTCACGGACGGGGTCGGACGGGGTCGGTCTCTCGCCGCCCGGGTCTCTTAGATCGGCTCCGTGTAAGGACCCGTCGCGCACTGGCATTTATCAGTTAAATAACACAGAGAGATTGATCGTGAGTTGAATGAGGAGAATAGACCGTCCTTTATTTCTCGTTTCATTTTTTTCGTGGTAAGGTAGGACTGCCTGCGGTCTGCAGCTATTCTCATCCGCCCTCGAAAACGTCCAGAAAAACGACCATGACGTTGCCAGGGTGTATAAGACCATGGGCTTAGTAGGACTGCTGCCCTACCAGCTTTGAGAAAAAAATGCATTGTTCCAATGAGAAGAAATAATCTGAGAATGGCTCTTGCCCTACCAACTTGAGAAATGCTCCTACGCATACGGCCGTCACTCAGGACAATGGTTGTCCTCACGGGCTTGCTTCATGTGAATGCTGTTTCGGTAGTGATACATCCATGAGCTTAGCTGCCGGATAGGACACCACCGCGTCAAAAATAACAAGAAAGTCCCTGTTGACTCCTGCTCCTCTGATGGCGAAATGACCTTGACCTGTTCGGGACCGGGCGGGCCACGCGGTCCGCCAAAGTCGGCCGGCCGGGAGAGATCACGTGACCTGCACCGGCGGCTGAGGCCAGTAAGAGGCGAGATCTGCCGAGACTGGATACGGCCGGGGTGACTCCGAACAGTCGCACTCGCCGTCGCTCCCCCCTCCAGAGCCCTACGTCGCTCCACTGGGATCATGCGCTGTCAAAGCGACGGATAAAGACGCTAGCTGTGGAAGAGATGACGCTTAATGTCTAAAGCGAAGATCCTGGATGAACTCCGAGGAGAAGTTTAGCTATATCTGGCGTCTGTCCGACCAAAATGGTCAGCGTCGCGATATCAGCCATGAGTTTTGTTTATCGTGACTTTTGACACGTCTCGCCTCCCCTCGAAGCTTCTCGCGGTGTGCCTCTGCCTCGCCGTGAGACATTTCACTCGCAGCCCGCTGCGGTGTTTGAATTGTCAGCAGTGCGGCCACGTGTTCCGGATCTCTCGCTGTTATCAACGGGGAGAGCGTTCACACGAGGACTGTCCATGTCCAAAACTGCGCTGTCTGGCTGAAAGAGAGAGAAAAACATATCGATCTCTGGCTACAGATTGTACTTGATGGCAGGGGCGCAGCCAGGGTTTTCCCAAGAGGGAGTCCGGAGCTCAGTGTGCACTGAAATCATATGAAAACCGCCTGCTGGGAAGACCAAGTGCAATGGTTTTCGCAAAAATAAGGACCTAAAGGGAGGGACCGGGCCCCCCTGGGCCCCATTTGGCTGTACCGGTGCTTGATGGTGATCATTGGGAGGTTTGTAACCATGTGTTTACATGTGAGGAGCATGTAAATTGACTAGAAAAGCTGCAAAGACGTACGCATGAATAACATACGATTAACTGAGCAGTAGTTACGTACATGACATGGAGAAACTGCATGGGATGAAATGCCCTGACAACCAACAAACAAGACTATTCCAAGGGAGCTCGGCGCGATTCAGTCTTCATACGCTTGGCTAACAGGGACAGCGTGCGTGTCAGTTCACCGCGATGGACATACGGTGGCCCATGCACCGTAATTATTGGACCTGGCCAGAGAGCAATCCGGCCTTCCTGCGTCACTCCGTGATGAAGTTAGCGGCAGACCGGTGAGCACAGCGGCCGTCTCCGGGAACATAGTCCGGCCGCGCTGACCTGGGCCGTCTCCGGGGACATAGTCCGGCCGCTCTGAACCGGTCCGTCTCCGGGGTCCTGGTCGGGCCGCGCTGACCTGGACCTTCTCCGGGGTCCCGGTCGGACTCCGCTGACCTGGGCCGTCTCCGGGGTCCTGGTCGGACTCCGCTGACCTGGGCCGTCTCCGGGGTCCTGGTCGGGCCGCGCTGACCTGGGCAGTCTCCGGGTTCCTGGTTGGGTCGCGCTGACCTGGGCCGTCTCCGGGGTCCTGGTCTGGTCGCGCTGACCTAGGCCGTCTCCGGGGTCCTGGGCCGACCGCGCTGACTTGGACCGTCTCCGGGGTTCTGGTCTGGCCGCGCTGACCTGAGCCGTCTCCGGGGTTCTGGTCGGACCGCGCTGACTTGGAACGTCTCCGGGGTCCTGGTCGGACTCCGCTGACCTGGGCCGTCTCCGGGGTCCTGGTCGGACTCCGCTGACCTGGGCCGTCTCCGGGGTCCTGGTCGGGCCGCGCTGACCTGGGCAGTCTCCGGGTTCCTGGTCGGGTCGCGCTGACCTGGGCCGTCTCCGGGGTCCTGGTCTGGTCGCGCTGACCTAGGCCGTCTCCGGGGTCCTGGGCCGACCGCGCTGACTTGGACCGTCTCCGGGGTTCTGGTCTGGCGGCGCTGACCTGAGCCGTCTCCGGGGTTCTGGTCGGACCGCGCTGACTTGGAACGTCTCCGGGGTCCTGGTCGGACTCCGCTGACCTGGTCCGTCTCCGGGGTCCTGGTCGGACTCCGCTGACCTGGGCCGTTTCCGGGGTCCTGGTCGGACCGCGCTGACCTGGTTTGTCTTCGGCGGGGCCACGGTTGCCGACTCGGCGCCCAGGCCACACCCTGTACCGAGGCGGCCGGCCAGGGGACGACCGGCTAGAGCGCCGCCCGCCGCCGCGAACGGGGCAGCCCCACGGCAACGATGCCGAGATGGGGCTGACCTGCAAGGGCGGCAGCCACGTGCATGCCGCTACATACCGCTGCAAGTGGCGACATTGTCAACGGGCCGGTGCTGTCGGCCACTCAAGAAGTGGCCCAGCATGTAAGCGGCGGGTGGCGGCCGCGTCAGCTGGGGTGGTGATGGGTGTCGGCCGTCAGCTGGGGTAGTGGCGGGTGCCGGCCGTGTCAGCTGGGGTGGTGGCAGGTGTCGGCTTCATACGCTGGGATGGTGACAGGTGTCGGCCTGTCAGATAGGGTGGTGGCGGTTGTCGGCCGTGTCAGCTGGGGTGGTGGCGGTTGCCGGCCGTGTCAGGCGGAGTGGTGACAGGTGTCGGCCGTGTCAGCTGGGGTGGTGGCGGGTGTTGGCCGTGTCATCCGGGGTGGCGCTCGTGGCCGGAAGCTAGGAACCAGCAAGCATTTAGCGGCGGCCCCGCCGCCGACATCCGGTCGGCCGGCAGCTCCGATATGACGGATTGCTCGCGTCAGCCGCGGATGTCCATAACGCCCAGTCGACCTCGCGCCTAAACTGCTGCCGGCAATGACACCGCCGTCCTCTGATTTAGCCATGGCCGCGTAGTGACGTCACTCTGTCACGTCACTGCCGGTACAGGCGCGCCACGCAGGACTGGTGCTGGCGCTGATGAGGGGCTGCCGGAGGTTCGGCGGGACCGGGGGGGGGGGAGCGGGACGTCGCTTGCGGCCGAACGTCCGGCAGCGGCGCGTTATCAGCGACTGGCAGCCTCCGGCGTCCTGTCGCGGCCGCCCGCCAGTGGACCGCCGCGACGGCACGATGGAGGGCGCCGGCTTGGTGCAGCGTCTCCGGCAGCGGTACGAAGATCTGGAGACGGGGACGGCGGCGGCCGGCCGCGGTCGGTCCGGAGCGGACGCCGCCGGATCGCCACCGCACCGCGCGCAGCCCTGCCAGGGCTCCGGCCCGCCGGCTCAGACTCCTCCGGCCGGCCGGCGAGACGCGCTGTCGGCCCGGGACGGGACCGAGCACAACGACCAAACCGACTGCCGGCCGCATCAGCCGCACGAGCGCGACCAGCTGCAGCGACAGCCGCAGCAGCCGACGGGCGCTGAGGTCGTCTGCGGCTCCGGATCGTCCTCAGAGACGGACTACGAGGACCTGGCGGAGGAGAGCCCTCAGCGTTCTCTGGGATCTGCCAGTGAAGGGGAGCTTGCAGTGGCGTCGCCCCAGCCGTGTTCGCCCCGTCCACATTCAGAGGAGAGGGCACGCCAGCCTCCGTCTGGCCTTGAGAGTGCGCCGCCGGAGGAGCCGCCGCCGCTGCCGCCGCCGCTGCGGCTATCGACACGTCCGCCGCCGATGCGCTGGTCGGATCGTCCGCTGCCGCCGCCGCCGCCGCCGCCGTCGGTCGACTCGGTCCCCAGCCAGCGCCATCAGCCGCCTCCTCCGGGCGCCGAGCCGCACCGGCCCGCCTGGTTTCAAAACGTGGACCGGGCCGGCGCGCGCCGTCTGCTACAGCGCCGCGGCAACGGCGCGTTCGTGGTGCGGCCGTCGCGCGGCGGCGGCCCGGCGGCGCCGTACGCGCTCACGCTGCTGCACGACGGCCGCGACTACAACCTCATCGTGCGCCAGCGCAGCGACGGACACTTCGCGCTCGGCTCCGCCAAGCCAGAGGAGCGTTGTTTTCCGTCGGTGTCGGACCTGGTGCGGTACCACCAGCGCGAACCCATTCTGCTGACCGATGATGCCCGCACTTGCCTAACCTGGTACCCGAGCGGACCCGTGTGAGACTCCCACCCTCCGTCTGGTGTCGGGGATGGTTGGTGGCCGCACCCGGCTGCGACGAGGGAGCCAGGAACTTGAGGCTGACGGACGCCGTCCGACGGAAGTGGCCTCACGACGAACGATGACGACGCTGTACGCAGAACAGAGGCCTATCTGACCGGAGCGATTGAGAAACTGGGACGCCTACCGTGACGTGAACATGCGACGGGGATTAACGAGTGACAAGAGCTGTCGGCGCGACAAACTGTTCGGTTTTTGATAGTATCCAGGCCAAGTTAATCGTGATTTTTATGGGCTCATTGACTTTTGTCAACAAAGGCAAAAGTTGTTTTTTTCCTCATATGCGAAATGAGTTCTGTGGTACACTATCGGTACGTTATTGATTGGTCTGCTTCCTTTCGCAGATTTTGACCATTTTTGGCACATCTCTGTTCCATTCCTTTCTCACACGACATACTGGTGTGTCCCTTCACGATTTAGACAACGCAGAACGTCTCTTAGCGACTTGACGAGTTGCAGCAATGCTTGGGCCAACCATCTGTTTTTTCTTTCGAGTTCTTCAGCGGAATTTTAGACTGCTCCTACGGGGCCTGTCGGCCTGAGCTTGCCCAGTGCCCTCTGTGCACCAGCTGCCTCTTGACTGGCTCACTGTGGCGAGTGTCCTCCTGTGTCATGTCTCGGCTTACATCTGGCTTCTGTTTACGTCACTGGTGGATTCGCTTTCGCGGCTGATTTCTCGTAAGATTTGGCGTCAGAAAGCCTTCACAACAAAAATTAAACTCCCGTTTGAATTGCATGGCGCAGTTGCAATAAAAGCAGCCATTTCGCAGCGCACTGCTTTTGGAGGAGTCTCTGAAAAAGGTACAAGCTCTGGGAACAGAAAAATGGACAAGGATGAAGCCAAAGCCAGACAGTGAGACTTATACGTTATCCTGTTCTGACTTCATTTTACATGAGCACTTTCGGTTGGAAGCTAAAAATTGAACAGAGGCGCTCACAAGTAGATCCAGAGGGTGAGGAAACTGCAACCCGGCGCTAATGCATTTCAAGCAGCAGGAGAATTCTTGTCGCACTCGAAGTGCTATAAAGGAACGGTTCACGAACAATGAAATTCTCTTAGTTAATGACTAGGTATACAGATGCTCTGAGAAATCGAGACCATTTTTATTTCTGGCTGCGAGCTAGCGCATGGGGGACCAAAAGTAAACAGCATTTCGTTGCCTGGTAACGATCTTTTCTTCGCGTCGTGCACCATCAGCAGCGGCGTGCAACCCTGCGATCCTCTGACGCACTGGGTGTCTGCGTTTCTGGCGTGTTTGGATACGCGGCCATTGACTGCTGTCTGCAGTGCGTTGGCGTATAAAATGACGATATGTACATCAGCCGGGCATGAGAAGAAAAGTTTTCTTCATCGAATGATCATTATCAACATTTTGGGCCATAACAGATCTTTGTTTATTGCGTGTTGACACTGGAGAGGCTTTATGGGTGCGGGTCTTGCCATAACTTGGAGCGCAGAAAGTAAGTGCGGGATACTAATGCTAGGAGACCCAGAGGACCTTCACTCTTTTGGCTCACTAGGAGTCTTAGCGTGGCTCGGACGACATGACGACTTGGAGTCGTAACGGTGACTGGTTGGGACTGTCACCGAAGGCCTGTCTTATGGGGCGCGTGTCTTCCAGAACTGGGCTGGTCACAGCCCTGCGACGTCTGGAGTATCGGCTGCATCCTGTTCGAGCTCTACCTGGGCTTCACGCTTTTCCAGACGCACGACAATCGCGAGCACCTGGCCATGATGGAGCGGATCCTTGGTCCGGTGCCTTACAGGTGAGAACGGAGACACCACTTGTTTGCCACAGCTGTTCCGTTGCTTGTAAGCCAAGCGAAGCCACTAGCGTTTTTGGTCATGCTGAGACGGACTAGCGCGTTACGCATTCTGCCACTCAGAAGCGCGCGTTTTGCATGACGTAACGTTTTTACCATCGTCTTTGTCAAACGGCTCCACCACGGTTTTTTTGTGAGTGCACACACTGGCAGATCCAGTCGTAACCTAGCCAGCCCTATTTTACCCTGATGCGTCGCCAGTAAATACGAACACATTTTCTCCTTGCTGAGGAGAAAGTATACGTAATTTTGAAGAGGGACGTGCTAGGTCAGTTCGTATGAACAAGTTTTCCCACATGCGGCAAATGCTACGCGACTTTCATATGTCGACAGTAGATGCGAACGAGACCGAAGCCCGAGTGAGACTTACTTCAGCTATCTGAAAAAAGCTCATATAGAGCGGCCCGGCCCGGCCAGGACGGTTTCTGGAGGCGAATAACTTCGTAACCACTGGACACAAAATCATGAAATTATCACCAGAACACCATTTCTTCTAATTTTGTGTAGCTGCATTCCAACTGCATGAGCTTGCAAACTCTTTTTACCGCATAGCTATTCCGGGAGTAATGTTTTCACTCCCAGGCCTATTTTCCATGCCTGTTTGTGGACCGTTCAATAAGGGCAAAGAACAACATCAAGGGTTTAACACCATCAACATCATCAATAACACCACTAAGTTTAAACTTGCAGTTCTTCGGATGAATGTTTCGTATTGTCGCACCGCGAAATGCATGAAGGAAATGCCTTTCGTATCGCGGAATGCATGAACGAAAAGCATCCATGCGCACCGCAACAAGAAAAACCTTGCTTGTCGGCCGCCCAACAAAGCGTCTTACTGTTCACCATCAGTCCCTTCGGACCAAAAATAGTGTGTAGATTTTCCAAAAGTCATCGATATCGTCTGTCTTTGTACCTATATATATATATATATATATATATATATATATATATATATATATATATATAGTTGTTATATATATATATATATATATATATATATATATATATATATATATATATATATATATATATATATATATATATATATATATATATAATATATATATAGTTGTTCATTGCGCTGTTCCTGTGCGTTTTAAACCGAACAAAGCTTATCTTTTGACTCCCACCCCCTGATAGGAGCGACAGCCGGTCAAAGCCCACGTGCTATCTCTTGGCGGTGCAGGGCATTCAGAACCACGTCATGAGCAGAGAGCCAATGGCACGACCGTGTTGATGGTTTCACGGGCAACAGCAGCGGCCCGGACCCCATCGCAGTCATAACGGATCGATTCGGCCGGCCTAATGGGGTGTTCACCATCACGGATACTCGCGGCTCGGCCAGGGGTAGGGTAACCGGTCCGACTTCACGTGCATTGTATCGGTCGGCCGATCTGCCGCCGGCCGGGCCGCATTCCGCTTCTGGCGGCGTCGGCCGTCGGCCGCACCGGCCGGCGGCGACCTCCGCCTGCTGACTGACGCTCCTCGGCGTCGTTCCAGGATGAGTCAGAAAACCAAGACAAAGTACTTCCACCGCGGTCGGCTCGACTGGGACGAGAAGACATCAGCTGCGCGCTACGTGCGCGACAACTGTAAACCGCTAAAGGTCGGCTCCGAGGCACAGGCGGTGGGCGCCCGTTGGTATTGTGGGATTGATGGTGTGTTAGGCCCCCCATATATTTAGACATGCCATGGTTGCTGTTGGCTGCATGACTGAATACCGTGCAAAAGTTGAAAGGGTCTAGACCTGCCCCCTCCCCTCTCCCCGCTTTTCAGAGATTTCAACATTGGGCCCGTATGGCCGTGGCTCGGAAAAACGGCCTGAATGCCTGTTCATGGCCCCGATGATTTTGGGTTATTTAGCTGTTTTGCTGCCGATCGGCTTAGACGTTGCCGTTCGTCGCTTGCGCTCACATTTCTGCTTATTGATTATCGTGACGGGTATGATGAGATGCAAAGGGACGAGGTGCGAGTTCTGTTTACTCGGAGTCTAGAGGCCACAGCTCTGCCCCCACCTCCCCTCGTTTATAGAAGTGATCTCGGTCGCCACCTCGCGTCCCCTCTTTTCTGGACTTGTTCTCTGCGTCGGCGTATGTTTAGACAGCGTGACCTTTTGGCGAGAGACGGGGTCAAGTGTCGCTGGCAGGACTTCCTGTCTCACCCGTGCTCATGACCTTGCAGCGCTACATGCAGTGCAGTGACACGGACCACGTGCACCTGTTTGATCTCATCCAGAGGATGCTCGAGTACGAGCCGACCCAGCGCATCACGCTCAAGGAAGCGCTCAGGTGAGCTGCGCAGGGGCCTTCACCCGAAGTCGGGGAGCTTCAAAGCTGGTGGGGCCATGCCACTTCTCCTTCAGCCAACAACGGCTGACTGATTGGTGGCAGATGGTGACAGATGGCAGATGGTCTGCCGGCACTACCTGGCATGACGGCAGTCCTCAAGAGCCAAGCCGGCAGAACCACATTCGCGCGATGCACCCGAGCTAGCTTAACGTCTTCTGGTTTTCATCGTGATTCACGATGATGATCCCATCGAGAGCGACGGTGTGTTGAGATTACCTTGACGGTTGCAGACGGTCATGTGTGCAGACTACTTTCACTAGTCACGAGGTGAACCGTCATCGACTAAGCTAAGCGACATGTTGCTTCGGTGCTTGGTCATGCCATCGTCAATTCATTCCCTCTGCACAAGCAGATGTCCCTTAGATTCGCCGCAGTCATGGATGCGCTATATGCGACCAGGAGGATCTCAAAACTAGACGACGGTGGTCGAAAAGCAAACAAACTTGCACCCTAAATAAACCACAAATGCTCCAAAATGATAGTAAATGATGCCACATCCCATTGGGCATGACGTCATCCAGCCTTGAAAAAAGAGGTGTGTGCCGCAGTTACCCTTGGAGCGTCATTCAGATGCCGTGATTAGCATTTGTATTGGGGGGAGGGGTGTCAAAATCAAGTTCCGCAGACCAGCAAGCCTTTTATCAAAACACAAATACGAACATAGACCCTAATGTGGATAACATCAAAGGGATCGTTCGGCCTTTAACATGCGTTACGAGATTGCCCCTTTGCATAACCTAGGCATAGATATTTCTTGATAACATTACCTTATCTGCCGTGACTATAATGCAAAAACGCCCCCTCCAATTCTGTTTCATTTTACAATTTTATTCATGGAGCGTTTGACATATATTGTTGCTTTCCTGCATGTCCCCACGTCCCTGACTTTGTGCTCAAGCCACGTGAGCCCTTTCATCAGGCAATATTTCCTCGCAGTAATTTTATCTCATGATGAAATGCTTATTACATGTTGTAGCTTACATAGATATGTCGCACCTTGTTGGTTTGTGATACAGTTGCACTGCATCTCTGTATTTTTCCCCATGTGACTGTACATGTGAGCATATCTGTATGTGTGTGTGTGAGGGAGGTGACCGGACATTGTCTCGGGAGTGACTGCTGCGACGCTTCACTGTCAGCGGCTGACGCTGCGCCTTGTTCGCAGACACCCATTCTTCCGCAAGCTGTCCAAGTCGGCGGACGGGGCGCAGGACCGCAGCCACAGCCTTTCGCGGTGAACAGAGCACTGGAGCCACGTCTGGCCCCATTAGCCGGAAGCCTTGTGATGACAGCTGTGACCTGGTGATGGCTGTGAGCGACGCAGCGCCGCCGCCGCCGCCGCCGCCGCCCGGTGCCAGCCGACTATCGGGCCGGTGAATCCGCCCCTAGAGCTGCCGACCAGCGGCCGGCCAGCACGTCTCCGACCAGCGGCCGGCGAGCACGCTCATGAGTCGCCGACCGATGCGCTTGGCCCCGGCAAAGCCAGGCTCTTGTGATTTAACTGTGTAGTCACCGGCTATTGTACTACCCCGGCATATTTTTGTGAACGCCAAATTGACAAGTGGCATTAGTAATGGAGTTCACACGACGGCCGGTTCTCCAGTTTCGCATACGCTCGTGCCCACGGAGCCCTCGTCTAACAAACATGACATCAGAAGCGCTTTCATGGAGATACATGCACACACAAAGAAACAATCTCACACATCCATAATACTTACATATTAGGCATGAGATGAAAAAATGCATCTGAACAATACGCAGCGTCCACAAGATTTTCATCTGGCCGGTACCATAATCCCGATACAGTGCACTTGATTATTTATATCGACTAACCATGGCTGTTGGTAAACATGTCCGGCGCCTCACGTGCGATCTGCCGACACGTTCGAAGCGCTGTGTCGCGCCTCTGCGTCACCCTTGTGTCAGCGGCAAGAGCGGGGAGCGTCCCCCGCTCCGAATGACCGCTCCGACTAACCCGTCATGACTCGTGCGTTGTGTGTGATATGGTTGGTGCTGAGTTTCTACAATATACCTACCACTTACATGGTCGTCGGTAGCCGGGCGTTTGTGGCAACGGTTGCGAGACGCGCCTCAGAATTGTCGGCCCAGGCCGCAGGTCACGCAGCATCCGGTCACAGTCGGAGTGGTAGCGTTCTTCCTGTTCGCCGCCACGCTCTACCGAGACGCCGGGCAGCCGGCCAGCCGACCAGCACCACACGACGGTGACGACAGCTGGGCCGCTTTGAACCAGGCCAGGTAACGCTGAAGGGGCCTCGATTTCCCGGCAGCCGGTTACGCTGCCAAGGCCGCGCCAGACCGGTCGCTGCGTCTGGCTCGTGGCGAGCCGTTCGGCCACTGGTCACGGCCCGACCGCGAGGGCATGGTCGGCCCAATCAGACTCGCGGCTGCCGTCAGAGGCGACGCGGAGGAGACCGTGTCGTCGGCATCCCCGCCCTCATTGGGTTCCCCGGCTTTGTTGTAAGGGCTTTCTCATGGTGACAGTGAGCTTGGGTACCAGCGAGGCCGTAAGTCGGTCTTACTTCAACTTGCCAAAAAACAAAGCAAAGTTAAACAGAACAGGATCAAATAAACTGAGCGTCCCCACTTAGTCCAGCCTGGAATATTGCTTTTTGTGGTAAGGACAGTTATAGTTAGCTGGGCGGGCTGGTCCCTCCACTGTGTTTTTTTCCACTAGTTACGACCGAGGCCCACGGTCGAGTGAGTTACTTCAGCTGGCAGGAAAAATTGAACGACTCGCTTCGACCCAGCCATACCGTTCTCTGCACGCTGATAACTTGCAAGGTCTTTTTAAATGTCATGCATTTGCATTTCCCGCCCGTTAGCTTGCAAGCCCTTTCTTCCGTGTCACTGTTTTGGGAGTAATGTTTTCACTCTTAGAACTGTTTGTCCAAGGATGTTTTAACTGCTCAGCAATGGCAGCGAAGAACATCACGGGAGCACGAAACTTCTAAACTTGCAATGCCTGAGATGCAAACTACTGAATCGATCAATTTCATCCTACACTGCAACTCGTGTGGGACAAAATTAATGAAACAGTCAGCAACGAAGTAGGCATCGCTCGCCAGGCACATCACAAGGCGTCCTACAGGTTGACGTAAGATTCGCCCAGTTTTCCGTTTCGCTGGGAACTTTTCCGTCGGGATGAGAGTTTGTTTTTGCTCTTGACCCTCTTTCTACCAATGGTTTGAAACCGCTCAGCGATGACAGCGAACACTTCATGGGCGCGCATGACGTTAAAAATTGCGATTCCTCGGGTTCCCAATAGTGAAATGGATCGTCAAATAACTACTTGTACTAAGAAGTGCATAAAAGGAAAATAAGTGTGCCCAACAATCTTCAACATATTTCCAGATTTAACCAGTAGCAGTACAAACGCGTTTGTAATGCAGCGCATTAGGCAAGTTACACGTATTTGTTTTGCGCTTTAAGGCGCAAAACGTAACTGATGAAACGCCATACGAAATCACCGTTTCGGGTTGGACCACGTTATCCTTGAAACTACTCCCCTCCCCTCTCAAAAGCCGTGGAGGATCTCTTGCCTCCGAACCTTGCCCAGCCGTGGCCGGCGGAACCGCGACTGATTCTACACCCCCGTCAGAAACCAGGCTCAACAAATACACTGTATTACGCAACGTACCAACCGCGTGCAGCGAGCTCAGTTCAGCCTCCACAGAGCCGTACAAAGATTGCGAGGGATGAGGACAACAGGTGACGGCGCGGCCGAGGCGTCATCCGAGCGGCTCTCACACCACAGGACTGCCCGGAGCCGAGGCGGCCGCTGCCGGCGGCGGCGGCGAGCGGCGGCGTCCCTGGAAGGAGCGCTTCTGGTGGCGGCGGGACACTGTGGACAGGCACGGGCGCCGTTCAGCTGGCCCGCTCCCGGACAGGCGCGGCGCCCCACCTGGGATCCCTTCGAAAATACGCGGAATCTCGGGCTGATCAACAAATGGGAGGACGGAAGACTCGAGAGCAGGAGAGTCAGAGAGATAGGCAGAGAACCACAGAGTCGGGGAGAGTCAAAGAGCCCAGAGAGAGAGAGAGAGAGAGAGAGAGAGAGAGAGAGAGAGAGAGAGAGAGAGAGAGAGAGAGAGAGAGAGAGAGAGAGAGAGAGAGAGAGAGAGAGAGAGAGAGAGAGAGAGAGAGAGAGAGAGAGAGAGAGAGAGAGAGAGAGAGAGAGAGAGAGAGAGAGAGAGACGTACTACACTTGCACCACAACATGCGGTGAAATCGACAAAAAACGATCAAGTCATTACATTACATTCGGGGTAACGAACCACGATGATTTAAATTAACGCGCCGTCGATGGGATGGAACATCGCTTTACGATCACTGTCGTCCGTCGTCGCGACGACTGTCACGACATCCTTTCACAGCTGACACTGGCGACTCAGTGAGACCTGACAAGACCTCCTACTCCACCGTACAAGTGAACACGTCTCAACCCACCTCGTCAGGACGAGATGATTACACCCGAAGTTCGTCACACAAGGAGCCAAATGAGAAGTACAGTAGGAATAGGAGACAGGGGGCCGCAGTTGAAACAATCAAGATTCGGGTCCAGCATATTTTTGTTCATCACCTACGTTCTGTTGCGTTTTGAAGTTTATAACTACGTTTGAATTACGGCTCCCACGGCCGATTCGTATTTGGCGGCGGACGACCACAGCTTATCGGGCCGTAGGACGGGTGCGGGTTGAGCATGAAACAGTTGTTCGCGGGCAGTTAGCTAAAAAAAACAGTGCGAGGATAACCCGTGTGACAAACTTACAATCTAAAGCCGCATGTAGCATGGGTCAGGCCAATCGGGCTAGACCAATATCAAATAACAAACACAAAACATTCTGCCATATTGTGCTGCAGCTCGCAGGGTCAATAAAAAAATGCCAAATCAGACACCGGGAAAAAACATGCACAGTTAACGCATTATTGAACTAATGAAAAAAATGCAAAACGGAAACGCTGTTTCTCCCAAATGATATATTTTGTTTCTGAAATACAATTTCAGTGTGCACTTGATACACCGCAGTTACCGCTAATAAAGCGATGCTCAATTGCAACACATGCTCAGTGACACAAAAAATTGGTAAATCACTATCTCGTCCATCGAAATCGTTTTATGACAAGGTTATGGTCATGACATGGTTCCGCTGGTGATGAATAAAACAAAATCTTCTTTTCAGCAGCAGCGTCGATGGCCGCGTCATTGAAAACCCACTATTTGTTTTTGATGAACTGAATCCAAATTAACCTTATTTTCTTCTGTAATGGCAATGAAACTGGGTCAGTCAGTGGGACTAAAATGATGGAAAACAGCCGAAAAGTTTGTAGATATCTGTTCCACGGCATGAACACAACGGTTTACCTATTTGTTTTCCTACCATCCCATTTCGCGTGTACGAGCCAACTGTCGGTCGAACTTTTGGACTTATTGGCCGCTGTGAAAATAACCGTTTTGTCCAACTGTTTGAAACTGACTGGACGGGTCTAGAAAACCAATTATGAAACGTAAATCTCGTAACATGGAATGAGTCTTTTATTTCATAGCATCTTCATTCATTCATCCCATGCTTCGTCCGTCGGGCTTTCCTCGTAATTCGCGGAGACGACCATTGATGAAGGCGATGTCCACGCCTCCGTGGGCTGTCCCATCCCCACTGTCCATCGACAAAAAAACATTTTACAATAATATTTCAAGACCGCAAAAGAAAATCGATGTTACAAGATATGCCACTAGAGACATTCCAGAGAAACGCATTGTGTGAACATCATTTCCACTAAACGCACCACATGCAAAATAAAGAAAACGTTAACTAGGAACAAACTCAGGCCTGACCCTTGTCGTGGTCATTTCAACTGCGGGACCCTGTCATATACAAATATGAGCATGGGACGCCAAATACCTATGAATGCCAGTTCTAAGCAAGCATCGTGTCAAGACAGGAATGACTGCACGCAGATTCCTAAGTCACGAAAACCAAAGACAAACAGCGGAGGCACGAATGTACAGTTGAGCATGGAACGTCAAATACGTACAAAAGTAGATTCTAAACTAGAAGAGATCATGTTGCAAAAGCTACGGGGATCTTCGTAAAATATACGGCCCTTATGCGAACAGCCATTTGGTAAAGCAGGAAGCTGATGCAAAATGTGCGGCACCGGAGCATAAGCTGGGATCGAGGCACGCAGATTTCACTTAGTGATCACGAGGAATGACAAAGGAAAACAGTGCGTCAGTTTAGGAGCTGGGAATTATGTAGTTCTGTGTAGTGAAAAGCACGTGTATTACGGTTGCCCACGCTGGTTACTGTAAATCAAATTTGCAGACAATGCGGCCGATACCGGAGATCATCGAAAGATGATGAAATGCAGAGAGAAATTCGGAAAACGTATAGGTATCGATGATCTACTAAAACTTCCAGTATATTAAGCAGTTATCGAAGGACATTACACAACAGCACAAAAACTAACAGCCGAATCCTGTTAGTGCATGTGACGAGAGGCTACACTAGCTTTCGAGGCGAGGAATGCAACAAACCGTCTTCAGGTGCCGGATGTATATTTGTACTAGCAAGGGTTGTACAAGAAGTCCTCCTTACCGATACATTCATATTTGTCACTTAAATCTGTTGTCGCTTAAAACCCGGTGTTGTCCGTATTCTACAGTATGTCCAACTGTTGCTTGGGTCCGCCTCCGTGTTCAGTTTTAGTATTTAAAAGAAAACGAAAGCTTTTCATTGAAAAAATACATTCACTGTATACTATTGTGTGTATGTTATGTCTGTGTGTACATCATTGACAAAATAGCAAGAGAAAATTATGGAACAAAATAAGGGACAGCAGGCGGTGAGAAGACGAGAGCCGGCCACGTAGCAGTGCACGTTACAGGAAGGCGTGCAGTGAGCACAACATCCGGCGCGCGGCTGAGCCCTCTGCAGAGGCCCAGAGGCGGACGCCCAGTCCTCGTGAGGCCAGCGGCCAGCTGTGGCCGGCCTCTGCTGCCTGCCGGCTGCTCCGTCAGGTCGGCCGGCCAGGCCGCGTGCGGGGCCACCAGGCGTGCGTCTCTCTCCCTCACGTGCTGGCCGGTACCGGCTGACCTGAGCGCAGAGTCATCCGCCGCCGACTCTGCACCATGCCGTAGACCACCGAGGCCAGGTTCCGACGCGTGCTGCCCTGGCGCGACACCACCGCCGGATCTTCGGCGTCCACAGGCGGGCACAGCCGCCTCAGGCTGCACGTGCCCGTGTAGCCGTTGACGAAGTACGTCTCCATTTCGCCCTTGCCTTTCACCTGGATCGTACCGCGAGACTCGATGGCGAAGCCCTGGCACTCGAGGATCTGGCGAAAGCGTTAGCAGTGTCGATTTGCATGTCACTCTGGGACTCCCTGCGACTATGGAAACAGCAGGCGTGGGTCAGGTAAACGTGCTGCAGGAACACAGATGCGGGTTCGGGGACAAGGTTTTGCTCACAGCAAGCCTTAGAACAGCACAATCGGACATTTCCTACAGTTCTATCCCGCGAGGAAGTCTTAGATTTTTACCCAGGGACAAACCCATTACAACAATGTGCGATCCACGTATACGCGCGTTTAAAATGCGCGTTTAACCCGGCACCGTCTGGGGAGTGTCAAAAAGGGCACCCCTCGGTTTTTCGTCAATAATTTCTGAACCACAAGAGACCAACCAACCAACCAACCACCAGCCCAACCAACCTTTCAGTACTTGTTGATCAATCAGTTCTGCATATTTTGACATCAAAACCATTTCCGCGTTAGGTCAGGTCATGGAGATATGACGTCATACGTGAACTTTTGCATGGATGCTTTCGCCTCTTAAGGCAGTGGCGCGAACATGCTTCGTTTCTTTTTTTTATAATACTCACGAATATAATTCATGGATTATTTGGACTTACATATGACATGGTCTCCAAAAAGACACAAAGCCATGGCACATCAACATTAGATGCCATGCTAGTTCACACAGATGAAGACAACTGAACTGATTTGTATTGCGGGTGCTAGAAGTGGTTGCCGTTGACCTTCCCCATCGCTAAAGCCAGACAAGCAAATCTATATGCGCCTCTTAGCAAGGACCACCAAATGCAAGGTGAGATCGTGTCAGGTCACGTCATAGGTTGATGCCAAAACGAAATAAAATACAACACTGTCTGTGGAAGGTCGTTCAGTAGCATCAGAGAGCAGTTATTGTTCCTAATCAGAAAATGAAAAATGACAATCTGTTTTGACCTAGCTTTACCTTAACCCGATAAAGAGCCGACAGAGCGGATTTCATTATCACGAGACGTCATTTCAGTTCTGTACTGGATGCAGTGAAGAATCCCAGCGAGTTATTATTGCTCTTTGTCAGGAACAGTAATAAAATCTTATCTGACCTGACCTAGAATGATCTTGACTGGATGGAAAGCAGGTAATGCGTAACTCATCATCAGATGAGTACATCTATATATATATATATATATATATATATATATATATATATATATATATATATAACTAACTTACCATCAGATGAGTAAATCTATACATGATATATATATATATATATATATAACTAACTCATCATGAGATGAGTATATATATATATATATATATATTTGAGTGGCCCATATAATCTCATACATGTGTCAACGGCTCTCACAAGAATAACAAAAGGGATGAAAAACTAAAAGTTATGTTTTAGCATTTTTCAAATAGTTATCCTATAAAGAACCTTAGAAAGAGTTATTAGAGTCAAATCTGTGTTTTGGGAACACGGGATGAAAGCGCCCACTAATAGCGATGCTACGAAGGAAAAATGACAGGGCTGCAACTCTCGTTAATTTATACCGTAAGCAGAAGCGTCTAAGCTGGTGCTCACGACGACATTGTATACGCTTGGGACCCAAGAGTCTGACATCATGCTGACAAAGTGGTAACACATTGTCACACACATCACATACATAGCTTGGAGCACCACACTGGAAGCTACCCCGTACATTTGTTGTCTTTCTACATTTGTTCTTTTACGTACCTCTAGGATCTAACACGAACCACAGATAGTTATTGTGATCCAATATGTTTTTCTTCAACATGGCGATTACCAATGGCGGTGCCACGGGCCGAAAAAGATAAAATGTTGAAATAGAAATAATAAAATATAGAAATGAATAAATAAATAGGTAAATAACGAAAAGAAAATTAAAAAATACGAAAAAGAGTAAAACATTTTTGTCTTAAGATGTTTACCATGTTCCTTGTTTATACTATGAACAGTACCGTGGTATTAAGTGGAATATCGTAATATTATGGGCGCAAGCGAAGGCTCCCCTGTGTCCGCCCATAGCAATATCCTCCTTAGTGTGGGCATGTGTAAAAAACATACGCTGTACGGACACAACATACAACGCTGCAAAGTCGTACTCGTCATCGCGTTATATGTAAATTATGTAGTTTCGTAACACGGTCTACCAATGCTAAATTCTGGTCTACCGGATCCGCCGCCGCCGCCGTCATGCTTCCTGTGCGTGGCCTAACATATGTCGTGGAGACCCAGTGAGGACATAATACACAAAAGTTGCGATTATATCAGTTCGCGATGTGACAAGATGTTGCAGTTGATTCTCTATATACAATGTCATAAGCACTCCTTTCCGCTTCCATTGATCTGTCACTGCCGCCATCTTATGTTACAAATATGCAGCAAGGTATAAAATAAACAGGTACATCGCGCAATGGTTATATGGTTCTCAAGAACTTCCGCAGAATTCACAGAGTGCTGCCTCCAAGGTTACGAACAACAGCCAACCTTGCGGAAAAAAGTCCTGAACTCGCATCTAATAAGACTAACAAAGCTACCTTTTACAGAATAAACGTTGGGAATGCTTACACAGAAAATTAGGGAACGGTACCATGTTCTTTGGTCTTTATCTTAGACCTGTCGTCAGAAACGGCACACGAAAAACCCCAGAAAGGGCCAATGAGCCCCCCACCTCTCCACCCGGCCGAGAAGAAGATTTATGAATCCTACATGACAGCTTTATGAGATAAAACGCCTCATAATGCGTATGGACCGACCAGAATGCTGCAGCAGCACCTAGCAGTAGCATGACAAATACTTAGTATGAGTTTTCATACTTGGGACCTGAAAGAATAAGCATGATTCGGAACCCTCAAGATAATGAAAGTCTGGGTGATTTCAGTTCATTGGAAAATACAGCATGCCTATTGCATGCAACGACTATTTTCCTGAAATATTGGCGAGGTTTATGATCAAATCACGCACAAAGGCCAAAGCGGATTTCGTCGGCAGCTAAAAAAGAACATGTGCTGGCCACCGCGCCACGTTTGGGATTTAAACAAGGAAGCGGTCGAGTGAGCACGCAAGCATTCCTCGTCGGCTCACCGTCCTAGAAAGGGTGCGTCCAGACATATGCCGACGCTGTGCTATCGAGAACGGGAGCGGCGGGCCGCGAGGGTGAATCAGCCAGCCAAAGGCTAGCTGAGTCCTACACGCCGAGTGCTCCCAGCACTCGGCAAATGCGCTGTCGGAAAACCGCCACCTGGTATTTCCGCTCAGAACGCTTCATGTACGGGAACAGGGCTACCATTCGCCACGCCAGCCACGCGCTGCAAACTGGAAACAAAGGGCCACGGTTTGGCATCAGACCTGTAATCCGCTGCCTGCTACTGCGTTGCAAACCAGAACGAGTAACGTAGGGGTCAGAGGGGTCAGCGGATCCCTTCCCTTCATGGTCATAGGTTTCCAAAAATTGCATTTTATCAGAAATAATTCGTTTAAAGACAAACATATTTAATCCGCGCACGACTGGCGGTCGGCGCCATGCACGCTGCACTGGGGGCTGTTGATACCCCTCTGACTCGCGAACGGTTGGTCGCACAATAAAAAAGCATACCGTTGTTAAGCTCGTCACAAGCAGAGTTCGAAACTGGCCTCATTTTTGCCTTTGAGTGATACGTAAGACATTTGCGCCCTATACATGCTTTCTTAAAGCCGAATTAGCCCTCTGAAGGCCGACTCTCAAAGCCCGAGACATGGTCTGGATCTCAATGGCTGTGATTTATCAAGGTTCGACGGACAGGCGCCAACGAAAGGGTAAAAGTCCGCATATGCCGATGTCCGCCTTATTTCTCTGATTTGTTTACTATTTACGCCGAAACGTTGAGCTAGACACAGCGATTTTCGTGCCAGTGTACCGCGGACGCCAGTGCACGCGGGGTGGAATTAACGGGCATAAATTTTAGCGTTTTATTACTTTGGCAAAATAAACCTCCCGAAACGGTGTTTTTTTTTGACGTTAGGGATTCGTGCTTTGGTTTTCCACGTTCAAGTGTTAAAACAATTCAGCAAGTCTTAATATACGCCATTTGCGAACTTTGTTCGCGAAAGCCTGTTCGTTTTCAAAACACGCATTCCTTTACCTTTTGAACTTCTTGGTATCATTGCAACTGTGAAAGCCAGTTCTGCTTTTTTCTATCCGTTCTCAGTCACTTGTCGCCGACTTTGACGGTGGTGCATTTTGGCTCACAACAGTTATTGGTGGCCTGACCTCAGGTCAATGGTTGGAGGTCATTGACCCTTTGCCCAGTGACAACAGTTGGATGTCCGCATCACCTCATACTCAATGCTTTTTAAAAATAACCCTCAATTTCCGAAAAACGACAACATGTAACTGGCTTGACATTAGGTCAATAGCCAAGAAGCTTCTAAAAAAACCTGAGCTTTCAGATTTGTTGCACTTATCCAGATCTCTAATCCCTGGGTGCTTTATTCCGATATCTTGTTTTCGTAAAAAAATGCGAGAAGCTTAATCTTTTTGCACATAGGCTCACTTGAACTGGTCTTGGGCAGAGACGTGACTCGACCTGAGGCCAAAACGTTGACACAAGACGTGAATCGTGGCACTGTGTTTGTTAATTCTCATGCAATCTTTCGAATACCTCGGTGAGGGAGGCTGTCAACTGGCCCTACCCCAGTCGAGGTCAGGGGTATGAATTAAAAAGCAATGTCCTTTTTCAAAACCTACAGGTGTGGTATTTTGATACGAGCAGTCTCCCAATGCTGCAATAAAATGGTAAGAGTACTATCAAACATTTCCATATAAGGCTTGACTCTCGTGACAAAAATCCTGGCCACGTTACTGACCAGAATAATTCTATATCAATACCAAACGGAGTTAATGTGTTCATCAAAGGCATTCCTCAGTCCACTCGCATGAAGTGGACAGACGATCCACAGTTTGAACGTTGACAAAACAACCGTTGAAAACCAACGATAGGCTAGTATTTTCCAAAATATTTGCCCAGCAACCTAAACGAGGCATGTCTGACTCCAGTAAATCCGCCACAACAGCAACGAAAGATCACGTCGCATCGTCGCAAAGGCAAATGACCTCCGCAAGATTACCGCAGCAAACGTTTGTAAGCTGGCGTCAGAATGGCAGGTGATCATCTACATGAAAGTTGCCCATTCCCTATAATGATCTGACCCGGCACCTGCGTGAAGTTCCACTAAACTGAACTGACTCAGCACCTACGTGACCTGTCACCACACTGATCTGAGTCACGATCTGCGTGACCTGTCACTATACTGACCTGAGCCAGCATCTGAGTGACCTGTTGCCATACTGGCTTGAGCCAGCAACTGAGTGACCTGTCACCATACTGACCTGAGCCATCATCTGAGTGACCTGTCACCATACTGACCCGAGCCAGCATCTGAGTGGCCTGTCACCATACTGAGCCATCATCTGAGTGACCTGTCACTATACTGACCTGAGCCAGCACCTGCGTGACCTGTATCCTGTCCGCCACGCCCGTCGTGTCCATGCGGCTCGCCTGGTTGACAGTGTCCGACCAGATGTCGAATACGGGCTTCTTGGCTCCGATCACGCCGCCCACAAGAGGACCGCAGCTGGCACCTGGTGGCAAACGATTCAGCCCTGTCTTTCAATAGCTCCGCTAGATGTAGCAGACAACGGCGACAGGTGATGCTGGAAGAGGCAGGTCTGGCGATCACCAACGTCCTCCGCGCGAGAAAATTTACAGGGACATGTCGCATGTCACTGTCAACAGTCCCATCACAGTTCTAGTTCACTGGACATTTTTTCAGCCGGAGCATCACTTTAATATGCAGTTAATAAATATATAAATAATCTGTTGATAATTTCCTCCTAATTATGACATCCAAAAATGGAAGCTTTCCGTCTTTTTCTCTCTCTCTGCCATGAACTAGATCGATTGCTCAACGCTATTTATCTTCTTAAGTATTCTATCCAAGTCGGTAAAACAGTGTCATCAACATACCTTAGCCATATCGAGTCCTCGCCCAAAATTTGCTTGAAGAAACCTCCCTCTAAGGTCTCCATATACAGAGTAGCCAAGACTGCGCTTCACCGTATTCCCGGCAGGGGGCGGCTGTATACGTTCCCTTCGGTTTTTTGCTTGCCAATTCCAGGCTTTTTGATGCAGCTTCACGAAACTTGCTGACGTTTTCTAGGTATTCTTTCTACGTACTGTGACAAAATTTCGTAATTCTATTTTGCTCAGGGGCGAAGCCAGGCAACGTTTTTGGGAGACACCTCAGGCCATTTTTGGCCATGTGGAGGATAGAAGGAAAATGACTGTCAAAAGTAACGTTTTTCAGACAGAACTTAAGCATTTAAATGGATGTATAGGTGAATACCAGGACAACATACATATGCAATTTTGTTCATCTGAGGTCACTTTGCAAGGTCAGTTGAAAGTCACAAGTCAAAATTTGGTTTTAAAGTCAATATTTCGGCGGTATTTTTTCAAATGCCAGGGCAGGAATATATATGACGAAGAAGGGTGTTCCCTACTTGTGTACCAAGTTTCAGCTTGATATCAGATGGGGTCACGGAGCTATGACCTAAAATGTAAGTCGCGTACCCTATATCATAACAGACGTAAAATGAAATTTCAGAAATAGAGTGAATTCAAATGACTGGAAACGTTTTCAGATCATATTAAATGCAAACGAGTAAAGTAATTCTAAGGTCACTGGAAGTCATTTAAGGTCAAAGGTCATAGGATGATCTGAATAACGTGTGACCATGACACTTCCCCCTTTTTCATGTCCCTGGCACCGCCTATGCTAACATTATACAAACTGCGATACAATTTGCACTTCTTCAGCATAACATGACTAGAAGAAGCCAAAAAAGTGCTTTTAACTTTTTTGTTAAACCAGTTTTTGAAAAATTAGTCCTCCTATTTTTGAAACCCTATAAACGTCTATGAGTTTCCTCAAAATTTCAAATGTATGAACCAATGGTAAAAGTCCCATCCATAATCTCTCGATTCATGACAATTTCATCAAAATCGGCCCACAAACAATGGAGTTAAAGACGTCCAAAAATATCCCCCATTTTGACTTTTTGCCCCTGCATCCACCCCTTTCAAAATTTTGGAAACTTTTTTTTTATAAAAATGTAGTTTACGTCATGGCAAATCGATTACCGTTTGTTGCGACGAAATCGGACGAGTAATTCTCGAGACTTCAGGGGGGGCCGTGTCCGCCCCCCTGCCGGGAATCGGCCATACCGCTAGCCCTCCGGAATAGGGTTAAGGGAGATTCCATAGTCAAACAGTAACCATGCAGACACGATCACCTCCCAGACTGGACCGGATTAGCCATTTTGCATGGTGGCTTAAATAAAAGAAGAAGGAGGGCTGCAGAGGCCGCCTATATTGCAACAGGACATAACATAAACTTGTCGCAAGGGTTTCTCAAACTATGGATGTTAGTAACGTAATTGGTAAAAAATGAATTCTAAAATTGGTATCTTAGGAACGGGAGCGGGAGGACAGGGACAGGGTGGATGTGTGCAACTGCGTCTGCACGGCACTGCGCTATATTAAACTTACTGGTCTGTAATCTTCATGTCGAGGTGTGATGTTCTTCACGTGCTGTGATCACATTTTTGT